>JANSVA010000003.1:12175794-12191130 GCA_025504915.1 Erythroxylum reticulatum
CACTAATAATGAGAAGCAGGGAGGTCCTCCAAGAGCAAATTATCTTATTAATGGATTTAGAGAAGCTCTTCATGATGCTGGTTTGTTGATCTAAATTCTATTGGTTTTCTTTTCACTTAGGAAGGTACTAATCGTAATGGTGATCGCCTCAACGAAAAATTAGATCGTGCTATGTCCAATTCTGATTGGAGTTCCCTTTTTCCGAATGCTTTTTCTTCCTCTATGGTGCTGCCAGTTTCTGATCATTATGCAACTACAGTTGAGCTATGCCCGAATGAACGTGAGCTAATGGATCGTCCTTTTAGATTTGATAACTCTTGGTTATTAGAAGGTGAACTGGAAGCTACGGTGAAGAATTGTTGGGAATCATTAGGGGGTATTGATTTTATAGAGCGACAAGACCAATTAATTGATGAGGTACGAAGTTGGGGTAGAAATAAAAACAGAGAATTCTAAAGACGCAGAAACATTGTGAGCAAGTAGCTGGAATTAGAGAAGGAGCTATGTGATAATTCGAATTCCATGAGACTAAAAGATGAGTGGAATCGAATTCTTTTCGTAGAAGAAACTCGCAGGAAGCAACAAGCAAAATTATTCTGGTATAGGGATGGTGACCGGAATAAGAAATTTTTTCATAAACAAATTAAAAGGAGGAGAGCTCAGAATCATGTTAAAGGCTTGCGTAATGAAGAGTGGGTAGTTGTTTTTGAACCGACAGAGATGGGGTCTATTGCTTATAGCTACTTTCAGAAGCTATTTTTAAAAGAGGGAGAAGCTGATTTTTCTAAAATTATAGAGATTGTGGAAAAAAGGGTGAAAAAGGAAGATTCACAATTTTTATTAAAGCCGTTTTAGAAAGAAGAGTTCAAGTCTACTTTGTTCGGCATGTATCCTGATAAGGCCCTGGGCCTAAACGGCTTAAATCTAGCCTTCTTGCAAAAATATTGGCATATCTTGGGAGACGAAATTTTCAAAAGTGGGGTGTTCTGGCTCTCTCAAGATACCTTTCCAAGCTCACTTACTGTTACTACTATTACTTTGATTCCAAAATTTACTACTCCTGATGATATTAAAGATTTTAGACCCATAGCTCTCTGTAATGTGATTTATAAGATTGTGTCAAAAGTTTTAGCAAATAGACTTAAACAGATTCTGTCGCATGTTATTTCTGATAAGCAATCTGCATTTGTGCCTAATCGGTTAATGATAATGTATTTGTGGCATTTGAGCCTTTGCATCGCTTGAAGAATAGGAGATATGGGGCATTAGGTTATTATGCACTAAAAATTGATATCAGCAAGGCTTATGATTAGGTTAATTGGGATTACTTGAAGGCTATGCTTGCGGCTTTGGGTTTTCCTCCTTTATGGGTTAATTGGATGAATATGTGCTTTTATGAAGTGAGCTATATGGTGAATCTTAATGGTAATCTTGTTGGCCTATTACACCGAGTCGAGGTCTTTGTCAAGGGGATCCTATCTCTCCTTACCTGTTTCTTGTATGTGCCGAAGGCCTTACTTCTTTATTTAGGGAGGCGGAATCTAAAGGCATGTTATATGGTTATCGGGTTGGCAGAGAGGGTGTCCGAGAGTATCTCACTTACTATTCGCGGACGACTCTATTTTCTTTTTTGAGGCTACTCCTAATGAAGCTACGGTGGTTAGCAATATTCTTTCTGAGTATGAAAAAGCTTCTGGGCAATTTGTGAACTTACAGAAATCAGGGATTATTTTTAGCTCGTGTGTGAAGGATGATACAAGAGCTGTCATTTCAAGTATTCTTGGAGTTCATAGTCCAATAAAGGGTGGTAAGTATTTAGGGCTCCCATCGTTTATCGTTCATAATGAAAAGTAGATTTTCAGTTACATTAAAGATAAGCCGTGGAAAAGCATTAATTCATGGAATAACCGATTCTTATCTATGGCGGGTAGGGAGGTTCTTCTAATATCTGTAGCGCAGGCCATGCCTTCCTATTGCATGTCTGTGTTTCTATTACCGCTTTCTCTATGTCAAGAACTACAGGTTATTATGAATCAATTCTGGTGGAACGGTAAGAAAGAAGTCATTAAGGGTATCAATTGGATTGCTTGGGATCGTATGAGTGTTTTGAAGTGTGAAGGTGGGATAGGTTTTCTAGACTTAAGGCATTTCAATTTGGCTATGTTGGGTAAATAAGAATGGCGCCTCCTAACTCAATAAGATACTTTGTTTTACAGGATGTTTAAAGATAAATATTTCCCTTTAGGGGATTTTCTAAAAGCACAAAAAGGCAATAATTCAAGCTTTATTTGGTCTAGTATCCATGCTTCGATTGATTTGTTGCGTCTGGGGTCTCGATGGAGAGTAGGCAATGGTAGGAGTACTCTTGCGGGTTTGGATCCATGGATTCCTAAGCAAGGCAGTTTTGTTGCGGAAGATGGGCATATGTTTGTGAATAGATTTTGGACGGTTTGTGACTTCCTGGAAAATGGTGGTAAAAGGTGGAATATTAGTTACTTATGGAATACTTTTCGTCTAGTGATGTTCGTGCTATTCTCACTATACCGCTTAGTGTCCATAGTGTGAAAGATTCAATGCTATGGCATTTTGAGAAGAGGGGTAATTATACAGTTAAATTCGACTATCATGTTAGCAGGGGTTCATCCATGGTTAATAACTTGAACCAAAATAGAGAAGTATGGTGCAAAATATGGAAGCTTGAAGTTTTATGGTGCAAAATATGGAAGCTTGAAGTTCCTCTTAAGGTTCGTGATTTCATGTGGAGAGCGGCCAAAAATGTGACACCAATGAGGATGAATTTGCGAAGTTGGAATGTCGGAGTTGACGAGAATTGCTTATTTTGCCCTATACAACAAACTGTGGATCATTTATTCCTATATTGCCCTTATGCAATAGAAGTTTGGAGAGTTGCTGGTTTGGTTGTGCCACCTTTGAACTCTTCTTTTGATAATATATTTTTGCAGGTTTGTTTATCCTTGGGCAAGGAGAAAGTTGCCTATTTTTCTATAATTTGTTGGTACATATGGTGGAGCAGAAACGACCTGTGCTGGTCCTAAAAAACAATGACAGTACAGTAGCTGGTTCAAGCGGTGACTACCCATCTGCAGAACTGGTGGGACTGGAATGTATTGAAGCCTACTACTACGTCTGTGCACCAGATTGGCAGACAACAAGGTGATGGAATGACATCATTAATCTGAACAATTCTCATTGGCAGGCATTTGTTGATGTCGTAACATTCTAACAAGGAGATGTCACAGGTTTTGCGGTGGTCTTTTAAGATCCTAAAGGTGGATTTATCAAAGCTATATTTGATTACCAAGAAGGTGTTAAAAGTGTTGCATTAGCGGAGGCAATTGCCTTGCGTGAGGCATTATTACATGCAAAGTCTCACTTTCATAATGAAGGATTTATTTTTACAGATTGCCAACATTTATTTCTTGCTTTGTCCTCTCATTCTCTTGATATTTTTGAGCTAGGATTGATTGTTAAAGATTGTTTGCTTATTCTTCAGTCTAGACCAGATATACAAGTTTAGTGGATTTGAAGAAACTTGAATAGAGTTGCTCATCAACTGACTAGAGCATCCATTAGATTCTCCCCTTTTGTTTCTTGGGAGGTTGTTCTGGAGGTTATCATCCAATTCTTCATTTAATTAATGAAATGGTTCTATTCCTTAAAAAAGAGAGAGACTAAACTCTAGATTCACTTAGACGGATAGCTTGTTGCATGCAGATTATCGTAATACCAACAAGAGCCAATAATATAATTGTATTAAAATTTGGGACATAACAGCTACTATAAAATATATATTTTGTATATTAAAACAATATACGTAGTCTAAGAGAAGATAATCATACAATTTTTATAACAGATAGATATCCTTAGTAAACTAATTTGGATAACGTTTTATGGAAAACGTTGACCATTGAGCGTTGTGACCTTAGAAGTAAGGATAGGTCCTGAAAATAAATCATCGGGGTACTAAATGATGCTTTGTTAACAAGATAGATGAAGAGTCCGAACGACACGAAACTTAATTAAATAGTCAAAATATTACTGTGCAGAATAGTTAAAATATTATTTTGCAGTCCAATTTAATTATATCTATCTGTTCTGTATTTGTAAACATCACGCAATTGGGTAATAATTGATGAGACCGAGAAGCTACCTTCAGATGCTTCTAATCTACTTATTTTAGAGGTTGTCACAGCTTGGACGAAATAATGATACCAACGTGGGACCAAGGCCATAGGTAGTCTACCAAATTATGGCTGAATAGTCTACAAGCTACCAAGTTGAGACTTATGTCTCCAATTGTTAATTAAAAATTTAGAGATTTGTTTGGATATATATGAATTGGGTTCATGCTTAATAAACGTGACAAGAATTAAGTGCTTGTTTAGTTGAATTTTTAGAAGATGAGCAAATTTTTTTAACGTAAATTTTTTTTTTAAAAAATTAATGTTTAATTGTAAAATAAAAAAGTACTTTTGTAGTAGGTATAATTTTTTTAACCATCAAAATATAACTTTTTAAGAAGTTTAAATTTGAAACTTATAAAAAAAGTACTTTTCCAGGTAAATTTTTAAATCAATTAATAAGCTTATTTTTAGTTCATTTTGTCCTTAAGTTTTACACATAATTTTCACAATATTCACAAACTCATCTTCACGTTTATTTTGAAATTTATATAATATTATTCGACTTTTTTTTATATATTTTAATATTT
The DNA here is from genome assembly GCA_025504915.1 of Erythroxylum reticulatum. Classification (NCBI taxonomy): domain Eukaryota; kingdom Viridiplantae; phylum Streptophyta; class Magnoliopsida; order Malpighiales; family Erythroxylaceae; genus Erythroxylum; species Erythroxylum reticulatum. The sequence continues at coordinate 12,180,527 of JANSVA010000003.1, forward strand.
ATTTTTATATTAATTTTACTTATGTTAATCTATATAAAAGATTTGGTCAGATATATTTTCATTTATGTTTCATATGGTTTAAAAATATATAATAATTAATATATTGTAATTTGCATATTGTTTAATATACTTTAAATAATATTAATATACTTTAAATAATATTTATATGCATAAATAATTTTGATTACAAAATAAAATATAATTAAAATTAATAAAATTACTTTTTATTTTTATGTTGTCAAACAATCTACTATATGAATTTCTTTAAAAAAAAACTATTTTTTTAATTGACAGTTAAATAGTTAACTAGTTTCTTAGAAAAGCTCTTCGAAAAAAAGCTCTACTCATATAAGCTTATCCAAACAGACACTTACGTTTGAACCGATCATATTTAATTGTTAAAACTACCATTTAGGAATTGCGGGAGATATACCATGAAACTTAGATCGACTTGTAAATTTTCTACATATATTTGGTTTTGGCTTTTGTAGGTAGGTATTTACATAGGTTAATAAGCAACAAGTGTCTCAAACTTCATTCAGAAGAGAAGAGATTCATAACATCGTTTACTTCACATAATAACATACACATTTACAAGAGGAAAGCCTTGGAAAAAGATTATAAATGTAAAATTTCTTTGTTTGTTTATAATAGTTGAATGATTACTTGATAAAATTTGTTCATAAAATTTGCATGCCATTTTACGTGTTTGAAATTGTAATAAGACATTTACATGATCCGTAACCAAAAACTCAGTGGAATAATTAAAAAATATAGGAGAAGAAAAAGACAAATTGAACACTTGTTAGATTTTGAAAATTAAAAAGAATTATATTGATGACTAAAGCCGTTGACGGAGTTGCATCTTCAAACAAAGATTTACGGTAACTAGCTCCTCAACTGTTTACATCTAATGGCTAGTAACGAGATAACGGCTTGAAGGAATTCGGGGTTTCCTCTTCTTCTCCTGTTCAGGTATTTGTTAGAATTTCACCATTACAACTACAAACCTTTCGAATTTACTGATTAACACTTACCACTGTTTTTCTTTCTTTATCTATAAACACATTTTCTTTATTCTTCTTTTTTATACTTGTGATAGGAGAATATTGGCAAAAGTTCTTACAAACTCATCATTAGCTAAATTAATTAGTAATATTATGATGTAAATAAAATATATAGTTAATTAAATAATTGCAGTTCATTTTAAGGATAATTATTATTTTGTCTTGTAATATATACACATGCGTTGATATTTAAATGTTTCAAACATATAATAATTAGTTGTATAAAATTAGGGGTGCCACTACTCAAAAATGGGTATCGTTAAATCAAATTCGACGCAAAGTTCGTAACCTATATTATATGCCCTAGGTTTAGCCTAAGTGACAACAAAGTTTACGACGATATCAGCATGCCTATATACGATCGTGGCACTATATTGGTGACGAGCAACAAAACTTTCACATACTACTACTACACTATACTTAAGAGTCAGATGCAATACCTCGAGCAAAATTAAAATCTTCTTGTCAAAATGAGTACAACCTTTGCTAACTTTAAAATGGGTATCTCTCCATATCATTGAATATGGCTACCACATAATCACTGTCTTTAATGTAACTTTGAAGAAAACTATCACTTAATCATTGTTATGTAAACAAGTATTTTCTCTATCTTTTAATGTAAGTTATAAGATGATAGCTATATGCCGCACTACTGAATGGGAAGCGAAAGCAAATAGACGGAAGATATGGATGTGACCTAAATGATAGTACACGAACAATGAATTAAATTCAAGGAGGACAAATCTTACGGTGCAAGTGAGTTGATAAGGGGTTCTTTTAACTTAAGTGAGGTGGTAGATTCGAGCTGTCCTTCTAAGACACCTTGTGGCAACAACAAAAAAAAAAAAAAAAAGTAAACAACCATATGTAGAATTCGTTAAAGCCTGCAACTAATGTGAAACGTGTTCATTTTAATATAAGTCCTGTATTACGGTCTCAAATTAATATTATATTATTAAGAATAAACTTGATTACAAGGCCCAACATAAATTTACTAAAATAGAATTAATTAAGTTATTATTGCTCTTTTAGCTTTTGCTTCCGAAAAAGATACATGTAAGTTTTCTAACCAAAGAAACCCTAACTAGGTTTATTGAAACCATATCTAGTTACTTATATGTATAGTGTTTAGTCCTAATTTGTCCATCACAAGTTAAGAATATAACACTACAGTTTTTATACATATATTACTCATGCTTAATTAGATGATTAAGGCCTATTAGCCAAAAATCTTAATAAATCACTGTTAATCTTAATCCAAACTTCATAATAACCCATGACATATAATTATTGTAAGTAAATTAAAAAAATTCCAACAAAACGATCTGTAAAACACATATACAGAGTTGACGAGGGAAAAAGAGAAAGAAGGAAGAGAGGTGTTACAAAAAGGTCACCTGGGAACTTTATCAGATTGATCTATCGAAACTGGCTTGACGTATGTGCAATAGTTTTTGCGTTCCTTAAGAGTTAGTGTTCCATCCAATCCATCCTTTGGAGAGGAAGAGTGGAAAATAGCCTATGTTGAACTTAGGTATTTAATTTCAAAGGACATGAGCTTGCAGAATTTAAATATGTATACCGAAATGAACAAATAGAATCAAAGTGCATGAAATTATTTGGTTTAAGTAATCAGTTATATGTACTAGCCAGACAGAATCAGCCAACCTCAATAAGCGTTTATAAATCAATTTAACTTCTTTTAACTTCAGAACTTGGCCCATCGGTGAATACAATATATGTTTTTGTCTGGTACATGTAGCTAGGCTACAACCCTGTGACAAGCTGCTAAGATTGAGAAAAATTGAATTATAGAAAGGTATTGAAAGCGTATGATCACAAATCAACATTCTTAATATCTGCTACAAGTTGTCCTTCAGGGACAAACTCTGTCATGAGTTGTTCCTGTATACATGGCTGTTCTTCCATTTTTGCGAAGACTTTAAAGAATCCATATTCCCGGAGAAAGCATATAGGGTTGTACACTTTCCTGGAGCGATTCACATCCCAGTTCTCGAGTTGTTTTGGATATTCGATCTTAAGGTAAGGCCTAACTGAAGATCCAAAGACTTGCAGGTTTGCCCCGAAACAGAGAAAGCTGAAGACAACATGGTAACAGGCCCATTCTCCCTGGATCTTTCCACCGGTGTTAGATTGAACATACAAGAATCTTGTTGTGAAGGTATTTGAACTGGCACAGGATACCATTTTGGCGCCTGAGAGCCATTAAGATGGCAATAATCTTCATCATAGGGATTGAAACTAATATGGGATTCCTCGTAAACACTAAACTCCGGATTTTTACAGCAGGAGGGATCATACAGCCATGGTGTTGAGCTCTTGTAATTGTAACTGAGGTTGTTTTGGAGAGGTTTCAGATAATAGCTGATGCTGGCTTTCCTGGCTTGAAGCTGCAATCTTTTCTTCTTTAGTCTCTCTTTCTTGTGAGCATTTTGATGGCCTCCCAAAGCCTGTGAATTTGCGAACTCCTTGAAGCAATATTGACACTCGAACTTCTTGTCATCAGCCTCACCCGAAGAACTTCTCTCTTTGACAGGTTTCTGTTTATGATTTGATGGAACTGTTTTAGACATATTCACACTTTCATCTCCTTCAACAAACACTTTGTGGAAGCTCTCTCTTTGGGGTTTCAGATCAAACCCAAATAATTTGACCTTCTTCTCTACGCAGGAGTCAGCAGAGTAGCAATTTTCTCCATCCATTAATGTGAAAGATTGGATATTGGAGGCTTCCTTTTCCATTTGTGTCCAGCAGTGAGAAAAGAAAGGTGTTTCTTATCACTAATGCCCCGTTTAGTTGTTTGGCTCCTTCCCTATATAAGGTTTTCCAACTATGAATTGCATCTAGAGGGATTAGTTTTATAATCATGGGAACAGCACATACGTAGCCGAAGGTCAATATAAAAGAGAGAAAGAGAATGGTCAGAGCAGAGAAGCTATCTCATGCAATATTGTTTGTTTATAATTTATTCATTTTTGTAGTAGATACACTTCAAACTTTCTCCATCAAGTAGGATCCAGTGCACCTTATTTATTTATTAAGGAGGATTTTCATTAAGTTCATTAAAAATTCAGCTATAACCCCTAATTGGATGTTTAGAACACATATTCCATGGCTTAAGAGAGGATAAAGCTCACTAAATATATATTGAGTGTAATAACAAAAGTCAAAGAAAGATAGGGACATAATCACCTGCTAGGAAAGAGCTTTTCTAACTCTTGACTAATCTTCAACTGTACCTAAATGCATATCTCAGATTATTTTACTAAGACAACAAATTAGTCAGTGGTTGTATGTATTGTCCTATAAACAAAGCTTATGCTATATAATATAGAGAAAGCTATCTTATTTAATATAAGCTGTGGGTGCCAAGTCCGATCCACTGCGGGTCTCCAAATAATGCTTGTGCAATGTTGAGGGCTGTAGAAATGTGATTATTTCAAATGAAACTTCTCGTAATTATCACCCAACTCACACAATAGTAATAAATGAGTGCTTTTTAATCTGTATATCTTGACCAATTTTTGGGAATGCTATTACAATATTAAGGAGAGTAGTTGCTAAACAAAGGAATATAAGAAGTGGGCAATGATGTAAGCCTATATACTATTAAGGGTCAATTAAAGATCTGGGCATATCTTCTTAGAGCAGACAAAGGCAATATTTTATACTCAAAAGCATATGTTTTCAGGTGAATCAAGTCATAAACTAATGTTTGTTTATAAATAGAAAAAGAATTTGTGTTGGACAGTTGTTCTGGTTGGTCCCTACCTTTTGTAGCTTTAGGGACATGTTAGAGACTCTCGGATTGTGTTGTTATTCCATTGTCTATACCCTACTTCTTCTCATTGGCGCCTTCTTTACACCAATGGTTCTCTTCCTCTCTTTCATGATCATCAATTCCCACTCTCCTTTTCTCTTTTTCCAATTAGACATGCTGTCATCAAAGCATTTCGCTATCCTAACATGTGGAATCGAACGAGGGCATCAGAGGCAAGATTGGTTCACGGTGGCTAGGTAGCTTGGTGGGTTGGTTGATTGATTCATTCATTCATTCATTTTACACTTTGGTTTGTTACAAGTTTGATGAGTGGCCCCTACAATCATTCATCCCCAAATCCTTGTTCCTATCCAATCTTACTAAAACAATTTTAAGTACAACCATTAACACTGCCAAGATTAACTATGGCAAAAAGAGAGAAAATATTGCATGATCACCAGTACTCCTGGAAAAAGGCCTTGTTGTTATATGACATTTAATAAGTTCGTCAAAGAGTCCACAAATGCAGCCACACTTACTCTGTGTGATACAGTCACAGTTAGCAGATCTTTTAAGTCCCGCCATTTGTGCGGTCTTGAAAACTGCAGAAGCAAAATTTAACTCTCCATAGCACTTTTATGCTTTGCCTGTATTACAATTCACCTCCCGGTGTGTTTTTGAGTTTCTCTAGGCAAACATTAGAGACCTTTTTTTTCTTTTTCACTTCATTTGCTTAGATGAAAAAGCAAACGTGAGTGTATAGCTCAAGAAAACTTGTTAGAAAAGTGTAGAAGGCACTGTCGGGAGAGAAACAATATAACTCTCTAAAATATCAATCAAATATCTAAAAAAAAAACTCTTAAAATTGCTGTAGTAAACTAATATGAAAATAAAAAACTTTAAGTGACGAAACAAATGATAAGATTTACGTAAAATAACCTTTTAATATAAAGGAAAAAATTATAGAACAAACCGATAAATAAATTCACTAAACTTAATATGGATTTACAGGAAAAAAAAGTTATTTCTCACCTCTAACAAGTGGTCCAACAAAGTTTTATGATTGAAACCAAAGTTAATTTTACAATCAACAATCACTCATATGAATCTCCAAAACAATCAAACAAGGATAAGAATACAACTCTCTTTGCCCTCTCTCTGTTTTTCTTCACTTTTAAATGTTGTACCTGCACTCTTTAAAAAACCTAAGTCTTTTTATCTTTTATATCATGAAATAAAATTTTATGCCACTTACATGGTCACTCACCGCCTCAATTGCGAATATACACGATTGTAGAGAGTTACACAATATTCACACATGGCTGTGTATCTTTACACGGGCATATATATGACCGTGTATATCTTCACCTCTTTATACTTTATTCAAATGTTTATAGATACTTATACGGTTAATCCACACAATCGTATAAGTCAAAATAGGGGCATGTAACTCTCTACATGATTGTGTATCTCCCTAGAAGAGGTTCTTTCATCTTGTCTTCACTTGTTCGTCATTCCCACGAATCATAAAACTGTCTACAGTCACCGAAAGTCTCAAAATAGTGTTAGATACTATGAAGAAGACACATTATTCTCCATCATCAACTTGAAATACATCCCAACAAGCTTACTACAAAGCTCATGCTTATTTTCGGGAACCACTCTAATCAACACATCAACACAATTCAAATATGTATGAACCTTCTTCAATACTAATTGTTACTTTTCTATCATGGACCTCATCCAAAGTCGATGCACTTTGTAAGGGAATGATGTATAGTATTTTTGCTTAAGTCAATAGCACTTTGATTATCACAAAATACTACGTAGTCTTCTTGCTTCACATTCAACTCTTGAAGGAATCTTTTCAGAATGTAACTACCTATTATGTTTTAGTCGTAGATAAAGCCACACATTTTTGTAACTTGGATTACCATAAGATGGCTTCTCCTACAAACTTGAACAGAGAACCTGAAAATCTCCAGCCATACCTGCATCTATAAAACCTTTTAAAATTAGCTCACCATCATCAAAGCACAAACTCCACTTCGATGTGCCTCTCAAATATCTTAGATTCCATTTCATTGCTTCCCAGTGAATCTTCACTGGATTTGACAAGAATCTGCTCACCATCCCAACATCTTATCTGGCTTTGTGCACATTTCTCCTTTTCTATTAAAGGACATGCACACTTACACAACTTAAAGTGAGATGCCAGTGGCGTGTTAATTGGCTTGACATGCTTCATATCTAGGACTCATTCAATATATCTCTCCTACGATAACCATAATCGCTTCTCCTTCTTGTCTTGAGATATCTCTATACCTAAAATCTACTTTACAAGTCCTAAATCTTTCATATCAAAATTTTTGAACAAATCCTTTTCAACTTTTAAATTCTTCCAATATCTTGACCCACAATTAACATAAAAAATAATGATGAAATTTTAACTTGAGAATATCTTGAAATACATGCAAGCATCGACTTAAGTTTGCTTGAAACTATGATCAGTCATAAATGAATTGAACTTCTGATATCACTGCCTTTTAATTGGTTTTAACATCCAACTACTTAATTTCAACTAGACCCAAAACTATTTGGATTGAGGTCATCTTGACTATAGATGAAAATATTTTATCAAATTCAATACCCTTTTTTGACTGAATCCTTTCACTACCAAACTTGCCTTATGCTTTACCAGCTTGTTGTCATTATTTTGAACATCCATTTATTCATTAATTCCATTCTGTCTTTTGGAAGCTTTACAAGCTCGTATGTATTAATTTTCTTCAAAAAATATATCTCTTCCTTCATAGCTATGAGCTAGAGATCATTGTCTTCATAAGATGCAACTTCTTGCACATCATTATTAGATTGTATATGATCACCACCAATGTGTGTTTGACCACACACTTCATCTTCTTCACCTGTGGACTGCTTAATAATAGAAAGAATTGGTAAAGAGCTAACTATGCCATTTGATGAGCTGTAAGGTGATGATTTATCTTCGCTTAGAAGATTAGCACCTCTCTTGGGCTCCTGAAACACCATATCTTTGCTCTTGGTCACCTTTTGCATCTTTAGGTCATAAAGTCTGAAGCCAAACTGATAACCTTTATATCTAACAAAGATGTAAGGTATTGACTTTGAGTCAAGCTTCTCTTTTTGATCTTTTGGTACATGTTTAAATACCTTGTAGCCAAAAACTCTCAAATGATGATATGTAGGATCTTTTCCAGTCCACCCTCTCTCAAGAATCTCAAAATCCAACGAAACTGAGGGAGCTGGATTAATCAAGTAGACCTCAATTTAGACTACTTCTACTCAAAATTTCTTTGGTAACATAAACATCCTGAGCATGCAACGAACCTTCTCTACAATGGTTCTATTCATCCTCTCAACAAAATCATTATGTTGTAGGTCTCAATAATCTCAAAATCCAACAAAACTGAGGGAGCTGAATTAATCAAGTAGATCGCAATTCAAACTGCTTCTCCCCAAAATTTCTTTAGCAACATAAACATCCTGAGCATGCAACGAACCTTCTCTACAATGGTTCTATTCATCCTCTCAACAACGCCATTGTGTTGTAGAGTTTCTAGTTCAGTTTTCTTATGTCTAATGTCATGCGATGTATAGTATTCTTCAAATACCTTAAAAGTATATTCCCTTTTGTTGTTTATTCTCAGGAACATTAACTTCTGCTCAGATTCTCTTTCTATCATAATATGAAACTTCTGGAAAGTTTCATATACTTGGCTATTAAAGTTCAAAATATACACCCAAGTTTTCCTCAAAGCATCATTAATGAATGAAACAAAATATATGTTACTTCCTAATGAATCCTTCTCAATAGGACCATAAACACTTGAATGTACAAACTCCAATAACTCTAAATTCCTAACAAGTAATGATCATAAGGATTAAACAGTTGTGAGTTCTTAACTGGGATAAGGGATTTTCCAGTTAGTAACTTTAGTCCCTTTTTACTCATGTGTCCCAATCATCAATGCCATAGATTTAGTAAAGTGAAGATTCCTGTTCGGTTGTTTATACTTCTCCACCACCATACATCTTTAAGTTTGTCTTATATAGTGAGCAACATAGCTCTCCTTGGGCAACAATCATAGCACCTCTGGACATTTTCCACTTCCTATCCCTGGAAGTGTGCTAGAATCCTTCTTGATCCAACGCATTGGCTGATAACAAATTTAGCCTTAGATTGGGGACTTGCCATACATCTCTTAAGGTCATAAGCATCTGACATTTGTCTGAACTCAGATATCGCTCATAACTACTATGTTAGCATAACTTTAATTTCCTATCTTTACACTCCCAAAATCTTCACTCTTATAACTTGTGAAGTATTCCATCTTTGGAACACAATGATAAGATGATCCTATATCAATCAGCCAGTCAGAGCCAACATTTCTGAAATGAAAGCAATCACTAGTTGTATAAACTAGGGACATCTCACTATCTATGCTTGAAGCAGTTGCAACTCTACTTTTATCATCATCATCATTCTAATGATGTTGCCTTTTTTTTTTTTATCTCTCTTGCACTTATAGCAAAACATCTTAATGTTTCTTGCCTTATTGCAATAGTGACATGCCTTCATGTCTTTTTCAGTTTTCGACTTTGAATGGTTCTTAGACTTATCACTACATTTAGTAACCTTACTCTTATTCCCTTCCCTGCCTTCTGTCACAAAAACCTGCACGTTGTCGACTCCAATTTTCTTTCTTCTAATTTCTTCACTAAACATACTCTCTTTGATTACATCCAAAGAGTGCACACCTTTAAGAGTCGAGTTGTTAATCATTACCACTATCGTTTTCCAGCTATTTTGTAACAAACTTAATAGGAGCAAAGCTTGAAGCTCATCATAAAAATAATCTTTATGAGCTTGTCGATTATGTCCTGGAAATCACTTATATGCTCAAACATTGATTTCCTAGCTTTCAACTTCAAGTTCACAAGCCTCGTAATCAGAGAGGCCTTGTTGTGAGCAATCTTCTTTCTGTACAAACCTTCTAACTTCTTCTATAGCTCAAAAAGATCTATTTCTTAAGAAATATGGTCGAATATACTAATACCAATCAAATGTCTTATAGTGCCCATAGTTTTCTCTTCATCTTTTCCTATTCTCTATCTTACATCTTTTTAAGTTTTGAAGGAATATCGTCCTTCATACCTTTGTCCACATCAATAGGATCAAAGAGATCCTTGCAATAAATAAGGTCGTCCATTATAGGCCTCCAAATCAAGTAATTTGATGACGATAAATTAGCCATATAGTTGTTTCCACCTTCTATTATGATGATTGATACCACTTTTTGGGAGACAAATAATACAACTTTTTAAAATATCAATCAAATATCAACTAAAAAAAACTCTTTAAGTTGTAGAAACAAAATAATACGAGAATAGGAAACTTTAAAAAATGAATCAAACACCAAGATTTACATGAAAAACCCTTCAGTTTAAAGGGAAAGACAATGGAACAAACCAATAAATAAATCTACTAAACTCAATAATGATTTATAACAAAAGATGATTAGTTGCAAACATACACGGTTACAGAGAGTTATATGGTCTTCACACACGGTTTCGTATCTTTATAACACTAGCATGTACATGACAATGTATAAGTGTTGGACCCCGAACATTTTGTGAAAAATTAGAAATTATAAAATGAAATAAAATGAGGAAATATGGTATGATTTCTTGTAATTGAAAAAAAAAATATAAAT
>JANSVA010000003.1:12210454-12228550 GCA_025504915.1 Erythroxylum reticulatum
TCATACTGATGTACAAGAATACTGATCTTGGACTCTTTCACCTAGTTTGTGCCTTCATGTGCGATGGATAGAGTGTCACACATCTCCTTCGCAGTTTCACATCCATGAACTTTATCATATTCTCTTCTGCTTAAAGCATAACTCAAAAAGAACTGGTCCTTTGAATTTAGTTAAAATCAAGCTTTGTGATTAACTGACCATCTATTACGAGGAATGGTATTTCCTTCATCATCTATTGGTACGTATGGTCCATTATCGATGATATGATAAAGATCAACATGTGTGGATTCTATGAAGAGCCGTATCCTGTCCTTCCAATAATGATAATCCTCATCATTGAAGGCAAGAGGTCTTGTAAAGGAGACACCTTTAGCTATAAAAACATGTGATTCAGCCATGGATCTTTATCCTCACTTTGTAAAGGTGGTTCCTTAAAACCGAGCTCTGATGCCAATTGAAGTAAATCACACGTTAATATAGAATTCACGTACAATATATGAGATACACAAGAAGGGGGGTTGAATTGTATATTCTTTTCATGAACACAAAAACTTAATATTTCTTATTAAAAACTTTTCCAACTATTAAAAGAATACCAAAAAAGTTATACAAAAAGAGTTACGTAGTTAAATCGTAAATAACTTCTATATACTTGTCTAACAACAAAATAAAATAAAGTGAAAAGTTAGAACATAGACGTTGCGATTTTTATAGTAGTTCACCCCAAACCATGGGCTACATCCAGTCCTCAGAGTTCGTTTGAGATGTCACTATACTTCAACAATTTTACTAGTATTCTTTCTTCCATTCCAGAGCGTCTTCAGGTCTCTTACACAAAGTATTCTTTCTGCTATCTTAGCCTCTCCAGGCTCTCAGCCTTTTCTTTCTCTCACTAGAAAGATATTGTGAGCTTTTTGTTACAGTAAAGTTTGCTCTCTTGTATCACACTTTTAAATGCAGAATTTTTCTTTATAAGTACACATTTGAAAGCTAAAAGATTGTTTAGTCTTCGACTACAATTAGTATTTATAGCCTACGTCTCCAACTGCTTCTTGATTCTTGATAACTGCTTTTTGATTCTTGTAGAACCCGTTATTCAATTGAGTTCTATAACTAACTCTAACTAACTAACTGTTCGACGTACTAGCGTATTTTCTTCTTTGTATCATTTGTGTTTTCCTTTTCTTCTGTGTTTTCTGCTTCCTCTGTGTTTTCCACTTCTTCTGTATTTTACACTTCTTCTATGTTTTTACTTCTTCTGTGTTTTCCACTTCTTTTGTGTTTTCATTTCTTCTGTATTTTCCGCTTCTTCTGTGTTTTTCACTTCTTTTGTGTTTTCCGATTCTTCTGTGTTTTCCGCTTCTTCTGTGTTTTCATTTCTTCTATTTTTTTCATTTCTTCTGTGTTTTCCACTTCTTCTATGTTTTCCACTTTTTCTTTCTTTTTCCCTTCTTCTGTGTTTTCTGCTTCTTCTGTGTTTTCCACTTCTTCTGTGTTTTCCACTTCTTCTATGTTTTCCGCTTCTTTTGTGTTTTCCACTTCTTCTGTGTTTTGCACTTCATCTATGTTTTCCACTTCTTCTGTGTTTTCCACTTCTTCTGTGTTTTCTGCACACTTAACACACTTATCAAAATAGTTCATTTATTTCTAATATTATTACTATTTGATTGTCACCAAAATTAATAATCGTGAAGTCCTCTTGACTTAACACTAAACGTCTCCGTCATGGACATAATTTGATGAGTATATTCCTTAGCTAACTATGACTATGGGGTATTTTTCATGTGACTATGAAGATGTGATGGTCATATAGATTTTAATATGATAACATTTTCTCTTGCGTCATGTGAAAGGAGGATGTAGGTGTTAGGTTAGGTGGGTGCCGAAGAGCTACCTTTGTGTCAGTTTGGTGGCTATGTAGGTTATTATTCTTTAAGATATGTTAAGGGTTAGAACTTAGAATGGGCTTGGAAATGGTCCTTAGTGCTTCACCAAGGGTTGGAGTTTATTGAAGAAATTCCTTTAATGAGACTTGTTCCTACACCACCACTTACTTCCCCCACACAACATCATTTATGCCAAAACAAATATTTGAATCTTGTCTAAAACTTATTGGGTTTATCAATTAACATATTCAAAACTCCTTTCTTCTACAAAGTTAGAGGTAGATTCCTTAAGATCTTGATTAAATCTTTGGATCTTGTCTAAAACTTGTTGGGTTTATTAATTAACATATTTAAATCTCCTTTCATATGTCTATATGTAGCCCTTATTCTTTATCAAAGTCTTCCTACATTTTATTTATACTTTAATTGATATATAGTTGAATAACCTATACTAATTTAACCTAAAAAAGTCTATTGGTTATAGGACTTCGTTGGGTCTAGATTAAAATATGATTCAACAGAAATCTAGATTGCAACGATTTTTATGCTTTTGTATCTTTTTAACTAGATGCTTTCTTTTTTAAAATAAATGACTTATATCTTTTAAGTTAATTTGTTCAACTTTCTTTTTATCGATAATGGTTTAGATCAAAATTTCAAGTCTTCCTTCATATCTTAAATTTGAATGTATTATTAACAATAGCAATCAACATCTCTATGAAAAATGAGTACAACCCATATCAAATATCACCTACCAATATCATCTCCAAATATACTCAAATAATGCCTCTATGCCTACGAAGACTCACTTATTACACTGGGGTTTTAAACAAATCCCACAAACATGATTTTAGGTATGGTATTTTCCAATTTCCATTTTGTTCGGTTTTCAAAGGAGTTCAAGAATTTTGTACGTACAATTTTCAACTATGTACAATTTCCATAACTAATTGCTATAGTTTTTATTTTAAATTTCCTCCTCAAACTTCTATATAATTCATTCTTTTTTCTTCCCTTTTTTATTCCTACAATGTGAACATTTTATGCATCCAACATTTGAGACTTATAATATGTCCAACTAGTCATAATACAATATGTCATTCAAGTCTTTTATGACGTAGTTAATTAGTTTCTTTAAAACCAAACATACTAACATTATGAACTATAATAACTTTACTCTCTATTAACAAAATTGATGAAAAGCTATTAACAAACTGTTACATATTCATAGCATCAGATATACATAAGAAATTAGGTTTTGGAGAAATAAATTTAATTTTACCCTCCATATTACTTATATGACACCTAGGTCTAAAACATGTAAGGAAATTGTTCAATATGAGTCCAAATCTAAATTTCTTGACAACCTCACTGTTAGTAGATCTATAATAACATTTTAACCAATAAAGTAATAAGGTTAAATAATATTCACTAACATGCCTATTAGCAATCATTAAACCAAACCATAATAATAATATTACCTTATTTTGTAACCAATTTTTCCTCTAAAGAACTCAATAGTCATGAATTTGAAAGTTGGAGTTCTTTTATAAGATGTAGATTTCTTCCTAATTACCACTAACTTTATGTGTGTAATATCACCACTACTCACTTTTAAATGCTTGATTGATTACATTATAATATAATTATCACATCTAACAAAACTTAGTACAATATACAATTTCCTCTTCACTTCTCACATCCTTATCCTTTTTTTTATCCATCATCAATGTCTCCCTATACCTTGGAAAATAGTCTGTTTTTTATGTCTATTGTTCGTGCTATTTTACACCTCAAGATTAGTTTCTTAATATACAAAGCAGTAGACAAATCCAACAATTCACAAATCTAAGAGGAAATACAACAATTCATAAATCCAACAATTCATAAATCAAATAATACCAATGTTCCAACAATTCACAAATCCAACAATTCACAAGTTATCCAACATCATTGTCAATTGTTTGGTGAACCTAATTCAAATTTCATGGGAGATATGAATGGAGTATGAACACATATACTGGCATAATCCAACAAAGACAAAAATAAAATATAACACCATTTACCTCTTCATATCTCTAAACGAACGATGATTATTTTCTAAAACATAAATCTAACACCATTTTCCTATAAATCTGAACTCATGATACCTACACTTAAATTTAGTCATTACAAACATATATCTTGATATCATTGGAATTAAAACAAAAAAAGATGATGATGATGTACCTTGAGTAGATCCGATGACGATGGCGAGGAGTTTCGGTCTGACGATGGCAAGGAGTTTCGGTCTGACGATGACCACAATGACACAAAGTGGTTCAACGAGGAGGTGCAATCGGATGATGAGAGGTGCGGTGGGATAACGATGATGATGATAATAGGATGAATATTGTTACATCAAACAACGATGTTTTGATTTAAGGTTAATTCCCTGTAGCCCCATTTCCTCTCTTCCATTACACCAAACGACGTCATTTTTGTTCTTTCTAAAACATTGAAACAGAGGCAAATGATGACATTTAGGACTAAAATTTACTAACGGTAAAGCTTTCTTTATCGATGGGCATTTCTTACCGTCACTATATTCTGTCAAAAAATTTTCCTAAGGTGATTTCCCTCCATATTTACTGACAGATTTTTGTTTCATTGCAAGTTCAAATTTTTGCCGACAATTTTACTAACAAAACATGATTTTTCATCGGTAATTACCAACGGTTCCATTTCTGTCAGTAATTTTCCATCGCTAAAAACTAATTTTCTTATAATGGTGGAGTCTTATGTGCATTTGCATTCATATCTTTAAATGTACCATGTGAATATTTATAAATAATGACTGAATTGATTAGAAATAATGATAGACTAAATTTGTGTACATGTTGATGATATGAATGAGATGAAATGAATGATTAGATTATCTTAAAATGATTATATAAAATGTTTATATTCATAATGGGCTTGTTGAAATATGATGAATACTACGATCGTGTACTAAATTCTGAACAATATGATATATAGGATTTGATGTTGAATGATGTTTACGTCTATTTAAGTGAGCACATCGATGATGATTCACTCACTGAGTTTGCAAACTCATCAAAATTGCAACGTTGATTTTCAGGTTCAGAGGAGACCTAACTAGTCTAGTTGAAGTAACTTCTACATTAGGGTATGGGTCAATGTAAGGATCAGTTGTACCTAAAAATGTCTTAATTATGTTTTATTAAGGATTGTATCTTTTAGCCATTGTAAATTGTACATATGAATTTTAGAAATGTAATGACATTTGAGACTGTATATGTTTGTGGGTAAAAATGGAACAACATGAATATTGGAATGTTTTATGTTATATACGATAGATTAAAATGTAAAATGAATTGATTTAACCATCTTAACGTGCCATTTTTGTAGAGTATGTTCCTAAATATTGTTCGGTATGTCGGGTATATGCTTTATCGGAGTGGTATGTTACAAGTCACTTCAAACATTAGAGGTATTGAACAATTATATATTTTATATCTAACCTAGTAATAGATTGAATCAAACAATAAACTACTGTATATCATAGTAATTAAGTGATACAATTATAAAGATAAATATAGAAAATAATTGATAATCAATATATAAATATAATTATAGAAAATCAAATCTCACAATTTAGATATATTGAAGGTTACAGTTTTCTTTAACCAACTGTAGAAAATTAGACATGCAGGGCTATAGAGGAGACAAAAGTGAAGAAATGACAGAGAAAGTAAATATAACACTCCTTTAAACCCTAAAAGAATTTAATCTGTCCATAGTTGTAAAATGTAATTTACTTATTGAGTAGTTATATCATGTCAAACTCTTAAAGTACTTTCTATATGGAGTGTCAAATAGTGTAGCTTAGTTGTGGTTTTGTTAGAGAGCTTAGACTTGTATGAATCTCCTCCTATCATTACAGTTTCTTAATTTTCTAAAAAGATAACTTAATATGAAAATCTAACACAAATATAGGGTTTTTAGACTATATGAGGAAATGTTTTTTTTTCCCTAAAACGATCATAGCGCAAGACACAACCATAATTTAGGCCATGTATCTTTCTTTAACTTTTATGGAGAGAAACACAAGTTGATACAAACTCATGTCTAAAACCATAGACTTTTCTATAACTTTTATATATTGGTACATGAGCTAAGATATGTTTGCTTATCTTTTTAGATACTTTCTCTATCGCATGACCTCCCATCAGTCGAAATGGTAGTTCATAGTTTCATTTTTAACCTCTTTGTGTAAATCATGACATTTTTTTCAAGCCATATTATGAACTTGTGTATCTGGTTTCTCTCAAAACTCAAAACATAAAAGTTTTAAAGATCATTTTCAACTTTTCCTGGAATCTTAAATCATTTCAAAGAAGCTTGGATGAGAAAGATATGCCCAATTGATGATAAACTATTTAAATTATCCATAATAGGTGGAAATATAATTATAATGAGTAAATTTAGATGTAAAATATGGAAATGGACTAAATTGTAAGAGGGAAAGCATGTCATATTTCATTCTTGTCATCTACCCAAATCACTCATACAATCATTAATAACTGTCTTAAATCCCTTTGCACTTAAAATCAACCCTCTAGCGCTTATACACATTTCTCACTTATTTTATCTCATTAATCTCATTTTTTGTAAATAATGATATTAAAGTCATTAAAAACTATTGTTGGAAACAAAGAATCATGGATATCAACTAGTTGATGGTAGGTTTCTAATATTAACTCTAAGTATCTCCTTAAGAGTTGTAACATATTGTTTTAGATTTATATAACCTCTTAATAAACTCAGTCAAGCGTTCTTATCAAATTTTCTTATCAAAATGCCTAATAACATTTGATGGTGACAAAAAATGAACCTATAAGCTTTTTTCACCAAATTTTCCTATTTGTGTTTAACATCAACTTATGATGCCTTCATATGAATTGTATATAATTATTTTATATTTTAATATAATCTTTGATAACCTTAACCTATGATAACAGGAAACTTAGCTAATATGTTGTTTAAAAAAAATTTCTTTCTTCACAAAGTGCTCTCACTATAATTAATCAATTATAAATTGTTTATGCATTTAGTATCAATCTTCAAATTAATTCACAAATACTAAAAATATTCCTAAGTTGTTAAATTATAATGAATTTCACAAAATACAATATTTCAGATCTTACATAGACTCAAAGGCGTTAGATGTAAGAGATGTTCACTTAAATCCTTTGTGTAAAAGAACAAATATGTAGGCCTAAAGGATTTAAGTACAAGAGAAGTCTTTTTATACCCTGAATTAGGAAAAGACCCTAAGTTCATAGGAAGTATTTTTAGCTCTTTAATACGAAGTAAAAACCTTTATATATAAAAGTCTTATGCTTAAAACATGGAATCTAACTCTTAAGGCTTATTAGGTTCTTCAATTATCTTCAAAATTTATCAAGGTAATAGGGCTAGACCTTTAGGCTTTCCAAATTCATTTTGATATTCATTAGAAATTTTATAAGATAAGAAAGCTAGGCTTTATAGGTATGAAAATTTCATATTAATTTTCTTTCAAATTTTACATAGGAAATGGAGTTTGATTTTATAGAGCTACCAAGTTCATCAAATCATTTTCAAAATATATCAATGAAATGGAGCAAGAATCCGTAGGCTAGTCAAAATAAATTTATCATTTTTTCAAAATATGTGAAGATAATGGAGTTAAACCTATAGGCATGACATATTTGGTAAATTATCGTTGAAATTTGTCTAACGAAATAGAGTTAAACTCCATAAGATTATAAAATTCTCTTAATTTTTGTTTCAAATTTTGCAAGCCAATGAGGCTAGACTCCTTATGCCTATAAAATTCTCTTAAATTCCAAGGCAATAGAGTTAGACTTAGTAGTTCTATCAAATTCTCTTAAACTTTTTTCTAATTTAGTCAATTCAAAAGAGTTAGACTCCCTAAACTTACTGTAGGTCTCAAATATGCTTATTAAATTACTACTCATATCTAAAATAGAAAACATAAATTAAAACATTGATCTAAACATGCCTAAACATCCATACATCTATATCGATATCCTTACATATAAGGGTCAAAAAAAAGAATAAAAGGAAATTAGTGTTGAAAGGAAAGGAGTTGTGCCCTCAAAAGAAGGAGATTGATTTCCTTAAGGTTAAGAGATTCCGCACCTATAGGGCTAGTTACCTTTAACATACCCGTCAATGATGCAAAATCCATTAGATTTCTTAGTCTGAGTTGGCATAATCTAAAAAAAAAGTGTTAGTAATGTCCAAATCTGTTAAATATATGTTTAGATACTTTTTATGTCACCTTTTTACAAACCTCAAAATCTACCGTTATTTTGATAAAAAGATTATTATAATTTCAATTCTCAAAAGATCTGGAACTATAATAGAAAAGGATGATATCAAATTTGATGTAATCATCTTAAAATTTTTGAACATACAACTATATGTTAACCCTAACCATCCTTAAGCTTACATTTTAATACTTAAGTGTTGTATTTTACTTCTTTATCTCCTCAAGGCATATGAATATTTCTCCTTGGTACCCTCCTTCTCTTTCTTGAAGACTTCGAGGTCATTATTAGTTTTCAAGCTACCATCACCAGTCTCCTCCTTTTTTTTTTGATCTACCTACCAAGTTCTTTGTAAACCTTTTCGTGGTCCATAAGTAAAAAAATAACAACTTGAAAGTAGAAAATAGTATGATTGAAAAAAATTATACAAACTTGATAAACAATGTAAACTTACCTGGCAAGATGCCTCTCACAAAATATACAAATGTGATCAATTATCATTTTCTCTACCAGTTTTGTATAAGATCACATGCAAATAAACTTATCATTTTACAAAAGAGTAATCTTAAGTAGATGGTAATTCCATGAGGATAGAATAGTGTAACTACTAATTCTAAATCTTATACAAATATCTAATTAATAATAAAAAGGTTTGTGGATTAAAACTAAAATTCAATTAAACTAAATAAGTTAAATCACCACTAGAAATAGTCAACAAAGTAAACAAAAAATATATATAAGATAATAATAATTACAACTAGACTAGAAATCCCTTTAGCATCATCATGTACTTTTAATTCAATTGCTTAAGAGTTTTATTATTTGGATTGGCAAAGTTTTCGAGTGTAAAGAATAACTATATTTTGATGTACAACCATAATATATTTCAAAAATTAAAAGACTCTTTATTATAAAGCACAAATAAATTCATACAAAATTCAAATAAGGATTTATATAATCTACATATAAAGAAATCTAACCACTTATCATCCTTTAAAGAATTAAGAAAAAGAACAAAAGAATAAAAGACCTCATTGTAAAGGTTTCCCTTTATAATGATCACAAACTTCTGCATTGCTTTACTTTCCTAAAATGATGTTAATCTCCGATCTAGTTGAAGAAAGATATAAGATCTATAATCTAATAGCCATCTTGCCAGGTAAGATTATAAATTTAAAAAATTAAACCTAAATTGAACTTATTCTGACCTACCTCTATTTTTAAAGATTTTGTCTTTTTAAATAATTATTTCTATTGCGAATATGATGTGGGACACAATCATGCCCTATGCCATTTATCACACTATTTCTTTTTAAATTTTTTAAAAGTGAAATATCTCTAACATGCTCTTTTTTTAGTCTATATTTCATAATATTTCTTGTTGTTATACCAAACAGGCTCTAATCCAATCATATAGGAGGCCATGTATTCTTTAACAAATTTATAATAGAGAACATATCCTAGTTTATGACCCTATCCCATACCATGTTTAATCCTTTTTTATGTTTTAGTTTAGAGAGGGACATGCCCTAAAACATGTTTATATGTTAGGCCATGTTTAGCTAATAATGACTTCTAATCATGTTTTACCTAGTAAAAATAGTTAATCCTTGTCTGATATCATTCTTAATAAATATTTCTATAATTACCTAAAATAATACTTAAACTAATTAAATCAAGATAATTTGTATACAAAATAGAAAAATATTAAGCAAATTATATGTACATGACATGTACATCAATAATTGACATTTATCTCTTCCCACCTTATGCTTGTCCTTGTGTTGGAACCCACTTCCAGAGCCCAACATCGGAGTCATAAGATGTGAGACTAATACCCTATAGTTTCCGGAGCCTAACAATCTGGAGTTATAAAGCATGAGCGAGCTTCCTTGTGGGGCTATTTCAATGACTCCTCATTAGTCATTGTCCCATAAGGGTGATGTGCCCATACCAGTTAAACACCAAATCATAATTTGACTTCTTCAAAACAATTGTAGCTCTATGCCTCTTGTTTATTTTAAAATAAGAACTACCTCATTCGGAGCTCTATAGCTCAAGATATGCCTAAAAATCCAACTACGTTCATAACCTGGTTATGCTCTTCCAACCAATCCCTTTATATTCTTTACATCAATATTTTTCAGATCCACATAAAAAGTTACCAATTTTTAAGGAGAGGTAGTAAAATGTATTAGGAATCTATTCCTTTAAGAATCACTTCATTTGGAGGTCAAGTGATGAAGTTATGGCCAAAAGAATCAGGTATGTTTATGTCCTTAATCATATTGTACCTCTCTTGGGAGAATTGGCATACAATTCTCTAGAAACCTCTAATTGGGGTCATTATTAGACGGTTTGAAAGAGATCTACAACTTCAGTGAAGAATCTAAAGTGAAATTCAATCATCTATAGGGTCAAACATGTGACAAGACGATAGGATCAGATGAATAGTGCACCAGATGATATGATGTCACCAGATAATACGTCATCCCTAGACAAAGCGTCCTCACTAGATGATACGTTCTCAACAGATAAAGCATCCTCACCAAATGATACATCCTCACCAGACGACGCATCCTCACCAGACGAGTCGTCCTTACCAGATGACATGTCATCACTAGACGATACGTCATCACCAAACGATACGTCGTCACCAGATGATGCATCCTCACTACATGATATGTCATCACTAGACAATACATCTTCATCAGACAATATGTCCTCACCAGATGATGCGTCCTCACTAGATGACACGTCACCATCAAATGATACATCATCATTAGAGGATACATCCTATACTCCAGACCATGTCCACTTATAAGGACCATAATTTTAACTCCGTTATCCAAAAATTTCATACTTTATAGCTTTGGAAAGCTATAAAGACAAGCTACAACTTTAATGAAGACAACTAGTCAAATTCATCCTAGATCAATCTAGATTTTTCCCTAAAGTTAGAACACGAATTTCTCCCTTATAGAAGACTTGAAATTTTGCACTATGCAAACTTGGAATGTTCTCAGCATAACCATTCAGCTACCAAAATGATTTCATTAAACTCTCAAATCTCAACTCATTTGTCTCATCACCTTCAATTACATCTGATCAATTATATAGTGTCTCACTTATGCATACATATATATATATATATATATATATCAACGATTTATGTTCTAAAATCATCAACTCAAGTTGATTACTTCTTCACATATACCTAATTTCAACTCACATCATCCATGCACCACTCACACTTCATTAACATAAAAAGAATAAATTTTTTACAATGCTTTAGTGGGCATTTCGAGCCACCTTACATCATAGTCCAAAAATACCAACTTTATAAGAGTAATAATTTCTCACAAAGCGAATAAAGCCTTGTTTTACATAATCTAACTTCAAAAGAGCGAAATATGTAAATTGGAGTGATGCCTTGACTCCTAACTCGATCATTTGATATCTTATTCATCGCCTATAGATGGGGAGGAATGGGGGTGAGCTTAAAGCTCGTGGGTAACAGTTTTATAATCAGTAACAAGCAAAAACCCTTGAAAACCCTCATAATCATAACAAATTTTTATGAAAATCCATACAACATAAATTTCTCAACTTGTATAAGTCAAACAATCATCAAACTTGTCAACATATGTAAACACATAAGCACATCATAATGGTTTGGGTGGATCTAAAACAGAACGTACTACACAATTCCCATAAGAGTCTTGTGTAGCTATGAACTTAGGGCTATCCATGAAGGAGCTCCATGCCACTAGCAAGCAAGTGGGAGAAGCCTTTAGTCAAAGTGCACCTGACATATTTAGGGGACCACCATAAACCCACATAATCATTCATCTCACATCTTGGAAACCAATGGCACATTTTCGAAACATAACTTCATAAACTTGATATCCTTTCGAAATCATTTTCATTTTTGTTTCATAGTTCATCCACAAACTTTATACACACACTTATAGTACTTTCTCAAAACATTTAAAGAACAATGAATGCACATTTTAAAAGTAATTGAAAACATTTATTTCTCTTTTCTTGAAAGAAACATTAATGGATTATTATTCAATTATAAAAGTGTAACCCACCTTAGTCTCGTTGCTTGAAAACTTGCTCAAGGATGTCTCTTCTCTTGCCTCTCTTGCCTCCCTTCAACATTAGCAAGAATCTCCACTCAAAAATGAATTCCAATTGGAATACCTAAAGAAACCTATGCATGAAATTGATCCTAGAATACTTATACCCATGCATTTTCTAAGCTCTTTGAACCAAATCCCTTCCAAAAATCCAAATATTAAAAAACCAACTTACCTTGAATCTTCACCAAACAATGAGTTTCTTAGCTCTAATTGAAGCTTTAACCTTCCTCTTCCTTTTTCCCTTCTTGCTCAATCCCAAAATCCCTCTTGAAGACTAAGAAAAATTGAAACCTAGATGACCTCCCTTCTTTTCTCTTCTTTCTCTGTTTTTTTCGTGCTTCTCTCTCTTCTCTTTTTCCTCATTCATTTTTCTGGCTTCTTCCAAATGCAAGACAACAAATTTTTTTCTCCCTTTTTATACCCTTCCTTCAATGCCTTAAGACTTTACAATTTAAGTGATGTTCTAACAATGCCCCTCATACCATCTTACCACCCTAACACTATAATTCAATTAAGCTATGTCATATAATCTCACTCACATTAACATGGTAATTAATTCCAACATAAATTAATCTAGCAAGACCCCAAAATTAATCTAATCATGCTTATTCATCAAGAAAAAAAATTCAGGGGCTAACATTTTTCCCCCTCTTAAAAGAATTTCGTTCTTGAAATTCTTACCTTAATCCTTAAAGAGGTGTGGGTACTTCTCCTTTATGGCTTCCAAAGGTTCCCACATGGCCTTTTCTACAGAATGGTTTCTCTACAGGACTTTGACTAGCTGAACTGTCTTATTCCTGAGGACCTTCTCCTTAGTGTCCAAGATCTCTACTGGAGTTTCCTTGTAGGTCAGATCATCTCTCAACTGAACTTCAATAGTCTGAATAATATGGGAGGGATTCGATCCATACCTCCATAACATGGACACATAAAAGACTTTATGTATCTGTGAAAATTCTGGTAGCAGCGCCAACCTATAGTCTAGCGGTCCGATCCTCTCTACAATCTTATAAAGACCTACATATCTCGAACTCAACTTGCCCTTCTTGTTAAACCTCATGACTCCTTTCCAAGGAGACATCTTAAGAAAGACTTTCTCACCAACTTCATACTCCATTTCTTTCCAATGTGCATCAGTATAACTTTTCATTCTATCCTCTACTAACTTAAGTTGTTGCTTAACCAAATTAACCTTGTCTAATATCATCTGAAGCAACTTTGGCCCTATCAGTTTCCTCTCTCCTTCTTTATCCCAACATATCGGAGTTCTACATCTCCTTCTATATAGTGCTTCATAAGGATCCATCTGAATGCTCGAATGATACGAATTGTTAGAAGCAAATTCGATCAATAGCAAGTATTCATCCCAAGTGCCCCTAAAATCCATCACACATGCACTGAGCATTCCTTCAAGGGTCCTAATGGCCCTCTTAGATTGGCCATCTATTTGACGATGAAAAGCAGTGCTAAAATTTAACTTGGTTCCTAGAGCCTCTTGTAAGCTTCCCAGAATCTCAAAGTAAACCGAGGATCCCTGTCAGAAACTATAGAATCTAGAATCCCATGTAATCTTACTATCTCATCAATATACTTCTTTGCTAGCACATGCGGAGAGTCAGTCTATGTAATTTCCAGAAAATGGGTTAACTTCGTCAACCAATCAGCAATGACCCATATAGTATCATGCTACCTATTGGTCTTGGGCAAACCCATCAGAAAATCCATGATCACCCGTCGTCACTTCCACTCAGGAATGAACAATGACCTTAAGTTGCCTGAAGGTGCTTGGTGTTCAGCTTTGACTTACTAACACACTAGACACTTTCTTGCATATTCTGCTATATCCCTCTTCATGCCTTTCCACTAGAAATTCTCTTTCAGATCTCTGTACATCCTGGTGCTACTTGGGTGCTTAGCATAAGGTGTATTGTGTGCCTCATCCAGTATTTCATCCTTTACTTCCTTGACATTCGAAATACAAAGTCTATTTCCGATAACCATAAGTTCATCATCCCTCACTACCACCTCATATTTCTTGCCATTCTGAATTTCTTCTCAGAGATTACTCAATTCTGCATCATGTGCTTGCAACTCCTTAATTTTTTCCCTGAGAATCTATCTCACTCTAAAATTAGCAAAACTATAATTTGGTTCCTCTTGTTTCAAGCTTATTCTAAGCTTCGTCATTTCTTCCAATAAAGGCATATAACTGTTCGAACATAAGCTATAGAGGATTTCCTACTTAAGGCATCTGCTACCACATTCTCCTTTCTTGGATGGTACTTAATCAATAGGTCATAATCCTTGAGCAACTTTAACCACCTTGTTTGTCTCAAATTAAGTTCCTTTTGGCACAACAAATACTTGAGACTTTTATAATCTGTAAAAATCTTCGTTTAAAACCCATACAAATAGTGTCTTCAAATCTTTAGAGCAAAAATTACTACTGCCAATTCCAGATCATGGGTCGGGTAATTCAGTTCATAAGGTTTTAGCTGCTGCGAGGCATAAGCTATCACCTTGTCTCCGTGCATCAATACAAAACCTAAACCCTTCCTTGAAGCATCACTATATACTTATAACCTTTATCTCCCACAGGCAAGGTCAGGATTTGAGCACTTGTCAATCTGTGCTTAAGCTCTTCTGACATTTATCACTTCAGAAAAACTTTTGATTCTTCCACAACAACTTGGTCATCGGAGTAGCTATCATAGAAAATCCTTCCACAAATCTCCTATAATACCCAAACAGACCCAAAAAACTTCTTACTTCTGCCACTATCTTCGATGCATGCCAATTCACCACTGCTTCAATTTTCGTTGGATCAACATACACCCCATCTTTCGATATCACATGTCCAAGGAAAATTACTTTTTAAAGCCAAAATTCACATTTGTTGAATTTGGCATAAAGTTCCTTCTCCCTTAGTTTTTGCAATACTATCATGAGGTGCTCCTCATATTCCTCTTCACTCTTGGAATAAACCAGAATTTTATCGATAAGCACTATGACAAACTGATCCAGATACTCCCTAAAGACCCTATTCATAAGATCTATAAAAGCAGCTCGATCATTGGTCAATCCAAAAGGCATGATTAAGAACTCGTAATGCCCATAATGAGTCCTAAAGGATGTCTGGCTTACATCAAACTCCTTGATTCTGAGCTGATGATAACCCAACCTAAGGTCAATCTTTGGAAAAGACCTTTGCTCTATGCAACTAGTCAAACAGATCATCAAACCGAGGAAAAGGGAGCTTGTTCTTAATTCTCACCTTGATGAGTCTCTGGTAATCAATGCACATCTGCCATGTTAAATCCTTCTTCTTAACAAACAAAACCAGCGCTCCCTAAGGTGACGAACTTGGTCTTATCTACTCCTTCTTTACCAGTTCCTCTAACCATTCCTTAAGTTCCTTCAGCTTAGCTAGAGCCATTCTATAGGGTGGGATAGAAATTGGTGCGGTTCTGGGAATTAAGTCGATGGCAAACTCGATTTTCCTCACTGGTGGAAAACTTGGTAAGTCCTCTGGGAATACGTTTGGAAATTCCCTCACAATTGGAAAATCCTAACTTCCCTTCATTAACATCATTGTTCACAATATATGTTAAGAAGGCTTCATATCCCTTTCCCATCATCCTGTCAACTAGCATGCCGAAATGATTCTTAGTGATGATGTTTTCCTGTCCCCTTTGAAAATCACCTTCTCACCGTCACCCAGATCAAATTCCACCTCTTTGAGGCTACAATCTAACTTCATATGATACTTCTCCATGGCATCCATTCCAAGTATAATGTCTAAACCTTTTAGGTCTAGAGGTAGTAAGTCCACTACCAATCTAGCACCATCAATAAAGAGCTCACATTTTCTATACGATTGACTTATTATCACATTCCTTCCTAGAGGAGTACTAATAATCAAGGGACTATCCAAAAGCATCAAATTCACACCATGTAATGACATGCTTGCAGAAACAAATGAGTGTATGGAGCCAAAATCAATCAAAACATATACTTCAGAACTAAATAACTAAGCTATACCAATAACAACTTCAAGTGCAACTACAGCTTCCTCTCTAGTCATGGCAAACACCCTTGCCTAAGCCTATCCCTTAGGCCTTCCTGGAGGAATAACCTTCCTTGCATCTCCAGAATTACCCACCTCAGTGACTGGCCTAGTTTCCCTTGTTTTTGCTCTCCTTGGGGCTTGCAATTGCAACCCCTCTTGCCTTGTTGCTTAGGGACAATCCTTGATCACGTGTCCCTTCTCTCCACATCAGAAGCATGCTCCAAATTACTTAAAGCACTCTCCCCTGTGAAGCTTTCCACAATGCTCACATTGAGGGTTTATGTTCCTGCTTCTCTCTATCCTGTTATTACCCCCTGTGGTTGAGACTTGCACTGAAGATGCCTTTGGTTGCTTTTTCTTAGCCGAGGCACTACTCCCTAACTCAATTTGGGTATGGAAACTCTTAATACCCCTCCCAGGCGTTGGAGAACTCACCCCTTTCTTGAAAAATTGCTCCAATTCTTCCTCTTTCTACTCACCTTATTCTTTATATTCTCCAGTTTTTCATCTTGGAGTGCAAAATCTACTAGCTGCTAGTAGTCACAGAAATTGTGGATCAAGACTTTATCCTTGATCCCCAAATGAAGGCCTCCCTCAAACTTACGGCACTTGTTCCCCTCATTCACCACAATGTTGGCAGCATATCGAGAAAGTTGGGTGAACTTAAGCTTATATTCACTCACACTTATGTCCTTCTGTGTGAGATTTAGAAACTCCCTAGCCTTCTCTTGTACATAAACCCTCGAAAGGTATTTCTGCTTGAAGATTTCTACAAAATCTCTTTATGACAACACCAAAGGCATAATTTGAATGTGGGTTACTAATTCTTGCCAATGAAAAGTAGGACTCTCTCTATCCTCTTCATCCATGCTTCAGCCTCTTCGGGATTTGTAGACCTATTGAAATCTATAACTACATTCTTATGAAACTTATCATATTGTCCAGTCCTCTCCACTAGAGCTTGCATTGGAACTTGAGATCCTTAGCCTATGGCATATGATAAAGCCTAAGCAAAGGCTTGAAAGAACTGTGGATCCATAGGGTTTGCTTGACGCATCAGAGGAGGCGGTGGAGGCACTTCCTATTGCATACTAGGTGCCTCAAGATTTGGAGCAGAATAGTGCCTCTGCATCTTGCGGGACATAGGATTCATCCGTGCTCCCATGCCAAGAGTGAGATCAATTCATAGCTCCTTGAGTTCTCCTTCGAGGCAGCATTTTCATTCCTTGAATATAAAATCATTGAATACTCTTAGTGTTGGGAAATCGGGTCGAGATCTGATCCGAACCGCAACGGAATAATCATGAAATTTTTTCATGACTTTTAATTTCCTGAAAACCAAGATCTATTTATTCTATAAAATGATTAACACGAATCATAATAAAGCGGAATTTAATTCATACCTTATTCCGAAGCTTGATCTTTATCTTGATGCATCCCTCGAACCGTTACTGAAACCGATCCGTCTCAACCACTGTAGCCACACAAGTGTCCGACCTTAACGGTATCCACAGAACAGGTTGAGAGAACTCTGTGGTCTTAGCTCCATAGAGCTCAAGCCTATTTATAATAAGATTTGGATGATTTAGCAATTTAATTGAAATTAAATACTAACTTCAATTAAACTTTAATTAGAATTACAAATAATTCTA
>JANSVA010000003.1:12309074-12319750 GCA_025504915.1 Erythroxylum reticulatum
GGAAGGCAAGACAGGAATTATGATTGATCAGATGTAGTTGGATACGAAAAGACAAATAAGTTGAGATCTAAGAGTTTAATGAAGTTAATTTGGTAACTGAATGGTTAAGCTCAAGACATTCTAAGTTTGCAGAGTGCAAATATTACAAGCCTTCCATAGGGTAAAATTTGTGTTATGACTTAAAGGGAAAAATCTGGATTGATCTAGGCTGAACTAGACTAAGTTGTCTACTAGAAAGTTGTAGATCTTTCTTTTATCTTTCCAACGGTATATAGTATGATATTTTTGGACCTCTGGATCAAGAATTAGGGTCCTTAGAAAGGGAAATGCTTAGGAGGATAAAGTTGTATCGTCTGTAAAGACGTATCGTCTATGATGACGTCATATCGTTTGTGATGACTTAATTACGTCTATAAGGATGCATCGTCTGTAAAGATGTATCGTCTGTAAAGATGTATCTTCTGTAAAGACATATCATCTTTGATGACGTCATTACATCTGTAGGGATGCATCATCTATAAAGATGTATCATTTGTAAAGACGTATCGTCTGTAATAATGTCATATCGTCTGTGATGAAATTATTCATCTTAAGAGATGTATCATCTATAAATACGTATCATCTATGGTGACGTCACATCTTCTGTGATGACATTATCGTCTATAGAGTTGTATCGTCTGTAAAGACGCTTCGTCTTAAGAGTTGCATTATCTTCAGTTGACTTTGTTTCGTCTTAAGTTGACCCCACTTCATCTTAAGAGTTGCATCGTTTTAAGACTTTGCTTCATCTTAAGTTAACCCTGTATCGTCTTAAAACCTTGTTTCGTCTGCTTTTTGTTTCGTCTGCTTTTTGTTTCATCTGCCCTTTTGCTTCGTCTGCTTCTTGTTTTGTCTGCTTTCTGCTTCGTCTGCTTTTTGCTTCATCTACTTTTTGCTTCGTCTGCCTTATTGTTTTGTCTACTTTTTGGCTTCGTCTACCTTATTGTTTGGTCTGCCTTATTTCATTAGCTTTTTGATTAGTCTGCTTTGCTTTGTCTGCTTTGTTTCATCTGCTCTGCTTCGTCTGCTTCACTTTGTCTGTTTTTTAATTTGTCTTCTTTTTGATTGATTTCGCCTAATCCTATAGTCTGGACCATTTTTAAACCTTCAGATGATTGAATTTGTCTTCAAGGTTTTAATGAAAGTTGTAGATCTTGAAGCCCTCTTTCTGATAATTTTTAGAACACTTTGTTTTGACATCTATAGAGAGAGTTACGCTAATTGGCCCAAGATAAGTTCAATATAATTGAGGTCAAAATCTTGTTTGATTCTTTCAGCTATAATTTCGTTATCTGACCTCCAAATAAGATGAGCCTAGTGTCTGGACAAAATAGAGACATAGAGCTATTAAATGATTTGAAAGAATAAAATTTTAACCCAACCTCTAAGATGCTCAATATCTAGATGAATGTTGAGCATAGAATATTTGCTTCAGTATACGAGAGATTTGAAAGGTAGGGCTCGATACTCGGTATTAAGAAATGAGGATGAACCGAGGATGACTAAGGAGGGTTAAATAGGAATAACCTTGCATGGTAACAAGCATAAGCACACGACTTATGATAAGGAATGTGGGCTCCGGAATCGGGGTCCAGCATAGTTATGGTATCAAAATAAGAAGAGGATTCGATGATGGTTAAGAAAACCTCATTGAAAATAGTTCAGTGTTTACGATTTCGCAAGAGTTAGGTTCTGAAAACGGTGGCCAACATATATGGTACTAAAGAAAAAGTTGGGTTCCGGAAATGGGACCCAACAAGTTTTACATAAACTACTTCAAAATATAAAAAGATGCAAATTTTTTAGTGATGAGCCTCTCAGTTACTCGATCTCTTACTCATCACCTAATGATGGAACGGAAGGGGGTGAGTTTAAAGCTCGTGGGTAACAGTTTTATAATCGGTAACAAGCAAAAACCATTGAAATATTAATTTCTATTGAAAAATTCACATTAAATCATAAAGCACATATTTTCCAAATTCTCATTTATCAAGCAATTTATAAGCAACCTAAATCATGCATTCAATAAACTTTTCAACATATAAGCACATTAAAATGGTTTGGGTGGATTTAAAATAAAACGTAATACACATTTCCACATAATGGTTGTGTGTAGTCGTAAACAGAATGTACTATCATAATCCTACTTAATAGTCTTGCTTAGCCGTGAGCTTAAGGGAGTCCATGAAGGAGCTCCATGCCATTAGTGGGTAGGCGGAAGAAGTCTTTAGTTAAAATGTATTTGACTTAACTTATGGGACCACCACAAAAACCTATATAATCATACATTTCACCACTTGTAAAATTGTTGCCTAAATAGCACTTTTCTAAAACTTGATTTCATAGCTATAATATCTCTTCAAAAATCATTTTCATATTTTTTCAAAATCATTTCCATCGTTATTTTCATAAAGCAATAA
The DNA here is from genome assembly GCA_025504915.1 of Erythroxylum reticulatum. NCBI lineage: Eukaryota > Viridiplantae > Streptophyta > Magnoliopsida > Malpighiales > Erythroxylaceae > Erythroxylum > Erythroxylum reticulatum. The sequence goes on from JANSVA010000003.1 coordinate 12,311,534, forward strand.
CACGATTCATATACAAACATATAACACGTTCTTAAAGCATTTAAAAAGCAATAAATGCTCATGAATAAAGTAGTTGTAAATCATTTATTTTCATTTCTTGAAAGGAACATTTATGGGTTATTACTTAATTATAAAAATGTAACCCACCTTAAATTCCTTGCTTATAGGTTGCTCAAATATGCCTCTCCTCTTGCTCCCTTTGTCTTTCTTGATTCCCTTTTTATAGGCAAAAATCCCAAATTCAATAGGGTTACAAAATTGATAACCCACAAAGCATATTCAATAAAATTGATCTTAAAATACTTAAAACTATGCATTTTCTAAGCTTTTTGAATTAAAACCCTTCTAAAAATCCAAAAGTTTAAACATAAATTTACTTTAAATCTTCACCAATTAATGAGTCTCTTAGCTCAAATACAAACTCTAATCTTCCTCTTTCTTTTTCCCTTCTTGAACAACTTCAAAATCACTCTTTAAAACTAAGAAAATTTGAAACCTAGTTTAGCTTTCTCTTCTTTTCTTCTCCTCCCACGACACTATCTCTTCCTCTCTTTTCTTATACACGTTTTTGCTTCTTCAATTGCAAAACCAAGCTTCTTCTTCCCCTTTTTACCCTTAATGATCATAAAATGTCCCTTTTGTCGTCCATTTATGCCTTATGCCTTTTCAAACTTAAGTGATCTTCCAAAAATACCCTTGAATGTTCTTATTACCTTTGCATTTCAACCCATGCCATAAATTCTTCTAACTTTTACATAATAATTAACTCTAAAATATTTAATCTATCCAAACCTCAAAATTATTTTAAATCATGCTTAATAAATAAATAAAATTTTTTGGGCCCAACACTATATCACTACAACCATTTTCTATCTCTTTATGAACTAATGATAATATACAACAACAACAATAACCCCAATGCATAAGGCTCCTTGCTTTGCGAGAGTTAAGGAAGGACATCAATTGTATACAGCCTTTCCTTTACATTTTTACAAAAAGACTGTTTTTGTGACTCGAATCTGTGACCTTTTGATGACAAAGGAGTAACCTTACTAATTGCTCTAAGGCTTACCCTCAAAGTCTATTATTGATAATATATTGTTAAAATATTACTCAAAGTTTCACTTTTATATAGTAGAATTAAAGATGTTCTTTAATTTTGAAGATATTAACTATGCTAAGGCTAACATCAATTAATAATGCCTAGCAATAAAAAAATAAGCCAATAAGAAATAATTACAATAAGAATTTCATAAGATTTATAGAAAGAAAATAATGTTGCTAGTATTTTAATCCTCTTAATAAAAGAATTCATTAATTTCATAAAAGAAACAATTGTTGAAAGTTTTTTAATTGAAGACAGCCTCGACATATACTTATTATAAAAAAAGATAAAAATGAGTTGTCTATAAACTTTAGCTAGACTAATACGTGATTTTTAACTTCACTTGATTTTTTTTAATTGAAATGAGTCTTTTTACAAAAATTAAACAAAATTACATTAATAACTAACTAGAGTTATACATAGAATGTACGAAACAATACATTAAAATACAATTCAAGCATATTGAAGCTCGTTAAGGAACCATATGTGTAACATGATAGGGCTATAGAAACTTACTAAAAGGAATATTTTATTTTCAAAGGTGGAGAAAGTGACAAGCTTTGTCCTCTAGTCATAAGCAGCTCCCTAATACGTCTAATATTGCTTTTTGGAGAACCGAACTTGCCCTTGAAGACCTTTGGTTCCTTTCCCACCAAACACCATATACCGTGCTACCAAGAACCAAGTTACACAACAACCTTTTATCTTTATGGCCCCTAGAAAGGGAACATAGCCACTAGATTATTCCCAACAAGCCTTTAATATACGGATCCAAGTTACAAAGGCCAATAACATCCCTCCAAACCTTATATGAATAAGGGCAATAAAATAGAAGACAGGCATTGAGATTTATAGGGAGTTTTTAGTACATAAAACCTCACAAGTATTTTAAATTATCTATTAGGATTTAAGATTTTATATGAATAATACCATAATATATTATTTGAAAAACCAAATGAAACTTCTCTTGTTTTCTTTTTATTTTCTCTATTTTATTATTTTCTTTTTATTTTGTTAGCTTTCTACTAATTTATTTATTTTTCTGTAACTTCTCTCCAATCCTTCACTCTTTTTAATTGTTTAGTCCTTACATTCGCATACCAGTGGCTATGTACTTTAAAAATCATGAAACCCTCGAATTTAGAGTAAGCAAGAGCTCAAAATATGAATATGGGCATAAACACGATCATATTGGTTGCTATGTAACTCTTTACAACTTTAAAATCGCTTGTCTTGCATGAAGCTTGGTCATGTTAATGTAAATAGGCATCAACATAGATGTACTAATGCTTGTGTACTTTTCTAACATCTTTATAACTTGGTCAAATATCTCCAAATCACCCGCAAACTTATCCCAATTGTTCCTTTTGCTCCACATAAGTGAATTACTACCTAAAAAATACTATATAAATGAATTAAGTTTTAAAAAATCAAACAAACAAGCAAAATACACTAAATATGAACTTAAAAATATAAACAATTAAGCACTTATTACTTGACACTCTTAAGCACACATCCAAAAAAGAGATAAATTAATTAAATTTACGGAACCTGTAACAACACGATTATGATCTAGTGAATAAGTTAATGTTGTTCTATGGATATAATGCATGCAACTTTCAAGAGTACTATAGATCTGTAAGATAAAATGCTAGAAGAATCTCTAAAAAAGCATGTTTAGCTTTGTCAAATCTCATTTATGGTTATAGAGATTTAAGATTTCAAATCTTAATTCATCAAGTTTTGAGGCTTTAGATTAGTAAGTTTCACTTAAGGCACCAATGTGATAATACTTTGTATGTGTGAGGGTAGTTTTTGCAATATAAACTTATGTTATTTCTATATTGTACATGTACTTTTTATATAAAAATGATGATACTGCTTATAAAGGATAGTGGTATTTTTTTTTAAGATTATGACATTTATAATATAAACTTATGGTACTTATAATTTTGAGTACAATAATTTTTTAGTATAAAAGAGGTGGTATTTTTTGTATAAAATAATGATACTTTTTGTAAGGAATAGTGGTATTTTTTGTAAATGGTGGCCATATCTTTTTATAGGGTGGTGATATTTTTTGTAAAGGGTTGTCATATTTTTCATATGAATTATTAGTATTTACATTGTTGTCTAAAGATGCTTTTATATAATTTTTTGTATAGAGTAGTGACATTTTTTATGAAGAGATGTTATACTTTGTATAGAGTGGAGGTATTTTTTATAAGATTGTAGTATTTGTTATATAAACTAGTGATATTTACCATGTTGACTAAATATATTTTTTGTACACTGTGGTGGTTTTTTTTGTATAGAGTGATAATAATTTTAGTAAAAATTGGTGACATTATTTATATAGGATGTGAAATATTTGTATAAATATTTGCAATATAAACTAATAGTATTTACAGTATTTACAGGATGTGACAATATTGGCGAAAATTCTAAAGTTATTTTTGGATGCATTGATGATTTTTTTCTTGTAAAGAGTTGTTGTATAGGATGGTGGTATTTTTTTATATAAGAATATATATTTATAGTATAAACTAGTGGTAGTATTTTTTGTACACGTTGGTAACATTTTTATAAAGAGTAGTCATTCTTTTTATATAGTACTGTATTTATAATATTGACAAAAGAAACCTTTGGCATGTAGTGATTGTATTTTTATATAACATTGGAGCATTTTTCGTATATTATAATGATATTTTTATATAATGGATTTGTATTTTTATATATTGTAGCAAAAGCTTCAGATTTATGTAGTAGAATTAAAGATGTGCAATGTAATTATGCTTGCCATTATTATGTTCTTTAATTTTGAAGATACTAAGCAAGTTAAGGTGAACATGAATTAAAAATGAGACAATAAAAAGCGATTATAAGAAACTTATTAAAATCTAGTAATACAATAGAAAGATCTAAAATTAACCCAATTAGTTGTTGCTTTTTTCTCTTTAATTAAGACTTAAAATTGAGATTCAAGATTATACTTTCTATTTTTTAAAAATTGAAACGACTTTTTAGTATTTAAAACTCACAATTATCTTTTAATAACATTTTATAAATTCAAAGAAAGTTTTGATTTCTTTTTATTTTATTAGCTTTTCAGTTTTCACTAATTTATTTCTTTTCTCTAAATCCTCGACTCTCATCCTGATAACCACCGCGTCTACATAGCCCTACTCCTCCCATGAGTGACAATCTGTACCCCGAGAAACGGAAAATGCCATCTTTTATCAGTTGAATGGTTGGTTTTTTCTTGGTTTGCATCCTATACTAGTTAATCCAGTCGAAGCTTCTAAGAAGTATATCTAACTTCTGGGTTCTTATCACAGCAAATCGCATGGCTCACTCATACCTGAATTTAATCAAAGTTTGGGAAACTAAGTACGAAACAAGCGTTCTTCGTAGTTTGGTTTATAAAACTCCAAATACATCCTTTTGGGAGCATGCTCCTTATGTGGTAATCCCCTTTTTTTTTAATGAAAAATGGAATCCAATTATCACAAGCATATGTTCTGTTCTGTTCTGTTCTGATGTGTACGTTTGCGTGGACGTTGGTAAAGATTAAGAATAGAAAAAATAACAGGGAAAAAAAAAAGAAAAAGAAAAGTGGTGTCGGAATGGGTGGAACAGGACATATGAGGGAATATAAATCGATGTAATAACTCCCACTGCTAAAGCTAATTAAAAATTTTCGATCCAAATGGGATTTATAAATGACCCCCATCTTACATTACTGGCTTGAGAGGAGAAATCCTTTACAGGCTATTTGAAAACTTTTGAATTGAATTTATTAATGAATTAGATTCAATTATATTAATGAAATTGAATTAGATTCAATTTGCACTGTTTGGAATAAATCTAGTAATATCATAAATGAATTCAATTGCACTATTTGGAATAAGAATGAATATAGTGAAAAATAAAAATGAATATTATTATTATTATTATTATTATTATTATTATTATTATTGATTAAGCTGAAGGAATGATTATTATTATCATTAATAGTAATTGGTTTGTAAAAAATATTAAGAAATAAAATTTTATTATATTTTAATTAATTAATTATTCATATTTTAATTACTTATATTGTAATTATTTAATTACAATATTTTCTTATATTGTAAGTTTTTATTGAATATAATTTTTGCTCTGTATTTCTTAACAATAATTACTCTGTGGCTTCTTAAGCTTTAATATAATTAAATTCCTATAATTATAAGAGTAAATTCAATTTATAAAAAAGATAAATTTAAGTTACATGCATAAATTGAATTAATCTATGTTTTTTAGTTCCAAACACCTTAATTGAATTGAATTACAGCACCTTTCCAAAACACCCCCCTTTAATTAATGTAGGAATCATTACTGCTAACGTGAATTGCTTGCTTGTGGAAAGCAATGGCAGCAATACTTATCCGTACAATCAAATCATAAGACAAAAACAGGGTTACTGTATCATATGTAACAAGTAGAGCGTTAGCTTTCAAGAATTTCCTTGACCAGACGAGTTTCAGTTCCTGATTACATGTATAATAAACCATATCAGCATACTCGAATCATAACCAAGTCAATCACTTAATCGTCACCAAAACAACCCCCTCAAGTAAAAGAATGACATTATACTTACAACAGCATTAAAACCAATCCAACGGCCAGCAACACATTGATGGCCCACCATGAATCTACACAACCAGTCCCACTTGTATCATTCTGCTGAACGGACGGTGATAACGTGGCGTTGTAATTTGGGTTACTTCCGTACAACTGTTGAATCCCCAAAACATCGTCATTTCTTAAGTCAACCTTTCTTGAGCTCGCAGAAATTGTCGGATACATTATAGCTTCTTCGTCGGATGAATGACCCAAGCCTAATAAATGCCCAATTTCATGCACCACCACCGACTCTAGATCCACCGCCGACGAGATAACGGAGGCGGTAACGTCGCCGGAGATCACCCAGTTCTCGTCTAAGTCCAAATGGAACCATCCGCTAGGCGGCGAAAACGCATGTGCTAACGTCCCTAACACCCCATCAAAAGGCTCACCGTCACCGTGATCTCCTCCGAAGAACCCGATCCTTATGTCGGCGCTTTGATAAATATCCGACTTTGTGAAATTTAACGGAATCACCTCCGCCCACCGTTGAAAGGCCCGTGAGAAGACGCTCTTCGTGTCGTCGCCCAACTGGTTATTGGGCCAAAACGCGTAGGTCAAGTCCTGCTTGCGCCAACGTGGCGTTCCGGGAAAGAATGAGTAATGCGAAACCGTGCGGAGCCCATTCGACGTCGCCTTGGCCTTCCCGGAGTTCATGCTCGTAGACCCGTTGACTATATCTGCGTTGCCGCATCTGGGTCTTATTAATTGCTGCACCGTCGCTTCATCAAGCTGACCGGTGACGTTCAGGTTGAAATTTTGCTGGTAAGTTCTGAGAGCTGACTGAAGCTGATCGTCGAAATTGTCGGTAAAGTTGGCGACTTTATCCGGGATGTAACCAAAGTAATGAAAGTACTGTTTGAGTTTTGTTAATCCGGCGAATCGTTCGCCGAAGTGACAGCCGGAGAATTTGCGGAACGAGTCCCAAGCAGTGTTTGTGACGTTAGGGAGTAGTAGATTGTGTGGAATAGAAGAAACGTTAGGGAAAAACCTGGCGGAGACAGGCAGACATAAGTGAAGCGACAAGAGTGAAACTGCAACAAGAAACACAGTAGGTCTCATGTTTTGTTTTTATTTATGTTAATAACGAAAAATGATGTTTTCTTCAGAAACACAAAGCTTGGAGACTATGGAGAAACGAGAAGGATTTAGGTTTCAAGTTTCGACGTTGGAGGGGTTTGTACGTGTCATGAGTATGTGGGCTGGGTCAAATGAAAGTTCAAAGTTGTAAATTATTTGGTGGAAGCCGGCAACCGAGGAAAATGCGAGTTTTGATAATATCTACAGCGCGTTGGCTCTAGGTTCCTGGAAGGTAATGCATCTCACCTACCTTACTTCTCTAATCGGTTCCATAATTAAAATATTCAATTGATTGAATCGATGATTAAAATTTTTAGTTTAACTTATTTTAATAATTATTTTTATAAATTAATTCATTTTTATTTAAAAATTTCTACCTTCGGTTAAATTTTAATCTCTTTTATAAATAAATGTAATGTTTTTCTTAAATTATATTTTAATTTTTTTAATTTTACTTGATTTTTGATATATTTATTTTATGACGATGATGAACATTCAATTTGAATCTTATATTGTTGGTTTAATTGATTTAAGGGGAGATATAAATGAAGTTTGCTAGAGACACATTAATTAGAAAGTTTGATTTATAATATAAGAGAGCTACTTTGAGATAGAATTCAAATTTTAGTACAATTACAGTTTTAAATGTAAATGTAAAATTAAAATGATATTGTAAAAGTTGTATAATGTTAATATCATTATATTTCTCGATAAATTCAAATCTTAAATAAAGTTGTATGCACTAAACGGTTACATTGGCAGGTTCCGTTTGACATTTTCGGAGAGGGAGGATTGGAAGATGGGGGTTGAGGTGTAGATTTAAGTGTATATGAAAAATATCCTCGGAAGCAAAGGAGATATTTTTATAATTATAATTGGTGGACTAAAGGCATATAATTTAATTTGTGAACAACTTAACAATTTAAATATTATTTATTAGGGATTTACTTTTCTTAATTATCTCATTTACGTTGACATTTCTCCTAAATTTGTATGTATTAGACAATCCAGTTGACTGTTATTCAAAATTGACCAGAACCATCTCATAAGAATGACTAAGCTCCACCAACTTTCTACGACATGTCGTGAGGGCTAATATCAGATGCCACACTTTTTTCAACCTTTACGTAGTGTTTGGTTAGCATCTGAGGACGCGAGGACGAAGGACAAGGACATAAAAGTTCTGTCCTCCGTGGTGTTTGCTTGCCGTCCTCGCTTATTTTTGTTCCGTCTTCAGAGGACAAAGACAAAAATTTTTGTTCCATTCAAGACTGTGGTACATAAATTTTAGTGCTATGGACAAGAACAGAACAGAAAGATGAAATGTCCGAAATGCCCTCCGTTCACTCCAAAACGCTGCGTGTCTA
>JANSVA010000003.1:12320590-12332087 GCA_025504915.1 Erythroxylum reticulatum
AAAGAAAAATAGAAACAAAAAACTAAAAATTGCAACAAAAAAATAGAAATAAAACCAAACGACTCCTTATTTATCATTGTTTAACTTTAAATAGTTGTCGATATCATTATGTATGTGGGAATATATCATGAGTTAATCAAATTGTTCACTTAGATCTATTTGTTATTCCATTGGTTAAAGGATTCTTGACCAATAAAAACTTTTCTTCCCTGTAAAAATATCTCTTTGCATATTTGTGTGTTTTAAAAAGTTATCATCAATTATTTCCATTGGTTGCATTCTATTATTTATGGATAATGTCATTAACTGTATGTATACTTTTATTATCATCTCTCACTCACATATCATAGGTTTTGTTGTAAAATTTCTGCATTATACTTATCCAATAACTCGTGCAACTAGTGTACGACGATAGCATAATATCATACATTTGTTACGAATATATAACTTCTTAAATTGATCCTTACGAAGATTTAGTGCGTTATACCCTATATCATTTATTGTATCAATCATGGTCTTATTCTCATTATATAAATATTTTTTAAGTATACTACCTTCTATATAGAAGTTAGGCCCTTTTGAATACATCTTAACGCAAACTCATAATTGAAATGATCTTCCTTATTTGTCAATCATTTGAATCAAATTAACTCACTTTTCTAAAATATCCCAGTATATAAAATCATTCATGATTTTGTAATAACATTGAAAATATCAAATATTAATTCAATTCTCTAAAATTAAAAAGAAAGTTCTTTGTAATTTGTGCCATGCTCTCATATTTCTTTACCCACAAATATCTTAATAAGTTAGTTAGTAAATGTTTTAAGTAGATTAAGCTACTTTATGTAGGTCTTCTAAACAAAATATGCTTGACCAATAATTGATTTTATTTAATGTGACCAATTTATAAAATGCCATAAATTGACATAGATATTATAAAAACTAGATAATGTTGTTAAACAAAAAAATCTAATTTTATTTGTTTAATAAACAACATCTAATATTGTAAATCCATCCAACATAAAACCATGACTACTATAATTATAAAAAAAAAGTTATCCTTTCCATCGATGTGGAAATTATTATGCATTTAAGGCTAACTAAAACCTGACACAAGAAATATTTGTTTTCTCTCTCAAAGGTTCTTTTCCTTTTCCAATTTAGTTGTACTTAGTCCTTCTTCTAATCCTATGAACTATGGAAGGCTTTCCTTCCACTTTTCACTTAAACTTATCATAGTACTTCCTCTTCTTAGTTTTTAATTCCTTATGAGCATAACTTAACCTTATATGCCTCAATATGTAGCTCAAAAGCCGTAAGATGATTATTAATAGGTGCCTCATATTATACTATATTATTTTGATATTCATATTATAGGTTAAGTCCATTTTCATATACTCCTAACACGAAGGCAAACTATGTAACAACTTATATTAGCTCCATATAAGATAAAATATGACTATATCCCTTGGTTTACTATGTTTGACATTAGCTTCACATACTCATCATTTATTTATTTATTTATTTATTACGGATAGTGAGTGATCATAATATAGTCTCTAGGATGCCACTATGACATCCATTGTGAACTATATGTCTATGGTATGGTTCTATTGTTTAATTAGATTTTGTTTCCACCATTTATGCTACTGTGGATACGTTTTGAGTTTTCTCTAATTTGTGTTGTGGATGCCTATATTTTGTTGTCTAATGGTGGTTTTACATTATATATGGAAACATAATTTTTAATCTGTCATTCTTAGAAGAATAGGAACATTAATAGAGAAACTAGGATTACTAAAGATTTGTTTATGTTCGTTGGACATTAATCTCCATTATGTGTTTTTTTTATAATAGAATATAAGTTTTAAAGGGTCATCTTGAGCAGAAACAAATCGTAATCATATCTCATATAATCATTCTAATTTGTATGATGATTGGGATTATTGTTTATGTCTACAATTTCGTTGGATATTAGTCTGTATAGTGTTTGTTTTGTAATCTATATAGTGTTTATATTATATGGATTTGCATTTGTTGTCATATCATATTAAGTTATTACTTCATAACCAACTGTTGTTCCCATCCACGATAGGAACTCAAATAGGAGAAAGCATCAATCTTATACAAATATGATTATGCCAAATATTTATAAATTAATTATGCACAAATGTCCTAATGTAAGAACCACATCTTGTAAAATTCGAATTATTCTAATTCAACAACTGAATTATTGATAAACAATAATTCATCAATAAATGGATTATGAGGCTATAGTAGGTGACATATAGGACATAAGAGATCTTATTCTTAGTATAATAAGATAATCTAATTTAAATTCAACATGTGAATTATCTATTATAAACGTTAATTATTAGAATCGATTTATCATTAAATCACTTTAATGATAAAGTGAAGAAAATTAAACAATTATCTGATAACTTATCAATGAAATTAGTTCAAAATTTCAAAATTATTCATGAAATATATATACATTATTGCTCTGATACAAATTATAGGAAAACATATCCTATATATATATATATACATGATCTTTCATCTTACATGCACCACTAATGAATCAAATCGACTTGCTTGAATTTGATTGTTATTCTATTGGATAAAGGACTCTTAATAAGAAACTTTTTTCTTCGTCGTTGAAAATTTCTCTTTATATATTTATGTCTTTAAGAAGATTATCATCAATCATTTCAGTTGATCATTATCTATTATTTATAGATATTTTCATTACCTATTCTTTAAAAGTTATCGTTTGAAAGGTCACACATTTTAAACTAATTAAGTATTCCTTTTATTGTCAATAAATAACATATTATTATTTTAATAAAATAATATTTTTTAATAAAGATGACATTAAGTACTATCATTAATTGCTTAAATCCTATTAAACTTGTGAGTGAAAGTAGAATCTTCCAAATCCATTTCCAATATCTATATGGAGCATTGGAGGCTTTAGATATATTTGTATATATATCTATATCAAAACAAAGCAATAATGGTTTCTTATTTTTAGATATATTATATGCTAATAAAAAGCATGTCTACGTTGTATTCACCGAGATATGTTCATATGTCACTACTGGAAGTAATGTATAAAATTCACATATTGAATTTTTAACTAATCACTTATTTAAACTTTACAAAATTGTTTTCAAATGTGTTACATATTATTAGTAAAATGTGTTTAATGTATATTTTTATATAACTTATAATTGTATTTTGAGTTTTTTCTTGCACAATATCTCAAGAATGAAATATATTTGAAAACTTGAACAATTGATTTCTTAATTTTTATTTATCAGTATCTTCTTTTTTAGTATTTAAATTATATTAAAATTTTCATATTTTGAATAAATTTACTTTATAGATAGGTTAAAAGTACAATTTGAAGCTTAACATTTTCATCATAATCTACCTTGAACTCTAACATTTAGAACTCCCAATTTCAATCATAAAATTTTCAAAACATTTAAAATAAATCTTAAGTAGACAAATTTTTTTTAACAAAGTTCAATTTTTGTTAGTTATATGTAATGTTAATATCGATATGATATTTTTATTATTTTTAAAATTCATTACCGATTTCATTGCCATGTGTATGCCATATGGCATGATAGAGCCTATATGAATTTTTAAAAAACTTAAAATTATTAATAATAAGAAGTGCCACATCATTTAACTAAAAAATGTTTAAGTTCGCTAAAATTTTCATCTATTTAGGATTTATTTTGAAAATTTTCAAAATGTTAAGATTGAAATTGGTCGTTCTAAAATATTAAGGTTCAAGTTAAAATCTGATCAAAATATTAAGATTTCAATTGCACTTTTTACTTAAAAATTATAATGTCATAGAAACATTCTTATTGTAGGATCTTACAATCTGGTATGACATAATATTATGGTTTTGTGATCCAAATAGAAAGAACCTAACTTAAGTTAAAATCAAAATGCTTGAGTCTGCATACAAACCTCTCTCTAAAAAAATGCTCTTATTTTTTTTCTAAAAACCTTCTTCTTACCCCTACCCTATACCCTTGCTAAACCCAATTTGTTCCTGGTTTTAGTAACCCGCCTATTCCCGCCTCTCACCCTTTATCAATTTTTTATAATTATAGGTAAATTATGACAGACACTTCACTTCCTTCTATCCTTCATTCCATTATGCTCCCACCATCTCTTGCATCGAACCTTGCCTTGCCCCCACTCCCATCTCATTCTCCTGTGGCAGAAATAGAGATAAATAACACCAATTAGGAAAACAATTTCGAGCTTGTTAATGGAATAACTTCTTAAACAAAAGATCAACAAGAAACTCATACTAAGACTACTTAGAGCAAAGTTGTGGGAGATCCTAAAAATTTTGGCTCACTAAGGTATATGCCTACTGACCCTGAAGAACCTATTAAACCTCCTATTAAGGTACTCCGGCTAGTTGTTAAGAAGTGAAGCACTACTCTAGTGGGTTATTTCTTACAAAAAACGACTTGCATTCCTTGTAGTTCAACGATAAGCCCTAAACTCTTAGAAGAAATTTATGTTACAAAAGGTACTTATAAATGAATATGATATGTTTATTTTCAAGTTTACCTAGGTAGAAAACGCTTAGAAAGTGCAAGAACTTAGTCCTTGACATGTTTATGATAGACCTTTTATATTAACCAGATGGTATCCTGGAGTTAAATTGGATAAGAAGGCTCTTCGAACCATCACCATTTAGGCTATGAAGTTCCCTTAAAATAATGGTCTGGGGAAGGAATCAGCTACCTTGCTAGTGCACTAGGTGAACCTATCAGCCTAGATGAACACGCCATAAACCTACAAATAATTGGACATGCTAAGGTGTGTATAGAGGTTTAAATAGATGCAGAATTACTTGAATCTGTGAGAATAATGAGGCCAAATCAGGATAATCATCTATTTGAAGACAAACTCAAGGTTTCCTACTTATGGAAACCAAAAAGAAACGAACCAGTGCAAACATATATCCCTAAAACAAAGGAATCAACTGGGCTGTCAAATATTAATACTAGTATTATGGCAAATCTGGATTCACCACTTCTGGTTTATATCATTTCCTTAAATAGATACTATACCACTTCTGAGCTTGTTCATCCATATGGAGGATCACCATGCGTACCTTTACCTTCTCCAAAGTTTGATCCAGTTGAAAAAATTGCTCGCATCTATATAACCAGAGTTTGTTTAGCTCACCGTCAAACATTAGCAGCTAGAACTTCAACAACCAGTGGCTTAATACTCCTCAATGTCAGCAAACAGCATTTGAGCCGAGATGTAGGATTAAGTTTCCTGAGCTCTACCTGTCGTCAACCTGTCATACTAGATTCGTGGATCTACTTGCAGCTTGTGAAAATTTCAAATCCATACACAGGGATGACAGTAAGAGGAAATATTCAATTCCTACTGCTTAAGGCTTCACACAGGCATTTACTACTATTGATGCACCAGCTTTAAAAGATACAAAACCGCCTATATCCAAATGCACCAAATGTGTTTCGTTTCTCAGTTAGTATGGATCAATTGATGATTATGATAGAATAAAAGACCTATACAAGTTATGCTATGTCGTCTCCTCATAAAAAAACAGAAAAAGGAGGAAGAAGCCAGATAAACATCACAGAGTCTACTGGCAAAACAGGCCATTGTTGCAACCAGTGCATGCACCACTAACCCCACATTTGAACCAGTTTTTCCTGATTGAAATAATCTGATCTTCCAACTGAACCACCCCAGAAGCTTCCAAAATAAAAACGCACAAACAAATAGGCTGGCACTGTACAATTGTTTAGCCAACAAAACTTGGTCTTTACTCCAGCGAAGAAAAGTCATGAAGCAAAATAAAGGTGACTGTAGAGAGAAATTGGAAGAAAAGGGAGAGGATAAAGAAAAATTTTAATTATTTTTAAATTTAAATTAAACGATGAAAAAAGCATTAAATTTTTGTGGAAAAAATAGAACAGGACTTGTGGAAGAAACGCGCAGATGCGGCAGACTTGTAATACAACTAATTGAAACTCATCACCGGAAAAAATTGAGACAAAAAGAAACTTATTCGGAGAAAACTACAATTCATAACACCTTTATAAATTAAAACTATATTTGTACTTAGTATTGTACACTGCAGAGCATAGGCGTAGCTAATGTATGCCTAGGCAAGCCATTCTGACATTCCAAACAAAAAGCAGTTTGAATAGCAAGGAAGGAAAAGTACAGTGTCGGCCACCGCCATTGGCTGCCTGAAAGGATTTAACTGCACCTACAATGTTGGGACACGAATAAGCCCATGTCGAATTGAACACTTATTAGAATGACTGAGGAAGAATTTTACTACAAACCGGAATGTTGAGAGAACTGCCAGTTATACTGTTTATGCACTGAGCTGCTAGATGGCAAGCTTCTTCACAATAATCCGAAAATACAGCTGGAACATTTAATTCCTTTATGAGCTCCTGACATCAAAGCAATTAGAATTTATGCTCCAGAAGTTTCAAACTCACAGAAATCACCCAGGATCGGAGTATTTGCAACATACAAGAGTAGGCGACCAACTTGGATACGCAGCAATGCCTGCATTTGGAGCAATGACTAGATGAGGGAAAGAATCCTGCCCATATGTCATGTCATGTCATCAGCAGTCGTCATCAGAAGAACCAAGCAGAAAAAACATATCCAGAGATGTAAATCTCTGGAATAAGAGGAGGGAATGTGTACTGTCAGGAGATATCCATCTGTATGTACTTGAATGAAAGGAGATGAAGATGGTACACCTTTGATAACTCCCGGAAACAGTCATGATAGTATCCCCTGTGAAGTTGCACCGTCACTGATGAACTACCCATGATAGCATTCTCACTTGAGGATTTGCAAATGCAGTTTTCATCTAAGCAATAAGCATAATTGCAGATATCAATCTTCTCATTGTCCCTGGTTTTAGAGAGGAACAAAAAAGAATAATGGCAGATAAATCATTAATTTGCATTGTTATAAGAGTCCGGTAAAAGAAAGAGCCTGAGTAACAATCTAAGGCTGGAAAAGTCCACCTTGACCATAGATATGTCGACATGGATATTACCAACAATCCCATATCAACATAAATATCACAAGTATCAAAGATATGAAGTTCAGGGTGACAAAACCCAATAAGTTAATAACAAACTCCATAAAAAAACAAAAAGTAAGTTTGATAATTGAAAATGAATGTTAGTCCAGAGGATGTTCTAGTTCCATATCCATCTCAGTACATAAGCACAAACAAGATTGACCATTCAAAGTTCAAAGCTTTTAGCATTGGAGGTGTAACTGACCTCTGTGGTGGAATCGCAGGTCCAATGAGCTCTATATGCACTCTCACTCCAGGGAAAAGTGTATGCAACTCTCCAAACGCTGGAAGTTGGAAAAGCTCCTTTTCAGGCCCTTTCAAGGTTCAATTTATACAAGAAAACTTAGATCCAGAGGGACAAAAATATAACGGTACGAATGCTGACAATTAAATGACTTGTAAGAAGTGCAAATGAAATCCCTATTACACACAAGATATAAGGAGAAGTACAAGGTAACAAAGCAGAGAATGTGAACACACACACACACACAGGCACATAGATATATAGATATATATGTATATATATATTCAAGGCCCTAATATTGACTATTATCATCTCCATCATTATAGCTGGGACTCGGTGTCAACTTAAAAAGGTAAATCTCAGTGCTAAGCACTAAAGTGGAAACTTACAAACCAGCCTAATTAGTTGTAATGGATAAAACCAAAAACTTGCAGGGCTAGAGAGATATTGGGGCATTACTATTATGATAGACTTTTAAATGGAAAATACAAGCCCGTATAGGATAAAATGGTGAAGTCATATAAATAGTGAAACAATCGCAAGATAACAGCTCCAAACTTACCAAGGTAATGTATGCACAAGTGTTTGCAGCATGTATGGCTCAGGCTTTTCATACGAGTAAGACATGCAGCATAATATATGGTAAGTGGCTGCATGAAAGTAATTTAAGATCAGTTACATTTTTAACAAGAAAGCCCTAACTGAAATTACATTAAGTTTCCTAGTGTAGAGAGAATGATCTGAGCTTAATATTCTTCAACATTTTACATTCACAAGATTTCAAGTAATTATCTGATGCTGACAAAATCAGTCGACAAAGCACACATGTTTGGATATTAAGAACCAGAATTGCTTCTTAAAGTCAATCCACAGGTTTTTGAAAGTCTTCTATAAACCTAAAGCAGGAATAAAGAACAGGAAGCGACTGCCATTTCTTTAATACAGTGGAAAAGGCAAAGAATATGTACTTTTAAACTTCAGTCATATCATACCCAATGAAGAAGCATAGCAACGGGTGAATGTAAGGGGATGCATCTCCATTGGTAATAATCCATCCAACAACGTATATGTTCTGATACCAGAGATACAGGTCCTGCATGATTCTATTAATGCCATATACATCTATCAAATCTATTTTCAAAGATTGAAAGAAAACAAGAAAGAACAAAGGGATGATACCACGGCATGGACACAGCTCACTGGAAAGACCCCAAGCATTGGTTGTTGAACTGTCAATCACAAACAAGAGGAAAAGGACATTAAAAGAATGACCTTTACCAAGATTTAGTGAACAAGCAGTTGATGTGTCAGATAGAAGCACAGTCACCATTGGGCAATAGGTTGCCCTTGCTAACTTTTTCCCAACTTTTAAGCGCTGGGAAAGTTTTTATGCGGACAAATTATGTATGTGAAGTTGTACTTTCAGTTGTGATTCAGAATCTCTTTCTTTTATCCTCCTTTTGTGTTCAGATATTCCGACTGCTCTGGCTCACATATGCACAATCCATAAGTCCATCATTCTGAAACAGGCTGTCAAGTATTTTTAGATTTGATTTTTCCGTTTCCTTCCTACAATTGTTGAAGATTTTTTGGAACAACTGAACTGCCTCCTCCTAATTCACGATTTGAATTCTGTCTTTTAGCAATTTTCAGCCCTTAAAGAAGGCAAGAAACTTGTGCATGATTATAAACACAGCCCAGCAGAGAAACGTGAAACGAGTCGAGAATAAACCTTGAAGAATCAGACAAAGCTGGTAATGCAGCACATTGGCATTCACATATCCACATTCCCAATCGATGTATACCTCTTTTGCTCAAAAAAGAGCACCTAGTCTCCTTCTTTTCATATATCTACCAAGAACCCAAGTAAAAGTCACACGCAAACAAGACTAAAGCTTTGAATCAAACACCAACACAGAAGAATTGGTCTTAACCTCAAAAGTAGCTTCGTGAGCAAAAGTGAAAGGGAAATCGTTCAACAAATCCACACGCTTCATTTGTTGCTCTAACCTCTCACACTCCAGCTTGTGGTCATTCCAATGTGAAAGCTACAACTCAACCAAGAAAATTTTTAAAATGACTGTATTTGAGAGCATCTCAGATTAAAGACGGTTAATTGGAGACGAAACACTGGACAACTCCAACTACTATTAGCACGGAATATTATAGGCCTACCTGATGAGAGGCGGAGCAGTAAGAAACAGCACCGCAGCGTCCACAGCGTCTCGTGGGAGGGCCGATGCACCGCGTTCGACGTCCCTTCCCGGCGCACTCCATTTTGCATTCCAGTTGAGAAATCAGACTTTAGTCCCCGGTGGCTTCGCTCCTACTGCAATGTTAGGACTTGCTTCAGGCATGAAAAATGGATCCAAAAGTCAAGACAGCCCAATTTGATTTAGATTTCTTAATCTGAAGCATCCGTATGGAGTTTCTGGAAAATCCTTATTGACACGTATGACTGTCCAAGACAATAACCCTACTTAGTTTGGTTAATTGCCCTGTATTATTGTTGTAGAACTCATTAATGATTTTTTTAAAAAAAGAGAAAATTTATCCAATTATTACCTTAAAGATTGGGGGTAGTTTTTTCTATCGCAAAAGCTATTTAAAAAAAATGAGTATTTGGTCGTAAAATTCAGAAGTACTTTTTTTTAATAGAAATGACATTTTTAGAAGCTAAAATACAGCTTATCAAGAAGCTCAAATTTGAAGTTTTTTTTAAAAACCTCTTATTTTAGCTTTTTCAGGTAGACTTTTTTTCCGTCATTTATGTTTATAACATAAACAAGCACCTTTGTCTTTTGTGTTCGGTTTTCTCTTCCTTCTTTAACTTTCGTATTTTGCTTTTCTGAGTTACCTCAGTATTAAGATCTAATTCTTCACATTGTTTTTGCCAACTCATCTTCACAAGGGAAAAGTGACCACCAACTTCAAGGACACGCCTATCTTTTCAAGGAAACTTCTCAAGGGACACACCCATCTTTTATGGGAAAAGTTGTTTTGCAAACCCATCACAGGTGAACAAAACTTGCCTTCTGATTTGTGATTTATGGTTTACGTTGGCTGAACTTGAATATTATGGATTATTGTGCGGGTTTCTGGTTTACGTCGGCTGAACTTGAATATTAGGAATTATTATGTGGGTGTTTTGGGTTGTGTCTTCTGCTTACTGTGAATGTACATTACATCTATTTCGACGAGTGAAGGACCATCAAGCTTACCCTGTAACACGTTGTCCAGGGCTAAGCGTGCAATGTTATGTTATGTTTGTATTACAACATGGTGGGAAGGACTTTGAAAGTTTTGTGCTCCTAAATTTTGATGAAGTAAGAAATTATTGGTCCAGGTCAATCACTGAGTGCTATTGGGCATTGTTTTCACCTCTTTTCTAAAAGCTGTTACTATAACTTTGTGTCCCTCTTGCATTGCAAGTTACAACTGCCTTAGCTGTTGCAAAAGTTGCTTATGAATTTCCAAGACCTGCATTAGTATGATTGTTTACAAAGTATATTATGTACTATTGTACAGCCAGTAGGGATGCTAATTGAGGGCTTCTTTTATTTGTTGCAAGGGAAACATTCTTTTAAGTCGAAATGAATGTGCTGCAATGCATTTTGCTCTGGAGGGAAAGAAAATCTATATGAAAATCTTTGGATTAGCTATATCAATAATTGATTTCACTTTGTTTAGGATCAATACTGGTAATAATTCTTTGGTTGATGATGTGCTTTTGCCCTGTTCAAGGTTAAAATATATCCTTCCTCTAACTAGCAACATTAATGTAATGCAGGTGAAGATATACTCTATCTTGACCTATCCTCGGATCCTTGTCGCTTCAAAGGTCCTAAGGGAGATAAACAAGTAAGAAGAGTAACTCACATTTGATGATAACCTTTGTCTGATTCAATTCCATGATTTATTCTCAATATTATACAGGCAGAGATATACAGAAAGATGAAAGAGTTAATAGAATATTTCTGGTGTTGGCCCCTGGATATTTTTTTATGAATAAGCATAATTAAATTAATTTTGGGATTTTGCTAGATTAAATTGTGTTGGAGTTAATTAGCATACTAATGTGAGCAAGATATTATGTTATAGGTTAAGGGAAA
>JANSVA010000003.1:12332187-12348286 GCA_025504915.1 Erythroxylum reticulatum
GTCTTTTATTTCATCTGTCACTTTGCTTCTTCTGTCTTTTGTTTCATCTGTCGTTTTGCTTTGTATGTCTTTTGTTTCGTCTGTCTTTTAGCTTCGTCTGTCTTTACCATTCATCTGATGCTATCGTCTGATCCAAATTTTTTCACAAAACTTCTGAGTTTCTTATAATTTACTTTAAATATTATTTATATGCATAAATAATTTTTACTATAAAATAAAGTATAGTTAAAATTAATAAAAGTGCTTTTATTTTTATGTTACCAAACAATCTACTATATGAAGCTCTTTTTTAAAAGCTCTTTTTTAATTGACAGCCAAACAGTGAACTAAATTTTTAGAAAAACTCTTCTCAGAAAAGCTCTACTGATAAAAGTTCTACTGACAAAAACTCTACTGGTATAAGCTCATCCAAACAGGCACTAAATCAATTTGTTGATATATGCAATAAGAAACAGACTAATGAGAAATTGACACATGGAAAGACCCTGTTCTAATATATGTTATGTCTTCGTTTTCTTTGCTTAGTTTTTTATGCATGTCATTTTGATTTTTAAGATTAACTTCTAACCAAAAATTGTAGGGTCATATCCTTGCATCAATCAGGATACGCAAATATAACCCTACTTAGCTGTCTTACAATATGTTGTTAACATTTTTTGGATAAAAAAGGTCTAAACTATATGTAATTAACCTTTTATTCTCCAATTTTACTTGTTTTGCATTACTTCTCTTTCCTCTCATACATGTTTTGATCAAATATCCAACTTTTTGGTTTTATGTTTTATTAGTTCATCTATAAACACTTAATACCTTAATATTATTTTACCTATAAATCTAAGCCACCACCTTCCTTTCAGCCTTTCAGTGTTTTATGCTTAATTTCTTAATGTATTCATTTTTTTAACCTGTGCTTTTTGTTCCTCTGCTAGTTACGCTTCGTTCCGTACAATCTCATACTTATCCATTTCTTTAAATATTGTTATTTTAGCTATTGTCTATTGTCAATAGTCTTCTTTTGTCCTTTTTGTCAGTTTAGTTTATACTTTCTTAATAATGATCACTCAATTTTCTTAGTCCTTGTATGCTTTATGATTTAGCTATACTCTTTTCTATTTTATCTTCTACACCAAGGTCTCCTAATTTCAACTTAGGACATTCAAATTTCTATTTTATTTGCAAATCAATCCCAAAATTTTCTTAAGACACAATATTCTTTTCACAAAATTAATTCTAACATATATATGAATCAAATTAAGATAACCAAAAACAAAATTATTACAACAACAAAGGAATTAAGTAAAATTATACGACATGAAATTAAAGTGAATACAAGAGTAAACTTAATGTGACTAATAAACCATTGATTTTGCAAAATTCACTTATAAGATAGATTTAAAGTCTAATAATAAGTTATTTAAATCTATATTAAAGCTAAATTTATACTAAATATAAAAAAAATATTAATTAATATGTATTTTAGCCTTTCATGATTTTGCAAATAACTAAGCTAGAAATAGTGTAAAGTAAGGAACAAAATTAAGTGCCTATACATGCTTTATTTTTAAAATTCATTTATGGATCTTTTTTACTTTATATAAATAAGTTAAAAGATTTTTAAATTATTTTCCTATAACTATCATAAAAAGAGAATAAAATAAGTACATTGATGTCTCTTTTGTTTTGTATGTAAACATTTTCAATTGATACAAATGATATAATCATTTCATCTTTATTGCCTTTATCTTATTGGTGCATGATAAAACTAGCTTAGAATGTTAAAGAAAAGATAGCTTATCTTTAAACTCCATTATTTAAAATGTTAAATTTATTTTATATTCAATATAATATCTTAGCTTGAGTTAAAGAAAGACTTTATTTATTGTTACTATATTTTAATATATAAAAAAGCAATTGAGCATATTTGAGAATTTAACTTTATGGAAGTTTCTTTCTATTTTATAATAATGAGAAATATAATTAATTCATTAGTTATAACTCCAATAACCTAAGCTAAATTAAAATTAAGAGAATTCACATAAATTTTTTATGCAAATTAGTGATGAAAGTGTGTGTGTGTATATATATATATATGTATGTACACAGATACTAATATAATCATCATCATTTAAGAAAGTGCATGTCTATAAATGTTAGCTCTAATGGTTGATTTTTTTTTTACTGTTAAGTTAGGAGGAAAAATTATGCAAGTATTAGTGGGCCTTAGTTAATGGTTGATATGCAAGTTCGTATAACAACAACAATAATAACCTAGTAAAAATCTTACTAAATACGGGGTCTAGAGAGGTCCAGTGTTCGCAACCTTACCCTTAACTAATAGAGAGGCTATTTTCGATCGATATATAAGTTGGTATAAAAATGAAATGTTGGCAAGGGAACATTGTAATGTTTTATGAGTAGGTAAGAAATATGTTTGATGCTGATGAAATCTCAAGAGTAGGCGAGAGTTAGCATAGTTTAATAAACAATGATAAAAATTTCAATGATGAAAAGATTTCGATGTAAAATCAATAGTGCTTGGTACAACTAAATCGTGTTAAGTCCAAAAGTGTTGGGTGAAGCTTGAATTTGATAAGAAAGTCTGAAGCGATAAAAGTTTATGAGGTTTCTTATACAAGTTGGCTCAAATGGAATACTTAGTCACGAATCAATATGAATGCATTATAAGTATGCTCAAAAGCATGATACATTAAGATAGATTATGATGATTGACCAAAGGCTCATCAAGGCACTTAACCATTCAAGAAGTAATAATATAGCGAAGGATGACAAAAACATAGAGAAAGTGGGTTAAAGAAGTATAAGCACAACCTAACATAATAGGAAATGTGGGAGCACTTCCTTAAGTAATGGAAAATGGAGGAATAATTTAGGAAAGTGGTTACCTTCATTTGAGATCATGTTCTCCATCATCCTAAAGGATTTAGTGGCTAAAAGTATATAATTCCCTACTAAATTAGTAGATTTAGTGTAAGTAATGACTTTTAACTTGCTTAGTCCCTATGTTTTTGTAAGCTCATATAAAGGCGTCATATATTGCTCATTTTATGTGAATTTTATATTCAATCATCTACTCAAGAGTTTGAGAACTTTGTAAAATTTCTTTGTAGAGATAATGGCAAGGAAGATCTTTTATCTCCTTGGACTTGTCTCTATTATAAGTCCTTCTACTTTTGCTTCTACCTTACTAGATTCTTGAGATATATTAGCCTCTAATTGGTAGAAGGTACCCATCCCTCTCCTTCTTGTTGCCTTTTTTTAGCAAACTAGCTTTAACAATCTCCATTGTCAACTTGTTCTTTGGAGCTGAGTTACTAAGTGACACATTAAAAGTGTCCCAACTTTCAGGCAATGAGCAAAGTAGTAAAAGTGCCTATAACTCATCATCAAGAGACATTTTCATTATAGACAATTGATTTACCAAGCTTTGAAATTCATTCAAATGTACTACTATGCCATCACTATCTTTATAATCCAACTTTCCAAGTGTCCTTATCAATGATGCTTTACTCAAGGCATTCATCCTCTCAAACATGGCCTAAACATCCAAAAATCGTAGGCATTTGTGTCATTGGCAACATATTGGTAGACATTCATATTAACAAATAGTCTAATTGTTGTAATGACTTTTGAATTCAAAATTTTCTAATCACTCTCTACGACTTCGATTAGTATCACTTTCTTTAAATTGGGCTCATACAAATCCTTACAATAAAGGATGTCTTCCATTTTAGTTTTCCACAAATAGTTGTTTCTATAATTCAAATAAATCATACCATGGATTCCACTTTTATCTTCCATCTTAACAAGCACAAAACCACATAAGCCCTAACCCAAAGCTCTGATACCATTATGTTGTTGAGAAAAGGGAACCAATTCCGCAAACAACAAATGAAAACAAACTACACCCTTTCTGAAATTGTGTAGTTAGATAGGAAATCGATACCAACTAAAATCATAGCAATATAATGCAAACATAACAACTCAAACAATAGAAAGAACACAAGGATTTACGTGGGAAACCCTAATATGGTGAAAAACCATGTGACTGTTAATAAACGATACCAAAATTTCACTAATTAATAATAATCAAACAGGTATGATAAATTGTTCTTCCCTGTCTCAATTTGAGATAAACGCAATCATCAAGGAAGTTCCTTAGCACAACAAAACTCAATAATCATCATCGAAAGGTGGCAGAATACAAATTCGTATACAAGGAGGGTTGGATAGAAAATACCAAGTTAAAAAGCTCCAAAATCAAATTATGACCATTGGATGTGAAGAGGTAAGAACTAAGAACAACATACTATAATTTCATCCTGATTAGAGATCGTTTGGTCATCGATTGAGGCTGAAGAAAATTCTGATTTGCACTCTCTCTCTTCTGGGTGCTTTCCTCTCTTTCTCTCCTTTACACACTCTAGAGTGCATTTATGGCTCTCACATCTACTCACCCATCTTATTCCCAACCATATATCCCAACTTATATACTCATTTTCTTCCCCATTTTGCCCTTATAAGCAACTTAAAATGGGGAAAAGTTGACACTTCAAATATCATCATATAAAGTAACACTTATATGATAGAACACATGAAATTAGTCCAAATTAATGAACTCTTCCTCCAAGTATGAGGGATTAACACAACACTGACGTCTCCTATTTCAATATTTGAATACCTACTTCTAGCAATTTTCAGTCATTAAAGAAGGAAAGAACCCTACACAGTTGTGAACATAACCCAACAAAGAAATGTTAAATGAGACGAGAGCAAACCTTTAAGAATTAAAGAAATTTGGAAATAAAAAACATTGTCATTCACACATCCATATTTCCAATCAATGTATACCCCTTTTCCCAGAATGAGCACCTATTATCCTTTCCATATATCTTCCAAGTACCCTATCCAAACAATATTAAAACTTTGAATTCAAAAACAACAAATAAACACCACCAATACAGAACAATAATGACATCTTTGTCTTGAGAATGGTGGCCAAACCCTGATGTGTGTTTAAGTTCATGGCCTCGAATGCATCATGCAATTTACAAATGATGGCCCTTGCATATATGTAAAGGAACTAAGTATAGAATTGCTACTCAAGGAAAGCATAATTAAATATACTTAAGAAGACTAAACATTTTAGTAGCTTATACTTTAATAGGGATTCCAAGGTTGACGTACATTGGTCCACGCTTCATTCATAAGCATCTATAGTGATTTCCATCAATCACATAAAATGTTTTAGGTTGTCGATGTTGCATCTTCTGCAAAAAAGATAGCAGGGAAAGCTAATTGTGGAACACATGATTCCCTAAATACCTTTAAACTTTCATCTAAAATGGGTAGTTCCTTTGTAAAATGATTTTTTAAAACTTCTTCAAGCACTACTTAGTTTCTCATGTTTGGTTTTTTGCAGCTACAACCTATACACAAGAAAGGACAAGCCTTGAAGTAAGAAATTTAAGAAAAGGTCAAAAAAAAGGAAAATATAACTAATATTTCTTTTTATCTCTTTTTAGCCAAAATATATGTCCAATTTCTTTAGTAAACAAGAAAACAAAAGAGACATGTTTCAGCTTCCAGAGTCTAGCATCTATGTTGAAAGTTTTTGTTTTTGTAGAGAAATCGTTGTTAAATTCAAAAGCCCAATTTTGGCAATTAACATCCTAAACAAGTGCGTCAAGCATTCTTCATAACCAAAAGTTATATCAAAATTGAAGATATATATTTTCCTCTTCAAATTATATAATTATAATTCCAGAGTTTCCTGTAAACTAGTGTAAGAAGAAATTGTAAGGAATAAAAGCAATGAATAGTAAGGAATTTGACGAGAAGAAAGCAAAGGGATTATGCTTTTAGTGTGAAAAAAGTACATTCTGGGGTACAAATGCAAGAAAAGACAATTCCAATTGTACATGGCAGAAGACGAAGAAGCAACAGAAGGAGAATCAATGAGTAAAGAGTAAAAGGAAGGAGCACCATTCAGCCCCAACGTATCCTTAAAATCAACGTAGGATCTAATAGACCAAGAGGAGTATAAACAAATGAGATTTATGGGAAGCCACCAAATAAAACCACTACACATCCTTATCGACAACGAGAGTACTCACAACTTCTTGGATGAAATAGTGATAAAGAAGGGAAATGTCAAAGTAATGGAAATACCTCCCCTAAGCATTACATTGGAAAGGGGCTTAAAATTGAACTTTAGAGAAATGTACAAGAATTTTAGCTAGAAGATGCAAGAACTACAATTCACCATGGATGCACTGATCATTAAGTTGGAGGATGTGACATGGTCCTAAGAGTTCAATGGCTGGTAACCTTCGACGATGTACTATGCAATTTCAAGGTGCTCATCATGGAGTTCTAGTGGGAGGGTAAAATGGTGAGGTTAATGGGAATCCAGAAGAAAAAGCTAAAGAGATTTCAGGTAAAGGCCTCAACAAACTAATGGAAAATTCAAGTAAGAGAACAATATTCATGCTTTATCTATCACATCCAATTGAGTTCCATATGCAACAACTTATGTTGGAAGATAAATCAGATACCATAGAAGAATTAGAAATTTACTAGCTGAGTTTGGGGAATTTTTTAAGGAACCTAAACAATTGTGACCGAATAGAACCTATGATCATAACATCCTTGTTAAACCTAAAGTAGAAACCATAAACATACGACCCTTACAGATACTTGGGAGAACAAAAAGATGATATAGAGAGAGTGCAAGTATTAATGGAGCAAGGGTTCAAGAAAAAAAGTGTCAACCCCTATGCCACACTAATGATTCTTATTAAGAAAAAAGACAACACCTGAAGAATGTGTATAGACTATAAAGAGCTGAATAAATACATTATTAAAAGAAAACTTCCCATCCCACTAATTGAAGAATTATTGGTAGAACTAAGGGGGTCTAGTTGATGCTCCAAATTAGATTTAAGATCTGGGTATCACCAAATTAGAATGAAAGAGGAAGACATACCAAAGACAACATTCAAAACGCATAAAGGGCATTTAAAATTTTTCTAGTGATGTCTTTTGGGCTCAAAAACGCATCTTTATCTTTTAAAGTCTCATGAATGATTTCTTCAAACCCTATCTAGATAAATTTCTATTAGTTTCTTTGATGATCTTCTCACTTACAACAGTAGTTTTTAGCAACATTTAGAACATATGTGGTAGATTTTATATGTGCTAAAATAGCAACAATTGTTCATCAAGTGGAGAAAATGTATTTTTGGAGCAAGACAATGGTATTATTTGGGACACTCCATATCCAAGAAAGGAGTATCCACTAACATCCAAAAAGTAGATACTATTCAACCCTGGTCACTGCCTTAAACATTAAAGGAACTTTAGGGATTTTTAGGGTTGATAGGATATTACAAGCATTTCATAAAGCATTACGAGATTATTGCCAAACCTCTCAATGCACTACTTAAGAAACAAGAAGTAGGAAGGTAGGAATGGAAGGAGAAGAAACAATAAGCATTTAAACAATATAAAAGGACATTGATGGCAGCCCTAGTTTTAGCGTTACCAAAATTTTCATGTCCCTTAATAATAGAGGCAGACGTATACAAGAAGGGAATTAGGGCTATATTCCAATAGGATGAGCATCTTATAACTTTTTTAAGAAAGGCATTGTCACTAAAACATCAAGCTATGAAGTACCTACTAGAGCAATGGCATTAGTCACTATGGAAAAGAATTATCAGCTCTAATTAAAGCTATGAAGTAATGGCATTAGTACTTAAATGGGTGATTTTTCAGAGTATAGATGGATCATTGGAGCTTGAAGTACCTACTAGAGCAACGAATCTCTACACCCTTTTAACATAATTGGCTACCGAAACTGATCGGGTATGATTTTGAAGTGGCATACAACAGCTAGAAGTAATTTATGAAAACCGTATCGATATTGGTATCAAATTGGGCTCTAGTACAGCATTGTACTAGTATTGGTTAAGACTAGATACCGATTTTGATAATTTTTTAAATTTATAAAATAGTCACTGAATTTTTAAATAATAAAATAGTCTATTAATATATTATACTGTATACTTTATAATTTTATGTAAACCATGTCTCCAAAATCATAATAATAAGATTTTTAAATAACAACAATTTGTTTCTTTTAATTAACATTGATTTTCACATATTTCACATATAAATAATATCTACAATCAATATACAAAAAAGATCATTTAATTATCATTCAAGTATAAAATTAAGAATAATACAAGTTATTTGAAATATTACAATTTCATCATATAATAAATAATAATTACATCAAAGCATCAAATAAAAAGAACAATAAAGATCTTATTACAATTTACAACAAGAGTTCGTGACCAACTAGAAGTGAAACTTGAAACAAAACATATGTTATTTAATTTACTATCAATTAAATATATATTATTTAATATATTTATTATTAATAAGAATTTAAACAATTTAATTCAATATTTTATATATAATTAATAAAAATGAATTATTAATAAAAATATAAATAACTTAATTTAATTTAAAATAAAATTTAATTTATAAAATTAATTTAAAAATTATTAATAAATATAATTAAATTTAAAAATATTTTTAAAATACAAAAATTTCAAATAAAATTTGATTTAATAATTACAAATATATCAAGAATTATATAAAAGATTAAAATAAATTTAAATAAAAATTTTATTTTTAAGTTTTATTTAATGTATAATTATTATTAACAATAAAAGTATTTTTATTTAAAAAAAATTAAAAATCACAATAAAAGTTGAATTAAATAACAAATTAAAAAATCTTTGTCAAAAAGAAGGGGGAGGGAGAGGGGAGAGGAGTTTTTTTTTTAATTATGAAAATTTTGCTAAACAATCCCCATATTTTTCAAAGTTTATCGTATCGGCCAACATTTGACCAGTATTTAAAATACTGACTAGTACTATGCAAAATTGATCAGTACCTTTAATCATAGTTTTGTACCTTTTTTGGTTAGTACAATACCTTTCAACCAATACGATACGAAATTCATAACTTTGCTAGTAGTGGCAAGATGAAGTTATGACACTTACTTTTTGTAATAAAGCATTTAAAAGTTAAAATTATGGATTGACTACGACAAATTGTTAGAGGATTACTCAACTCTTGAGACTATATTGGTACTTAAGTTTAATTATAATAGTTTGCACAGTAATTTTGGTTTTTATCCTTTTCTTTTTATTACCAAAATTTATTTATAGATAATTAAAGTACATTTAAATGATACTAAAAAAGTTATTAACTAATAATTTAGTGCAGATAAATACTTTTTACTCCTACTTATTATATACTGATTTTATAGCAGTTTAATACCAATTGAATATTTAAACCTTAAATATTTTTCTTTGATTGGTTTGATGTATGGTTTGGTTTTTAAAACATTGCTTGTGAGGATTGCGAGAGTGTACTGCCCTTTCCACATTCCTTTCATATAAAAGCTTAGAAAGTAATTCAGCTTCTATAGGAGAGATGTTGCCCTAGATGATAGAGTTAAGGAGTGTTCTAATAAGGTACATTTTATTGTAGCTCTAATAGAATTAGAAAAATAAGAGAATACCTTTTAAAGAATGTCCTATTGTGTAGTGTAGGTTGCAATATCTCTTTTTAGGGTTACTATTCTATTAGTGAGGCTTCTTGTGATAATTGAACTATGGAAGAAAGCTGAAATTTTGTCCCCATCCTTAAGAACAAAGGACTTTAGGTCTTTGAACCAAGAGGGAACGACAGGTGAGTGATCAAATATCAAGGGATTAGCAAAAAAAAAGAAGAAAAGAATTTAATGTGTAGAAATTTTAAACCCAATGATCATTGACCATCACCTTATCAAAAAAAATTTCTTGAGTGTTACCTTCCCTTTTGATTATTATTCCAAGTGTAGAAATTACCGCTTATACTAAGATCCACCATTTATATTTTTTTCCACACATTCATTGAGGTCATTAGTGTGATTACGAAGACAAGATTTGCCTTCAGCTTTATAAGGTTGAAGCATGGATTTAAGATCTCCTAGGATGATCCAGGGTGCTTTAAATTGCTGGTAATATGTCTAAATTTTATCTAAAGGGATAATCTTTGAAATCTAAATTTGAAAGCATAGATAAAAATACGAAATAAGCTTCCTTACTTTATTTTTTTGCAACTAATATTTGTATAAGTTGGTATGATATTAATGCATAAGTATTTCTCCTTATTATGTACACTATCACTACTTACTGTAATATTGGTAGCAATGATTGCTAAAATCTTCCATTGTTCATTCAAAAAGCTTAATTACTTACAAGTCTCTTGTTTCATCTTAATCTCCAACATCACAAAAGTCAAAAGTTTATTCTTATTTATAAAGTTTCTTGCCGTTAATTGTTTAGAGGCTTAATTGATCCCTTTGTCTTTCCAAGAGATGATGGTCATGATTTTAATAAAGGCAAAGAGCTCTTCTTTATCTTGGTGGATTTTCTTCTTAAAACATACTTGAATCATTAAGAATGACCTTTTATTATTCACCAAGAGATTTGCAAGTTGCTATTAAGGATTCCTCCTACTTAGTTAAATTCTCCTTCACAGATTCAAGTTCTTTGAATTGCATTCTCATATCTAGAAAGGATCCCCTTTGATCTATTCTTATGAACAATCTGATCTTCATCTCCCATAGTGGAGACTACCTGAGTTTTATTGTTAATAGGGTTTGCAATTCTTTACATTAGTGATGACCTCTTATATTGATGAATTAACCTTAGTTTCACCATTCTACTATTCTCTTTTACTATCTTGCATCAACTCATAAAAGTTGCCTTTATAGAAAATCTTACTAGTTTTTCTTTTTATTTTCCTCTAAAGGGTTTGATTTTGGAGTTATCTATATGTAACCTTGACATAATCTTTAACTAATTTAAATTCATCATTTATTTGATAGAGTGGGATTTCATTTAGTAAGGCACTTACGTCGTTCATAAATACACATATTCTGGAAAAATTAATTCTCTTAATGCCTAATGCGGCCTCATCTATGCAAAGTGGGTTTCCTATAAAACTCACATGGTTGTTGAGACCTTGTCTTATCTAAATTCAAGGGGTACCCCGTAAATGCTTGTCCATAGAACATGTAATTTTGCATTAACTTTTCTAAAAGAATGCTTAGTTTTTAAGATTGAAGAAATAGTGATTGGTTGTTTACATGCTAAGGGATAACATCTAAGATCTTCTTGGCTTGTATGGAATTCCTAAACTTAAAGATAAAAATATTCTCCTCATTGACTCGAACTTCTTCAAAACCATTTTTTTGTCATAGTTTGCCCATGATTTCATCATTGGGTAGGGTGGTCGTTTGTCCATGAAAATAAACACGAAAGTACTATTCCATTTTGTAGCACCTTCTTTCAGCAAGTTTAAAGGTAAAGAAATTATAGGATTCTCAACTATTTTCACAGAAGGACAACAATAGAGTTTAGTCTTTGACTTAGATTTTCCTACTACCTGAAGCCAGGTATAAAGTTGAGTGGAATAGTTAAAAGTGAGCTATCCTTTGGTAGGGTAAAGGGGAGGCTTTCAAATAATGTTAACCTTTAAAGTTATGGTTGGGGGATAAGGAATGAGGTTCTTTGGTAAGAGGTGGGAGTGTTTCCTTTAAGGGTTGTAGTAGGCTTAACATATTCTAGAAAAGAAAAAGAAAAGAAAAGAATAGATGTCAAAAAGGATAAAGTGACAAAATATGGGAGAAATAAGTTAATCAAAAGGAAAATAGGGAGGAGAGCAGGGAAAGTCAGAATCTAGGGGAAAAAGACAAAGCTAAGGTCTTGAATGAGGAAAGAAGCTGGGGAGGACATAAGCAAAATACTATAAAGGAGCCTATAGATAGGAACAAAGGCAACTATAGGAACTAACATAGGTGAATCTAAGAAGGCTAAGAGAAGAGGTGGTTATACTGACTGGAGGAAGAACTTAGAGATAAGAAGAAAGTTAGGAGCAACGAAAGAGCACAAGTTGAAAGCCATATAAGAGTAAGCATTTACTAGCAAGGTTAATAAGAAACAAGAGCCTCCCTTAAGTCCAAACTCTCCATCCAAAGACAAATATTTATCTATCAATTACAACAGGTCATATATTTTCAGTTGTTTAAGCATTTTCTGGTAAAGACCATATACTCCTAATTTATATAAGTATGCAACATTTATGGTTTTGGTTTACGTTAATGTTGTAAATATGGTTGGATTATTTTATGTGTTTCAATATTTTGAATATTAGTTTTAGTTTTATTATTTATACTTATTTTATACGGATGAAAGTAACCCCTTTAATATAGTATAATTTGATGGAAAGTTGCAAATAACCATATGAAGGAGCTAATGTGTACCAATAAAATGGAGTAACAATTTGGATAAAAGAAAATGAAAGCTTTTTAAAGATGAGAAATGATTTTTATGATCACTTTATAAAAACTAAAATAAGTAAGAAGGCAAATTGTAAGTATTGATACATGTAATCGAAGAAGAACCTAATCTACTAAAAGGTTCCATAAAATGACTACCCCGACCTATAGTTCTAAATTTGCTTATGAGTATCATTAAACATGATTATTCACTTTTAATTGTGGATCATATTGAATTCAAGATGTTTATTATATTACTTTAATTGACTTTTTAGATCTTTACGTAAATTACCATAAAGATGGATATCTTTAAAATTTATAATACACAAAAGAATATGATGTTAAAGATTTTATCGGTAAATAATGAGTGAGTAACATTGATGTCATAAACGTGGACATGTAAAAATCAAAAGAAGGATTTCGTAATAATGACATCACATTATATTAAGAAATGTTTAGACTCTATAAGGTAAACACTTGGACTTAAACAATTTTATTGGCTTTGTTTTGTTTTGTGATAGTTGATATTTGAATTTGCTTTTACATGGTAGGTTCATCTATGTTCTAACATCTCATACAATTGATAGATTAACAAGTGTGCTGCTTGATTCATTGATGTACTAAACATTAACAAAAATTGTCAATAATAACTTTAATTAATTATAGAATAAGTGATATTATAATAGGCAAAGTTAAGAGTAAGTTACAAGTTAGGAGCTTGTTGATAGATGGGAGGATGCTTCATATGCGTTGTTGGATGAATATAATGAATTTAATTATGAAGGGTGTGTTAAACATTATTAACAAAGGGATATAAACAATTAAGGATAATATAAAGCATTAGAGTAGAACACTTAAACGAGTTAAGAAATTTGAGGAAACAATAAGACAATTATGCATTCCTCACACTAAGAAGTTATGCTTGGATTATCCAATAAGATATAATTATACATTCAAATTGCTTGATGTATTTGTTAATTATATGGATAAATATATTAGGTTGTTAATACACTTGTTTACCGGCATATTTGCAATAGAATTTGGTAAAAGAAATTTGTTAGAAATTAGAGGTGTTTAACATTATTGTTGTATTGTTTTATGTCACAAAATATCCAACGACTCACATTTATTTTTCTAACATATATGAGATCAACTTAGCAATATCTAAATCTATCATTTCTTTTAAGGAGGTAATTCAAATAATGGAAAATATGATGAAAATTTTGAGTCATTTGAATGTGATCGATAATCCTATAACAATTACTATTGATTTAGATCTAAGATACAAGTTGATGCAATTAAGTATTTTTTTTTTGGAAGTTATCTGGTGATCAAACTTCAATACAAGTTCTTATCATTAAATAGTTCTACCATGCTTTTTTCTTTGATTAATAATTTAAAAAAGGGTAAATTGTTTAATGAAGCAGTTCAATATTAAATTCAACTTCTATTGACATATTCTCATCAAGCAATAATGCTATTAATTTAAGTCTCAATTTGAAAATTTTCTTATGGAAAGGGGCTAGAATTTCATTTAATACAATAGAGTTGGATAATTATTTGGAGGCAAATGTTTATGAATAACTAATGAAAAGTTTGATATATTATTGTGGTTGAAGTTGAATGAAGCTTAAGATATTATTATGCAGATAATTGTACGACAGTTGTTAGCTATCCTATTATCTATGATTGCTTTTGAATCTCCTTTAGGTAAAGTGGTAAGATGGTGGTTCTCATCATAATTGTTTTCATCTAACAACTTTGAAAGTTTTGATCTATGCTAGAAGTTAGTCATGCAACAAAAATGTTGAGTAGACTTTATAATTTACGATTATCTTACTTTTATAGCTTTAATAATTCTCTATCAAATAATCTTATATTAATATATAGATAGGCATAGAGGAAGAGGCTGTAATGGATGTGGCTATAAATCCTTATGGATGTTTATTCAAAGAAATGTTTGATGATGAAAAAATATATCTTTGTTAATAATTCTTTATTCATTTAATCAAATTAGGTTAACTTTTATAATGATTGGAGGAAGATGTGTGAAATGTTGACAATTTTAACTTTAAAGAAGATTACTATTAATTGTAAGTGCTACTAATGACAATCTATTGTTACTTTCATATGTCTAACTGTAATAAGTTATGTTGAAAACTATTATGCTTCTAATGCTTATATGGAATAATCAAGTAGTTTGTTGTTTGTCATCTTCAATTCTATTTCATGTAAATACTATGTTTCTTTCACAAATAAGTACTACATCTTTTTGGTTTATTTACATAAAGTCATCATGCATCCTATATCACATGTCCTATAAAGTTGTTTAATATTGTACATTGTCGCATTACACCAAGAATGGATTTTTGTATTGTTACCATAATTTACTTAATCTAATTTCAATGCAACTGCTAAATAATAAGTGAAGGGATTGCGCGCGAGATATGCACTCTATTATAAAGACCAAATTTGTCTTGCGTAAGACAATTGGATCGTTTTCTTTCTTTGTTATTATAATAAAGATTAATTTGGTTAATGATGATCTAGAAACAATACAACTTGACTTATTATAAACATCCAATGATTACTAGAGCTAAATTACTTTAATGTAAGTACTAATTTTCTCTTATATATTTTGTCTATTTTAATTTATTTATTTAAAATATTGAGAGTAAGAAAATCAATTTTCTAATAATTTTGGGTTTATGTTAGTGTAATTTTTATTATGTTTAATTTAAATGTTTTTAGTTTCAATTTTATTTTATTTTTAAAATTTGAAAAAAAATCCATCAATATTATTTCATTTACTTTTATTTAAGTAATTACTTTTATTGTATTTTTCATTTTTTATACATAATTGAATGTTCATTATATTAGTTTTAATTTGTCAGACACATAGTTAATTTTTCCTAATCACTTTTTATATTTAAATTTGAGTTAATTGATGTGTAAATAGAAACAAATAGTTTTGAGGGATAAATTAGTAGATTAAAAGATTGAAAATAATAATACAATAAAATTTAAAAGGAACAATTTGCAAATGAAAACATATATGGAGGTTGAGTTTTGAATAGGGATAACAAATTTACTTGAGTGCAAAGTTAGTGGAGTTGATTGTAAATATGGATAAGAATTAGGATTAATGAGTAAAATGAAAAAGAAATTATTTAACTATTAAGAATGAGACAGTACGTAGTGAGGGAAAAGATAATTAAAAAATGACACTTAAAGAGAAGGAGAAACGTGGGGTTTAACAATTTATAATAATAAAGAAAATGCTTTAAGTTCAATTGATGGTGGCGATCCGTGGCCAACTAAGACAGAAAATAATATTGATTTTATAAATCAAAAGGTAATTTAAAAATTTTAATGTAGAAACTAAACATTTAAAATATATAGAGGAGTGGTAGATATTAGTAATTTATAAGGTAAGGACAAATATGTCAAATAATCTATAACAAGTTATCTCCATCTCCTCCTCCTTCTCACTTCCTCTTTGAGATAAAAGGGTATGATGGACTATATATATATATATACATATCCTCTTGGAGATAAAAGGGTATGATGGACTAATTTGTTTGATTATATCCTCTTTGAGATAAAAGGGTATGATGGACTAATTTGTTAAATCAAACTATATATATCCTCTTTGAGATAAAAGGGTATGATGGA
>JANSVA010000003.1:12350810-12369714 GCA_025504915.1 Erythroxylum reticulatum
TCGTCTGGTGAGGACGCTTCGTCTGGTGACGTCATATCGTCTGGTGCACTATTCATCTAATCCTATCGTCTGGTCACATTATTGACCCTGTAGACGATCGAATCTCATTTTAGAGTCTTCACAAAAGTTGTAGATCTAGAAGTTCTCTTTCAAATCGTCTAATAAAGACCCCAATCAGAGGCTTGTAAAGAAAGTTATTCTAATTCTCCCAAGAGAGGTACAAGATGATTGAGGATATAAACATACTTGATTCTTTTGGCCATAACTTCATCACTCGACCTCCAAGTAAAGTGATTCTTGAAATAATAGATTCCTAATACATTTTGCTACCTCTCCTTAAAAATTGGTAGCTTTGTGTAGATTTGAAAAATATTGATGGAAAGAATATGAGGGATTGGTTGAAAGAGCATAACCTAGTTATTAACATCCTTGGATTTTTAGGCATATCTTGAGCTATAGAGCTTCGAATGAGGTAGTTCTTGTTTCAAAATAAACAAGAGGCAGAGAGCTACAATTGTTTTGAAGAAGTCAAATTGTGATTTGGTGTTTAACTGTTATGGGCTCATCACCCTTATGGGACGATGGCTAATGAGGAGTCATTGAAATAACCTCACAAGGAAGCCCGCTCACTCTTTATGACTCCGGATTGTTGGGCTCTGAAAATTGTAGGGTATTAGGCTCACGTCTCATGACTCCGATGTTGAGCTCCAGAAGCGGGATCCAACATTGATGAGGTTAGAACTTCACTCATATTTATCTGGGTCTCTTCTTACTCGCTCTTATCAACAATAATCACTGTCACTATAAAAGCGTACGATTGCTTTTATCTTTCAAAAAATTTAAATTTAAATTAAAAATTGTTAGATAAAAGTTGGTTAATTTATTTTAAATTACAAAAATTAATTAATTAGTCAATAAATTAATAAAATTTTAATAATAAAAATTATCAATTAAATTAAATTAAAAATTAAAAATTAAACGATCGATTTAATTTTATTTATCTATAAAATTAGGAATGTCAAAATCCGCCTAGCTCAACTTGTGGCCTGACTGTTACTTCAAAAAGGGCATCGTTTCTTTTATGTTTTTCTTTAAAAAATATATATAGTGGGCCAAGCCACAGGCCACACAGGTCTGAGGTAGTAGGAGCGAGCCCGACCCATTAACATCTCTATATCAAATCAATTTCATTTTTTAATGGCATAAAAATGGATCAAAAAGTGAAGATAGCCCATAATGAAAGAGCCCATTTTGATTGATGGTTGATAGTCGAGTAGTAGTTTTCCTTTGTCTTCTATATTTTTATTCTCTTGATGTTCTCGGGAAATAGAGATGTCTTAAATTAAGGGAATTCATTGACTAAATGTACAAGGTGATAATTTTAAGAAGATTTACATGTAAAAAAAATTAGGTAAAAATTACTAAGTTACAATTAATTTCATTATTAAATAATATTTTAAATTACAAAAACAGGTACAATATCATTTAGGTGTATAAGTAAATTTTTAAGGCCATCTAATAATTTAGGAATTAAATATTCAAATTCAAGACTATAAATACTTGTTGATATTTGGAAAAGGCTCTTTTACTGATTCAAATGATTTATTTGAAGGAAAATATGCACGAAATTATAGATTAATTTCATAATTAATTAATATAATTGATTAACTCTAGAATTATAATATACTAGATTCAATAATTGTATAGGCAAATACCTGGAAATTATGGAACAATTGAATCCATTTTTGTTTTCTGTAAAGCGAAGTGACAAAGACGTAGATGATTGACTACTGCTATTCCAAACCCTAATCAGCAAAAAAAACACATTCAGTTCTCAATGGGGTGACTGTATTTAAGGTCAGCTAGCAGTAGGGCCTCCTGTGTATTACAAAACATGGGCCAAGCCCACCAATTATGGCAAGCCCATGAACACAGGCCCAATGACACGTTTAAGAGATAATTACCAAGCCCAATTATTATGGCATCAAATTAAATCAAATTAATCGAGGTTTGTACAAAATTATGTTTATTATGCTAGTCCACAAAATTAATGACAAAATTTCATCATTCTCCCACTTGGACAACATAATCAACATCAATGAACAACAAAAACAAATTCCCAGATTAATATAACAATATGTGACCAAAATAGGATGTCAAAGTAATGCCAACAATCTCATAAGTCTGAAATGAGGTTACAAGTACCTCAATAATATAGAAATCAGACCCGATAGGAGTACGGATAGCATATATGCAAGATACCCATGCCTCGATTACTTAAACAAAATGTGTCATATGGAAATGAACAAAAAATGGTAATCCGTTTGTGCAATTCCAAACAAAATGGCCTAAGCATCCAACCATGATGCCAACTGAGATTTAACAAAATATCTCATAACAGCAAAATGAGACTGGGTACAAATTGTCTCCAACAAAATGCCATATATATACAAATAGTCAAACGTATATATATAGTATATCAATAAAGTATATGGCAATAATAATAATAGCAACAATTATAAGCAAAATTCTTTAAACTGAATAACAAAATAGTCAAATACAATGTTGCTATCAAAATTAACATGAACGACATACTCCCACTAATCCAAGGCATCAAAAAGATCTAAATAGACCCATACGAGTTACATGACTCACAAAAGTCTTAATAGTCAGGCCTTTGGTTAGAGGATCTACGACCATAAGATCGATGGTTATATGCTCTATACGAGTCTGAAACTCCTTAACCTTCTTTCTAACAAACATATACTTTATATCAAAATGCTTCGGATGCTTAGAGTTCTTGCATATTTGAGAGAAGCCCACCACAATAGAGTTAACACAGTATATGGTTAGACGTCTGGAAACACTCTCTACAAGATGAAGCTCATAAATGAAATTCCTCAAGCATATTGCCTATCGAGTAGCTTCGTAACAAGCTACATACTCTGCCTCTATAGTTGAAGTCGTTGTAAGTGTTTGTTTAGCACTTTTCTAAGATACAACTCCTCCAACAAGCATAAAGATATACCCTGATGTAGATTTGTAATCATCAGGTTAGCCACCATAATCAGAATCAAAATAACCTATCTTCTCAAGGTGATCAAACATCATAGAAGTGACCATGAAATCTTTACTACCTTGTAGGTACCTCAGAACTCGTTTCACAACTTGCCAATAACCCACACCAGGGTTACTCAAGTATCTCTCAAGTACACCAATAACAAAAGCAATATCAGGACGTGTACAAACTTGAGCATACATAAGACTGCCAACAGCAGAAGCATATGAGTCCTTTTCCATCTCTGACTTATCTTTATCATTTTGAGGACACTGGTTATTCGAGAGTTTGTTACCTTTTTGAATGGGTGTACTGTAAGGATTACAAGTCTTTATGTTGAATCTATTCAAGATCCTTTCAATATGCCTTTTCTAAGACAGACCAAGAACGCCACGAGATCTATCATGATGAATTTCAATGCCCAAAACAAAAGAAGCATTGCCGAGATCTTTCATATCAAAATGAGCTGTCAACATTTGTTTAGTCTCAAAAAGAAAACCCATATCATTAATGGCTAAAAGAATATCATCAACATATAAGACAAGAATAATGAATTTTCTCCCACTATTCTTCAAGTAAATGCATTGGTCAACAACATTTTCCTTGAAGCCAAGAGAGCAAACAATTGGGTCAACCTTCAAGTACTATTGTCTGGAGGCTTGTTTTAGCCCATAAATGGATTTTCTCAATTTACATACCATGTGTTCCTTACCTTTCTCAACAAAACTATCAGGCTGATTCATGAACACATCTTCATACAAATCACCATTTAAGAAAGTAGTTTTCACATCCATTTAATGGAGCTCCAGATCAAAATGAGCAACCAAATCCATCATAATGTGTAATGAATATTTAGTAGAGACCGGGAAAAAAGTCTCTTTATAATGTATACCTTTCCTCTAGTTATACCCTTTTGTAACAAGTCTGGCTTTATACCTTTTTACCTCACCTCTAACATCACCTTTAGTCTTAAAGACCCATTTACACTCAATAGTTTTGCAACCATTGGGTAATTCCACCAAATCCTAAACGACATTCATACTCATAGAAGCTAGCTCATCTTCCATGGCTGCCAACCATTGTGAACTACGAGGATCAAAAATGGCATCCTAAAAAGAAATTGCATATGAGTCTTCGACTAAATTAAATTCGTGCTCCTCCAAGTAAATGTAATAGTCTCAAAATTTAGAGGAATCAGTGGATTTAGGAATCCTTTCAGATCTCCTAGGAGGAACTACAACCACATCTAGGACTTGAGTATCAATGCCAACCTGTTGAGGAATATCAACATCATTTCCTAAATTAATAACATCATCATGAATCAGAGGAGACTGAATTGCCTCAAGATAAAAATCAATAAGTGTAGGAACAATAACAGGATCCTCTCTGAAATTAATAACACGAGACTTATGCCTTTCATTATGTTCCATGTCCCCTTCAAAATAAACAGCTCAATCTGATTCAATGACTTTAGTAATGTGATTGGGACAATATAATCTTGAACCTCTTGAGCTAGTACAATAAATAATAAAATAACCTAAAATGGTTATAGGATCAAGCTTCTTCAGCTGAGGATTATAAGTCCTCACCTTAGCTTTACAATCCCAAACACTGAAATGCTTCAAACTGGGCTTCTTTCCTGATATAAGCTCAAAAGGAGTCTTTGGTATAGACTTACTAGGCACATGATTGAGAACATAAACAGCAGTCCTCAAGTCGTCTCCCCACAAGAACTCTGGTAAGGTGGAGTGAATAAGCATGCACCTAACCACCTCTATAAGAGTACAATTTCGTCTCTCTATAATCCCATATTGTTAAGGAGTGCCATGCATGGTATATTGCGCCTCAATTCTACAATCCTGCAAAGTATCTAGAAAAAGGGCTAGTGTTTCTTCCAATTTCATCATACCGACCATAATACTCACCACCTCTATCAGATCTTACACATTTGATCTACTTCCCAAGTTGCAATTCAATAACATTTTTTAGTGACTTAAAAGCGTCCAATGATTCAGATTTCCCATGCAACAATTTAGTCCAACCATATCGAGAAAAATCATCAATAAAGGTGATGAAGTACCTATAGCCTCCCATGGCAATAGGAGTAATGGGTCCATAGATGTCTGTGTGAATTATTTGTAATGGTTCCTCCTTCTTAGTCATTTTCTCCATTCTTACTTTAGCTGTAAACTTTCCTTTTATGCAATCATCACAATTGTCAAAATTAGAGAAGTCCAAATCATGTAAAATAGTTTTCTTAATCAACCTCTCTATTCTCTCCTTAAAGATGTGTCCTAATCGTTTATGCCACAACATAGAAGATTTTTCAGCAACTCTCCCACATTTCTTTCCAACAACAACATTAACATCATCATATGATCGGTC
Organism: Erythroxylum reticulatum; assembly: GCA_025504915.1. NCBI lineage: Eukaryota > Viridiplantae > Streptophyta > Magnoliopsida > Malpighiales > Erythroxylaceae > Erythroxylum > Erythroxylum reticulatum. The sequence continues at coordinate 12,356,254 of JANSVA010000003.1, forward strand.
AAAATGAGAAGAATTAGCAATTTGGATTACAATCTATCACACATAATTGTAGAACCAACAATAGCAAAATCATAGTACAAAATAACACCATTATTGATTATATTGAAAATGTATCCACAACTGTGTAAAACAGAAACTAAAATCAAATTCCTTCTCATGGAAGATACATAAATAGTATCTTTCAAAAGCAAATCATATCCACTACTCAACTTCAAGGAAACTACTCCTATGTGCTCAATATTAACATTAAATCCATCTCCTAGCTGCACCGTCAGCTCCCTTTATTTGGTTTCCTCCTGCTTTTGAACTCTTTCAATGAGTTTGTTACATGAATAGTTACACCAATGTCTAACCACCATGAATTAGGAGGAACATCAACCAGATTTGATTCAAAACAAACAAAGATTTAAGGTATACCTTTCTTCTTTGCCAACCAGTTCTTAAACTTCACACAGTTACGCTGCCTATGCCCATGTTTATGAAAAAAGTTGCAGCTTTCATCAAAAACAGGCTTGGGCTTCGCACCAGAACTCTCACCAGGCCCAGAAGGTAATGCATGTTTATCATTCCACTTCTTCTTAAATTGAGGCTTACCATGTTTGTTTTTATAAAATTTCTTCTTATCACCACTCTTGTGAGAAGTGTGATGAATACTGTGAGACTTTCCCTTCTTCATAGTGTGCTCCTCTTGAATAAGAATGGAAATCAACTCATCAATGCTTCATTCATCTTTCGGAGCATGATAAGTAGTCCTGAGAACATCAAACTTAGATGGAAAAGATTCAAACACCTGTCAGATAAGATAATCCTCTCCCAACACAACTTTCATGGCCTTCAACTAGTTATACCAATTCACAAATTTCATAACATACTCACGAACACCACCCACACTATCATACTTGGTCTTAGACAGTAAAGACAAATAATTAGACTTTTCAGTCTTATCAAACTTCTGAAATTTTTAACCAACTGCCTTGAGATAATTTTTGGCATTATCAGTTTCTTTGATGCTCTTTTTAACGGTTTTCTCCATTGTATACTTGATGGTCATCAAACAGACCTTGTTAGAACGAACCCACTTATCATATTTAGCTTTATCTATAACAGAAGTCTCAGCAATGGGTTGTGCAAGCTCATCCTTAATGAGAGCAACATCAACATTAGAAACCGCCAAAAAAAGATTCAAGAATTCAAGCTACTCCTTATAATTAGTCCCATTCAACTTAATCAAAGAATTCAAAGCTAGAAATTGATACAATGCAAGGAGATTTAGCAAATGTATCAAGAACTAGAAAAATTGGGTAAACAACACAGCTAGGTTCTCATTAAATTGCAATCCTATCTAAGGGTCCTGAAGTACAACACAGATCACCAAAAACATTAAATTATGTCCTAAAGTTAATATCGATAGGATATTGAAAACTTAAAGACATAATTCAATGAATTAGACAGATACAAGAGGATGTTGAGCAAATTTTACCTTTCTAGCATAATTGTTATTATGTCCCTTAAAGACATAATTCAATGAATTAAACAAAATATTAGAAACTACATTGATAAAGACAAATCGATAGGGTAAGTGCATCATTAACATATTATCTAGTATATGCCCAATAACAACATCATAATAGCATTTTGTAATGATTGACCTCATGATAGGCGAGCTCACAATTACACAAAGTCAATGATAATAGTCTAATAACTTTCCCAAGATTGCCCCCATAGTTTCTAGTTAGCACCACAATTTCAAAATTAACCATAGTTATCATATAATATAACATTATATGCATAAACTACATCCAAAATTAATTTTGGTGTATAACTACAAAATACTGAGAGTACAGAAGACCTCATAAGCCCAAATAATATTAGAAACAAGCACAAAAATTTCAAGAAAAAATTCAGAGAGTTCATTATATTTTTATTAATTTTAAAATTTGGGAAAAATAAAAATAGAATTTCTATTATTCAAAAAATTCTAGAAAAATACCATAAATTAGAACTGGAAAAATGGAGCAAACACACAAAATTTGGGGAAAACGCCAATGGAGACGTCCGCACGCGCCTCCATGCACCACCGCTATGCGTGATGAACGTCCAACCGGGTCAGGTTGCGTCTTCCTCCCCCGACTAACTAGTATTCGGGTCGCCTGACCCAGTTTGCGAGCCGACTCCGAAAAACTTCCATAACTCTTTCAATTTTGATCTGTTTTCAACAAAATTGGTGTCATTAGATTCATAATTTGATGATCTATGAAACCCCTCAATCAATTTCACAAAAAAGCTACTAAAAATTTTGATTAAAAATGAAAAGGAACGATTTTTGGTTTGCGTTTTCGAGTTCTTGAGTTTTCAAAAGAAGACAACAAATTAAACAAACAACCTTACCACACGATTTAACTCCAAATCGAAACAAATCAATAGCAACAAAAATGATTTCACATAAACAATTAACAAAACTGAAAATGAAATTTCATGAAAAATTAATATCTCAAAAATTACTCAAAATTAGTAGTCACAATTAAGTTTAATTCACTCCGATACCAATTGAAGGAAAATATGCATGAATTACAGATTAATTTCATAATTAATCAATATAATTGATTAACCCTAGAATTGCAACATACTAGATTCAATAATTGTATGGACAAATACCTAAAAATTGTGGAACAATTGAATCCATTGTTGTTTTCTGTGAAGCAAAGTGACAAGAACACAGAAGATTGACTACTGCTATTCCAAATCCTAATCAGCAAAAAAACACATACAATTTTTAATAGGGTGACTGTATTTAAGGTCGGCTAGCAGTAGGGTCTCCTTTGCACTGCAAAACATAAGCCAAGCCCACCTATTATAGCAAGTCTATGAACACAGGCCCAATGACACGTTTGAGAGATAATTACTAAGCTCAATTATCTTGACATTAAATTAAATTAAATTAAATTAATCGAAGTTTGTACAAAATTATGTTTATTATGCTAGTCCACAAAATTAATGACAAAATTCTATCATTATTGTCATAATTTAACCAACTGAAGTAGCTAGTGTTTATGTGTTTCGGTCTTCCAATAAAAATAGAAATGGGATTATTTCTTATCTCATGGATAGTGGGGTGACTGGACAAGCACAAACAGGTGTAATAAGCCATAGACTTTGTGCGTAAGTGGCTTTTTGCCAGAACTGGGGTGTTCTCCGTTTCACGAAAGAATCAAACCCAATTTCTAACATTCAAGTAGTTAAACCAAATCTCACACTTCTGAATAAGTTAATAAGATCGCTCTTTTTGTTGTTGTTGATGTTTGATGATTTTCCATTAATGTGCCTAATCGCTAACTTCAGCCAGCATTTCTAACGATTGAGATTTGAGAGAACATTGAGTTTAAACCTGGTATTTCTTAACACATTTATGATCTAAAGATTTTATTGGTTACTGTGATATCCTTCAATCCTTTTTGGTACGTCAAGATTCATACAAATCAAATATTACTTGCATCCCCCCATTTGCAATTTCCTCGTTATCATCCATTCTTTTGAGTATAAGTATTATTCGTGTTTACTTGTTTGGTAAAGGGAAGAAGATCCGGTTCTCTAATGATGTTGCTAGTACAGGAAACATGGAAAAGAAAGATACCCAAATCACACTCAAATTTGGAAAAGTAGATGCCAAATCTCTTAAGTTAGAGGGGTTGGAAGGGATCAATCAAACTAAACAAGGGTCATTTCTTGTCTTTTACCAAAATTTTCTTCAAAATCTTCGACTTTTCTTGCACCAATATAGCCTATGATTCTTGCTGAACCTTAATGCATGATCGGATCTGATCCATACAGGTAATTCAGTTGGTCGGCCATAGTTGTAGAATCAACATGAACATGCATGTAAAAAAGCCAGTGCCCATGTCTTGGCACCGAAAGTCTATAATCGAAATGAGGTTAGAATTGTACGGCTATGACCCCACAAGCTTAATTAAGCTTATAGCTTCTTAATTATCGAGTTAGGTACCCATTTCAAAGCTTTTAGAAGAGGAAGTAAAATGGGCTATATTTCTTTAGTGCGGCATAAAAGATTCGGTTTGACAAAAAGATATATGTACTTGTATTTTTATTGACATCTCTTTTTCATCAACACTTTGGGTCGGTTTAGCTTTGATTTCACGATTAAGAGGTCAACCATTTCTTAATTGGCTCCTTTCAATTCTTAATCACTCTTCAAATCTTTCATACCTCTAGACAATCTGAAGCATTTTTTTTTCTAATAACTATTAGTCATCCTTCGGTAGAGGAACAAAATAATTCTTATCTTTGTAATAAACATGCTCTAAAATTTGAATTTTATTACATAGCACGCTTATTATTACACTAATTTATCATGTTCGTTTAATTTGCATCAACTTATAGCGTGGATAGCAAAATGTGTCTAGACGTGTGCATAAATTTGGGGTTTTGTGTTGTTTTAATGATTCGACAAAATGTTTGAAGTCAAGATCATGTCCTAACCAGGTAGGTTGACTGAATTAGACCCATAGGACTGGGATTTAAATGGTACGAAGCTGGGATTCCTAGAGACATAGAAGTCTTGTGCCTAAGTAGACGCCCGTGTGAAATAGGGTGATCTAGCCTAGGTGTTGGAGAAAGGAGGATCTGATCTCATATAATAGTCATAAGCAGGATGTGGATAAAATGTTTCACTGATGAAAGCATCCAATAAATCAACAGCTGAAATTAGTTCAACTGTTGATATTTAAAAACCAAAAAGAGCCAAAATAGGGGAATTTCCATTTCCAGGGAATAAATGAAAGAGAGAAAGTATTGTTATTGATTAGTTACTAGAAGATAGAAGGAAGTGTTTTGTTTCCAAATTGTGCATTTCCTGAATGGAGTTCATATAAAAATTTGATAACAGATTATTCAAGTTCAGAAAAACTTTAAATTAATAGTAAACTAGATCAGGGGCAGATTGTTTTTATGTGATAGCAAGTGAAAAAGGTAAACAAAAAAATGTGACTCTATTATAATTTAAGTAATTAAAAATTAACTTTTCACCTATTAAAAAAAACAAATGTCCATTAAAAATAACAACAAAATATATATGACATAAACATTTTATTATATATAGACTCATTAAATATTATCATTATAATGAATTAATTAATTTAGTAAGATTGTTCTCAATTAATTAATTTTAGTATAAAATAATAACTTATTATAATTATCTTAAATTATTAGTTTGAATTAAATTTAATTAAAAATTTAGTATTTCAATAATATTTAAATAGTTCATATATAATATTCATATTGAGTATGCTTTACTATTATTTTTAACAAATATTTAAAATAAATATATTTTAAATACAAAAAATTAGTGGAAATAAAATTAAGATATTTTTTTCAATGTTATTTCAATATCATAAAAACTTTTTTAACTCTTTTACCCCAACATAAACACAGTAACTCGTTTATGACAAAAGGGATAATACAAACTTCGGTTTATCGGAATATCCTCATCCTCTTACTAGATAAAAATAAAATTACTTATTACCGAATCTCTTCGAAACCTACATCCCGGCTGGACTTCCACTGTTACTGTTATTGTTGTTGCGTTGGATAAAGAAAGGTTCGGTTCGGTTCGGGTGTAAGCAAAATTTTTGGACGAGGCATGAAAAGTTCAAAAGGCGAGAGAAGATAGAGAGAGAAAAAGAAAGAAGAAAAGGGCGCATGTGTTTATGTCATGGCCCCGGTTTTAGATTTGTTAGGGACTCACAAAATCTCCTCATTCCCTCACCTGTCGTGTCTGGTTCTGGCAAGTGTTAGATTTGACAAGTTGCCAATGTTTGTGTCGTTCTTCTCTGGCACGTTTTCGGCTTAACCATTTATTTCAGCTTCTCGGCTTTGGGTTTGTCGGCCCTGTCTATCAAACTGTTTGGTCACGTCGTTGAAGCATTCCTTTTTTGTTTTTTTTCCTCTAGTAATTTACTTATAAGTAAACAATTATTTATTGATATATTTATCGAGAATAATAAATGAACTGATTGACTTGCAAATTATGTTGAATAATTTAATATTAGAATCTTACCGTCTAAGTGTTTTACTCTTTTTCTTAAGGATATGACTTAGACGCGATTTCTGCGATTCGCTTTATAATTTGTGTTCTCTTTTCTCTTTATTAAAAAAAACAAGTTAAACAACCACTTGATGAGATGTGACCTAATAGTTTCATGTAACCAATTTCTACTACTAATATGTAAAATGAGTTTAAAATTTTGCCACTAATTATAACTTGTACAAATAAATTAATGAAAACAAACTATGTATTATAAATTAATGAAAACAACTAATTAAAGAAGAATATTTGTTATATCCATTTTTATTTGAAAATAAATATAAAATAGACATTCTTATGTAGGATTTACAATTTTACAGAGTCATAGGGCAATTATTAGTATTTATTTACAAGCGTTACTTTAGTAGTAGATTTTCTTTTTTTTTAAGAAATTCACCAAAAAGATATTACGAAAAACAACCAAATAATTTGGAAAAAGATAAATATAAATTTATCACAAAAATAAAAGTATACGAGTAGGAGATTTGTTATAGTTGGATATGACACGATATATAAGTTGTTGAAGACATTATACAAAATAATAAAAATGCACATATCGATAAATGGCACTTCTTTCAATGAATGATCTTGCAAATTATGTAATAAGGTGTACAAAAATTTGAGAAAATTGGAAGCAAAGTCCCTACTATATTATATGGTACGCATTATTCGTATCAATCTAAAGATTGCAACAAAATCATGGGCATCCTTCATATGTAAGATTTAAAGACATTGAAATTCCAAAAAAGGGGTTTTTAAAAGATATTGCGACTTTGCGGCATATGTAAGATTTAAAGACATTGAAATTCCATAAAAAAGATATTGCTACTTAGAATTTCTTGTTTTTTTAATTGACACGGATCCCTTGGTCTTGGGAAAAAAATTGTCAAATCTAAAATAAATATAATTTTGGATTATACTTATTTGCATTTCGCCCCTCCCAAAAGAAAAGGAGGAATCACTTACTTTCACTTCTAAAGTTCTAATATTCTTTAGTTACATTTATTAATTGAGGTTAGACAAATTGATTCCCATGGATAAATGGAAATTCCAAAGCTGCTTTAATTAAGCGTCAAACAAGAAGGGGACAAAACGGAGAACGAGATAACACGTGTCAGACAAAGAGGTCGTTAAGCGTTGTCCAAAGGAATCGTAAAGTAAGCAGATGGTTGTCTCGTCCTTGTTACGAACTGCGGGAATAAAAGCGGACGCTAATGAGAAGACGCCACGAATCACCACGAGTTTTTCCTAATTTTGATGCGCCAACTCAGGTTCAATGTCGGTAACTTTCGCCGATAATTCTTTTCACAGCGATGTCCTCCGTTGACACTTTCAGTCATTTTCTCTCCTCCATCCCGACCATTCATTCACTAGTCACGAGTCCCAAGAGATATGACCAAATTGTCGCGAGACACGAGAGAATCGGGTTTTTGCTGGCGAGATATGATATGCTGGAGCTTGCGCTTTCATTTTTGATTTGGAGATCGCACCAAAGTGGATTTCAGAATCTCAGAGTTTATTAAGGACTGAAATTATACATATAAAAAAGCAGATTGTCAAGATTTTCTAGCGAGAGAAAGTAAAGATTTGATTTTGAGAGAGAGAGCGAGAGACACCCCACAGATTGACAGAGACAAGTGGGCATTACTATACTCAATTCCATTTCTTAACATTGGATAGACTATTTAAACAAAACGACTTCCCATTACCCAAGAGAGCATTTCCTGTTCCGTGGAAGAAAAATTCCATTACCAACTTGATCGGCGGCAAAGATTTGAGCTTCTTGCACAATTAGAAATGGCCAGAAACGGTGTGACTTCGAAGTTGTGGCGGCCGGAGACGATTGATGGCCTGAATCTGTCGCCATGTGGTGATCATGGTGAAGTTCATGTTTTGGCAGTTGATGATAGTCTTGTTGATCGCAAAGTCATTGAGCAGTTGCTAAAGATTTCATCTTGCAAAGGTTTGCGTCTTAATTGTGGGAGTTTTGGTCAAGGTTTAGGTTTAGTTTCCTGAGATTTTGATAGAATTTGCTGTTCTGACTATGCAGTGACTACGGTGGATAGTGGGATCAGAGCTCTGCAGTTCCTTGGATTGGATGAGGAGAAGGGTTCATCAGTTGATGGCCTAGACGTGAGTACTCATCAACGGTGCTCTTAGTCAATTAAGCTCACTTCTGAATTTTTGTTATAAATTAGTAAACAAAGCCTGACTGGTTCTTCGATTGTGTTTTGGTTACAGAGCTTGAAGGTGGATCTAGTCATCACTGACTATTGTATGCCTGGAATGACCGGCTACGAGTTGCTCAAGAAAATCAAGGTTCGGAATTCTATCTTGAACTCTATACAATCGCTCGTCAACCGAACTCGACGACTGTGAAAAATCATGATCCTTATGAAAGTTTCTATGCTATTACAGGAATCGTCTACTTTAAGAGAAATACCAGTAGTGATCATGTCATCAGAGAACATTATGGCTCGGATCGCTCGGTACTAAATCAATTTCCTGCTTTTTACCTGTTCATAATATGAACTTCTACAAACAATGTATAAAGCTAATTCTTGGTCATTTGGATTTGGACGAACAGATGCTTGGAAGAGGGAGCTGAGGAGTTTCTTGTGAAACCTGTGAAGTTATCAGACGTGAAGCGGATAAGAGAATACATGGCCACAAGAGAGGTTAGAGCAAGAAAACATGAGAAAGGCAACAGTTTTAACAAGAGGAAGCTATGTGACAGTTGTGAATCGTGCGATCTTCCTCTGTCGTCACCGTCCACGTCATCATCACCGACACCCTCAGCGTCATCGTCGCCGTTATTTCCGTCTTCGCCGTCGCCAACACTATCCATGTTGTCATCATCAGTGCCGTGTTCTACGTCATCATTGGATTCTCCGACCAGACGGCTTAAAATGAGCAATTCCGAGTAGATAATTACAAGACCAATCTGTGTTTACATAACCCACTTCCAAATAGAACCTAAAGCCCTTCTGTAATGCACGCAAATTCACCGTTAAGTCAACGGTTTTTTTTTTTTTTTTTTGGGATTGGCATAGCCTTGCGCCAATTTTTGTCTATATATATAGATTTAAACATTTGGCGCCCACGGAATTGGTGAGACTACAGAAAAATATGAAATTCGAGCTTCGGGGAATTGGTATGATGGAACGACAAGAGTATGTCGAGAAATTTCTTAATTCAATTCGCAGTTGTTGCTCTTTCTTTCTCAGTATTTCTTCTTCTGTCTCTCTGTTCATTTTCCGTGTCGTTATGTGAAAATAATAGTGGATCATACGTCAACACAATGAGCAGTGTGAAATGTTGTTAGGATGGTGCTTTGAAGTAGGGGAGGGGGTTGCAATGGTGGGGTTTGGGAATTGTGGGTATGTGCATGATAATGTCTGTTGAAAGAATATTTGAAATAAGATTGGGAGGATCTAGTTGTTCCCTTGAGAAGGAACTTTGAGGAGTGGGGTAGACTGTGAAGTGCAGTTTTTGTTTGGCTGTCTGAATTTGGAGTGGGAATGCTTGCAAATGCTAAGCTGTCAAGTGGGAGGTCATTACCTCTATCATTTGGGCATAAACCCCATCCTCGAAGGATCATTGGACCCCAGAGAGTGAGATGTACGTTGTAAGAAAATGTGATCACTTATCTCCCAGCAATGACCCAAATCTCCTTAAAATAACTCTTGTTTGATCCCATTATGCTATTCTAGTAAACAATCAGTTTTGAATGAACTTTGAGCCCATCTGCTAAATCCCAAGATCCTTCGTAACCTGTCTTTAGTTTAAAAAAGGCTGGCTAGAACTGCAAGGAACTATGATGAATGATGTACAGCCGGCTGTGAATTAGATTGGCACATCCACTTAAATATATTTGCTCTAGCCTTTTATTACATATTCGGGGTGTTTAGAAATCTTCTAATTGAGTTCATTAATGAATTTGATTCAATTACATTAATAAGATTGAATTGAATTCAATTTATGCTGTTTGAAACAAATCCAGTAATATTAGAATTGAATTCAATTACACTGTTTGAAACATAATCAAAATGAATTCAATCATTTCATCTGATACATTTACCCCTGACTAAAAAAATAATCTTATTAACTAATAAACATTCATATTTACATAGAACAACTTATAAACATCAATTTCATTATAAGTAATATCATAAAAAAAGTTCATTATTAAAATAAAAAGAAAAAATTGATTGCAAATAACATTAGGCTAGATCGAGCTATGAAGATAATAGAAAACTATTATAATTTAGAAGCTTAAAAATGTATGAATGAGCAGTAGTTCTTTTGCGTTGATAATTATAAGGCACTATCAAATTTTGAAATTTTACTCCAAATTACATATGATATCATAACAAGTTAACCATGTCTTCCTGTGATAAGGAGACATAAGATCGTTATATCAAAAAACTAAATAAAAAACATTCATACTTGCATAGAGCAAGTTACATCATCCATAAAGTTCCATACTTAAATAGAGCATCCTATAAAAACCTAACACCAACCCATCTTCTTAGACAACCAATCTAAACGTAGTTCAACTAGACATGCAAAAAACACACCAATAAAGTTAGGATGTTCTATAAGCTAATCAACTGCATCCAAGAGAACACGTTTTTCCAATTCTAATTCTTTCATTGCGTCAAATATTTCCTCCTGTTTTCTAACACGAGGGTTTGTGGCTACAATAGCTTGTGCAATTTTTTTTCATTACATTGGACATAACTTGTAATTCCAAAGAAATTTGATCTTCCACTCGTGCTTTTCTTTTCTTACCCATGTAGGATGACTTTGATGCTGAAGGAGTTGATGATAAGGGAGCTTGAGTTGTTGGTGTTGTTGGAGTACTCTCGCTCTCAAATGGATAAAAACTCTCTAAATGAACCTCATTATTTGCTTGCATATTATCAATGCCCTCAATATTCATATCTCACCTTTCCTTTTACCATCTTTGAACCTTCTCCTTTGCACTTTCAGCTTCAGATCCAGTGACTTTATCTTTCTCATAGATCTCACGAACAAGGTCCAAATTAGGTAAAGACTTCCCTCCAATATGTTTCAACTTTTCGTTAACCTATCAATCAAAATACAAGAAACTATGTCAATAAACTTCATGCATAAAAAATAATAAAAATAAAAAATTTAACTATATAATTATTAAATAAAATACTTGTATCAGACTTTGCCACACCTCTGGAATAGCTTCAAATGTCTTGGTAACATCATTCCATCCAATTCCACTTTTGCCATCAAGAAATATTGCCAAATGCATTTCTTCCTTTAAAGTTCTCAATTGATTTACAATTTTGCTCCGATTAATCTTAACCCCAAACTTTTCATTAATTCCTTTATTACCTCTCTATATGCACCAGCACCAAAATTTCTATCCTCCTTTTGACCTTTATTTTTTTGCTCCCTAAGAACTTGAAGCATGTACTTATCCATTTCATAATTCCACCTAAAATATCCACCATCTTTTTTTTATCATAATTCACCTCCACGTCCATTGTCACCTATTTTTTGCAATCACAATCCAACACAAACCATCTTATACTATTATTAACTCTTACTTTTCTCAACAACATAAACAAGCATAAAATTGTTAAAGACAATTACATTAAAAGGACGAACAATCATGTTTACAAGTGGCGGTAACAAAAAGAGAAAAAAACACATAAACAAAGTTACATAATGTAATAACAAAAATTTCAACAAATCAATGTTGGCAAATGTAATCATTCCACATATGCGCAATGATAGTATTTCTTATTATTTCTCCTATTCTATCATCTTCATTCCTAGCAATTCCTCCAAAGACATTATCATCCTCATGATCACTATTTAATAGCTCTGTAATAACTCTTGCAACAAGTTCTTCATCCGGATCATATTGTATCAAAAAGTTATGTAAAATACAACAAGCTAACATAATTTCAGATAATGTGTTCCCATCGTATCTTGACATCTCAGATAAAATGAAAAATCTACACTTCAAAACACCGAATGCCCTTTCAATTGCATTACGTAATGAAGTATGTCTCAAGTTGAATAAATCTTTTGCATTAGTTAGAGCTTATCGAGAATACTCTTTTAAATGATATCGAGTGCTTCTATAAGGAGCAATAAATCCAGACCCTCAGCATATATCCAGCATCAACTAAATAGAATTTACTTATAAATAAAAGTAAAACCATTTACAGGATGCTTATTGACAATAACACTTTTTGTATATAATATGGAATTTAATAATCTTCAACTAAAAGATACCTTGAGGAATAATGAGCTTATCTTCTCTAGCTAATGCATTATCTAAAATTCTTGAATATGAGGCTGAACCTTCCCATCAGGTAAGATGTATGTAAATTTCAAGTCAAAAGTGTGTGCAACCAAGACATTCATTATAAAATAACTCTTCTTTCCTCTGTACCTTGATATATTTTCCTTTGAAACTTTTACTTTGATGTGTGTTCCATCAAAAGCACCAATACAATTATAAAAAGTGCATAAAATATATTAGAATTTTTTATTAATAAAAGTACATTTTTGTATATAAATTGTTTTTAAAAATAACTAAAAATATGGACAAAATTTTCCTCTGCTATTGATTATTTCAGGAGGGACAACTAAACCATTTGATTGAACCAAAAATTGATCATCGAGGGTAATTATTGCTTTGAGTATTTGGTGGAAATTACGAGTAATTGTTTCAGTAGATCGTCGGAAAAAGAAACTTTGTGAACGAGTGCTAGCTCTACCACTTAAAATATGTAAAAATGTTCCAACTTGTTCCTCAACCAAACTATATTGGTTATCTCTTAACAGTCCCCTCCCACGAAAAATTGAACATAAGCTAATAAATGCATCATAACTCATGCGTAAAATGCTACATGCATTATAATGTATCTCTATTGCAGTTAGTAATTCTTAACGTACAATTTCTCTATGACCTCTTTTTGGATGCACTAGTTGTCTATTAGCTGGACATATATATTGATACATATGTCTCAAGCAAACCAAATAACCCGTATAAGCTACCATAGCAAATAGAGCATTTCTTTCAAATCCTCTCATATTGCCTGCATTTGAATTTTATTTATTGTCACAACACAAGTAGAAAAAAATATTGACATATCAGTTTCTACTCCTATGACACGTTTACATCTTCAAAAAGAAAGAAAGGGAACAGGACAACGTCAAACTTTCAATGAAACTAAGAAATGCATAAATACATAAGAGAATGGTATTTATCATAATAATCATCTAGAAAGATGGATCACTTCTATAAGTACTAAAAAAGTTTTTGGATAATGCATATACTGGTTTGGACCATGAGTTAGAGAAATTTG
>JANSVA010000003.1:12378289-12391152 GCA_025504915.1 Erythroxylum reticulatum
GAAGCTCAAGCTCTCCTGGTGGCTCCCGTCACGATGGAAACCATACAAAAGGCGGTTTTCAGTATAGGTAGTGAAAACCCCTTAAGGATTTATTTAAATTTAATAAGCCTTGCATTCTCTTTTTAAGTGAAACTCTTGCGAACTTTGATAAGATTGAAGAAATAAAAAATATGTTGAACTGTGACTCGAGTTTTTGTGTTGATCGGCTTGGCCGCAGTGGCGGTCTAGCTATGCTATGGATGGATACTGTCTCTGCTACTGTCTAAGGATTTTCTAACAACCATATGATTTGGTTATTGACAATTCGGTTACTCTTAAATGGCGTATCACTGGTTTTTATGACTTTCCGGACTCTAATAGAAAACGCACTAGCTGGGAGCTTCTACGCTCTCTTTCATGACTTCACAACATGTCTTGGGTTTGTTTCGGAGACTTTAATAATCTCCTTTCTCTCAATGATAAATTAGGGGGAGCGGATTATCCTTGCTTCTTGATGGAAGGTTTTAGGCAATGTATTGTGGACTATGTAATCTGGTCGATATCCCTCTTATTGGTTTTGGTTATACATGGGAATGAGGAAGAGATTCAAACTCTCTTATTCTAGAGAGACTGGATCATGCTTTCGTAAACAAAGAATGGATGGACATCTTCCCTTTTCATAGACTGTACAACCTTGTGTGAGCTACATCCGACCACAATCCTATAAAATTGGTGGATACGCATAAGAAGATAAGCCGGTTTAAATTTGAAAATAAATGGTTAACGGAGGAGGGATTTACTGATTTTGTTGTTCGGGTTTGGGCTGCTAATGTACATATAAACATTCTTCCTCGGATCAAAGAATGTGGTATCAGATTGCTTAACTGCTAGAAGCATTTAGGGAATAATATCTCTGAACGTATTAAAACTATTATGAGGAATATGGAGCTATCTCGTCAGAATAATCACTATGCTTCTTTTAGGATGCAAAAATCTGAGGTTAATCACCTTCTCACCCAGGAAGGTATTTATTGGAAGCAACGGTCAAAGATTTTTTGGATGAAATATGGGGAGGCTAATTCAAAATATTTTCATGCACAAGCTTCTAACAGAAAGAGGCTGAATCATATCTCCTTACTCATTGCTAATAATGGTCAGCAGGTTTCGGATGAGGAGGGCATGGGTAACATTGTTCTGGATTATTTCAACCAGCTATTCTTAGCTTTGGGGGGAATGATTTTACTCATTTTGCTACTGTTAGTTCTGTGGTAAACCAGGTGGATAACGAGTTCCTACTAGCACCCTTGCAGATTGAGGAATTCAGGAAAGCAATGTTTGAGATGCATCTGGATAGAGCCCCAGGGTCCAATGGCACGAACCCGACATTTTATCAAAAATGCTGGCACCTTCTAGGGACTAATATGTTTAACAATTGTCGTAATTGGATGGAGAAATGAGAGTTTCTGGATACCCTCAATGATAATTGTGATTGTCTTGATCCCCAAAAAAGACAAACCTAATTACATGAAAGACCCGAGGCCAATAGCTTTATATAATGTCATCTATAAATCATTGTTAAAGTTATTGTGAACATACTCAAAATTCTCCTTCCTAGGATTATATCGCCTATGCAATTGGCTTTTGTTCTAGGTCACCTAATCACTGAAAATATTATGGTGGCTTTCGAAATTATCCACTACATGAAGAATAAAGGGAAAGGAAAAGTCGGTGAAGCTGGCCTTAAAATTGACATAAGCAAAGCATATGATAGAGTTGACTGGGACTACCTAAAATTTATTCTGCTAAAGCTGGGGTTTGATAATAAATGGGTTGATCTTATTATATTATTTGTCACCACTGTGAATAATTCTATTGCGTTTAATGGCTCTAAAGTTGGTCCTATTGTGCCTAAACATGGGCTGAGGTAAGGAGACCCTTATCTCCGTACCTGTTTATCCTTTGTGCTGAAAGCCTATCCGCTTTGCTTAGGAAGAATGAAGCTCGGGGTGATATCCATGGTGTAATTATTTGTCAAGGTATCCCTAGTGTTTCTCATTTATTTTTTACAGATGACAGCTTTCTATTTTTTTGAGCAAACATGACTGAAGGGAACAACATTAAGGGAGTGCTCGCTATCTATGAAAAAGCTTCGGGGTAGGCGATCAACTTTCAGAAGTTTGGCGTTATGTTTACCTCTAACACAAAACCTATCGATAAATATGTTGTGGAAACCACGTCATCACCCTTATTGATCATGGGAGATATTTAGGTTTATCCTCGTTAATTGGATGAAAGAAAAAGCAAGTTTTTGCTTTTATAAAGGATAGACTCAGTAAACGGATCGCTAGCTAGAAAAATAAGCTGCTCTCAAAGCCAGGCAAAGAGATAGTCATCAAAACAGTTGCATAAGCTCTTCCTGCATATTGCATGAGCATATTGCTTATCCCTCGGGGCACTTGTGATGAGCTTCAAAAAATGATGAACTCCTTTTGGTGGGGATCGGGCAGTAGTAACATGACAAAAATCCATTGGGTGAGTTGGGAACGTCTTTGCGTTCCAAAAAAATATGGGGGAATGGGATTCCGGGATCTTCACTGTTTCAACTTAGCTATGCTTTATAAACAAGCCTGGTGCTTTATTGCCTACCTCAACTCCCTTTCGAGAAAAATCTTTAAAGCCAAATATTTTCCTTCTTGTAGTTTCTTAGATATGAAAGAACGAAATAAATCTAGTTTTATCTAGACGAGTATTTTTTTAGCTAAGGATCTACTACTCCATGGCGTGAGATGGAGATTGGGTGAGGGTTCTTCAATCAATGTTTTTAGGACCTATGGATTAATGAAGCAAATAAATTTTTCATCAATTCTCCTTCTCTCTCGGACTTCGACAATATGAAGGTGCATGATTTATTCAGTGAATCTGGAATCAGTTAGGATGTAAACTTGTTAGATGGGTTGTTAACTCCTTATAATGTAGTGTGAGTAACTAAGATTCCCATCGCTATATCTAAACCCCCAAATAAATTGATTTGGCACTATAGTCAAGATGATATCTACTCAGTTAAGACAGGCTACAAATTGGCTCTCAATCTTTTTACTGATATTATCAACTTATTTTTGGATGGCCCATGGTCTCAGATTTGGAGCTCGTCTATCCCTCCAAAGATAAAGGATTTTACATGGCGTTGTCTTCGGGGTTTTATTCCCTATAAGGATCAGCTCTATAGGAAGGGTGTTATGCTTAATATTGCATGCGATTATTGCGGCCATGCAAAAGATAAAAATCACGTGCTGATGGAATGTCCTAATGCTAAAGAAATCTGGTCTTTGGCAAGCTTGCGCTCTCTAGTGAGTAGGATGAGCAATTTAATCTGCAGATATGAAACAACTCCTCTGCAACTAGTATAGAACTCATTTTCGCCATGCTATGGAGTATCTGGTATCACCAAAATATCAGACTATAGCAACGTAAGAACGTGTTCTCTTTTATGGTGGTTGCTTTCGCTGACAATTATCTCAAAGATTGGCAGGATTCCCGATAGGCTTTTGACTGTGTTACTGTTAGACCTAATGCGTCATGCACTACTCCTCCATCTTGGGTTAAACTGCAGGAAGGTTTTCTCAAATGTAACATCGACGCATCTTTTTTTAAGGAAAATAATGGTACAGGGTTTGCTACTGTGCTTAGGAATGAAAGAGGTTAGTTTGTTGCTGGTATTTCTGGTCATTTTCCTACTCTCTATGATCCAGTTGTTACTGAGCTTATGTCTATAAGAGAAGCTCTTTCTTTGTTAAAAGAAAAACAGGCAGATCATGTCATTGTGGACTCTAATTGTTTGATGGCTATTCAAGCTATCTTAGTTTCTTCCTCAAATTTATCTGAGATTAGATTCTTGGCCCTTAATTATCTCTCACTCAAGCGACACTTCCTTCACTTGTCCTTCTATTGGACACATAAGATTGCCAATAAGGTGGCTCATTCACTAGCCAGGGTAGCCTTATGACATGCAAACCTTCATCACTGGAATGTTAGTCCTTGTTTAGAGTCTACTTTAATTTCTGATAGTTTTGTTTGTTTTGCCATCGATGGTGAAAGGCTTCTAGGATCCGGGTGTATGGGGTAAGCCTGTTGGCTTGGGTTAGTTTTGGTGCCTTTCTAGTCTATGGTTCTGTGTTTTAAGCTGTTAAATTCAAAAAAAAAAAAACATAACACATCACCTATACTCCCAAGGCACTAACAATATAAATGCAATTAAACACAATAACTAAAATAATCACTGGTGTCTTTATAATTCTTCAGAACACACATCACACCTAAAGAACTAAATAAATGTCATTAGTCACACAACTCAAACACATTAAATATGATTATATCAATTTGATTAAATTCCCAACTTATCATAATCGTTATGTATTTTGCAATTTCTTAAAGACTTAGAGCATGATCACAATTAATCTTCATATAATCTAAGTCGAATCAAAACTTATTTTACATGATAATTAATTTAGAAATTATTAATTAGCATATAACACCTATTTGCATATGAAACATATCTTAAATCTCCTTTATATTGTAGAAACTGAATGAATACTACTTGAATTTCCTAATGTTATTGTCAAATCCTAATTGATGGTCTTCTTTATGACTTGATATAACCTCCATTTATTATGCATTATCACTCCTACACTTCCCTCTCTCTTTTTGTTTTTGATTTTTACATAAACTCTTATTAAATTCATTTAAAAACTGCTCTAAGAGTAGTTTTTCAACATATTAGTGGATTAATATCCTGATTTATCAAATGCTAGTTGATTAATATAGCAAACTTGTCGACCTATACTCCAAATTAGTTTTAATGATCTCTTAAGAATTATAATTTTTTCCCCATATCCTTTTAAATCCCCTACATTTGATATTCCAATAAATGTTATGCCAAAATATCAAACATTATTTCTTGGTGACAACAAATCGAACCAACATGCTTATTCGATAAATCTCCTTCTTCCTTAAATACTATCACCATAACTGATTAATCTTCTACCTTTTAAATATTTAATAATTTTTTCGATTTAATTAACAAACATTAACATTCTCTTTATTGTATAAAAATTTATAAAATTATAAAAATTATAAGATCAAGATTTTAAATCTCATGGTGAATTTCCTTTTCCCTTAGACATGTACAAAATGATGTTGTGAATTATTTGATGGTTTTATTATATATATAATGTACTGCGTAAAACAAGATGCTTAGTTAAAAAGCAAAGTGAATAATCCAATATAAAAATAAAATTCACAAATTATATATTTCAAAACGTCCATCCCAAATATTTTTCTTAGACATTAATGATACCAATAGTACTTAAATGGCAAATTGGAGAGCAGGATTGATTTTTTACTAGAAACATCACCACTAAAGCGTGATTTATAGTGTTCAACTAATTTGTCTTCTAACTAAAACTTTACTTGGATTTGCTAATATTTAGTTTAGGGGTTGACATCAACTTACTTTTGATGATATGTTTTATGGTGGAGAATTTTAAAATAGAAGAAAATTTAGATATTTCCTTTATAGTGGTCTATATGTCATCTTCTTATTTGTTGTCTTTTAAGTAGATAAGGGATGATTATGATTTGATAACTATTATGTGTTAGAATTCTATTAGTTAATACATTATAACAACAACGTCCCAGTAGGAATCTTGCTGAGATGAGAAGTTTAGGAAGGTTCAGAAGTACACAGCCCTACCCCTTTTACTAGTAACAAATGTAGCGTCTTAAAAATTTCGATTTCAAGAAAAGTAATTTTTGAGCCGTGAGTAGTGCATCTTAAGGTGAATAGTGATACCCAGGATTCAAATTGCACTTTATTTTATTTGGAATTGGATAGTATTATTCAAGGATAGCCCTAAGATCAAATTTAAAGTCAAAATAAGTTTATTGTGAGGATTTGACCAAGAGTTGACTAGTAGTCAAAGTTTGACCTAAAAAAGGGGTGAAAGTCAAACCCAAAAATATTAATGGAAAATAAATGATATTAATTAAGGAGTTTATGTGGGGTTGATATTTTTTAATGGGTATAAATTATAGAGAAGAAGAAAAGAATTGCATTTTTTATATGCATTAAGGGGTATTATTTTATTGGGACCAAATAGCATTAATTGCCACCTAACATTCTCTTCCTCCCCAAAATTGCTGAGAATCAACCCTCCCTCTTTTTTCTCCACTTTTTTTTCATTTTTCTTCAATTTTCAAGTCAACTTTCTCTATCGTTAACCCCTAAATCAACTATTAAACACTAAATTATCAACCTAAGGTCCTTAAACTCACCATATCAACAAGAATCTTAGGAAAAAGATGAAGAAAAATTATATGAGTTTTTTTGATGAATAGTACTTGAAATTAATAAGTTAATAAAGTTTTGATTGTTTTTAGTACATAATTTTAGTATAGTTGTGTGCATTAATGAATAGAATGCATGAAATTGAATTTTTATACAATATAATGAAGATAAAGAAGAGGAATTGAAGGAGAGAGAGAGAAAGGGGAAAGAGAAGGAATAAGGAATTGATGGTGATATTGAACTTTATTGAAGCTTAATTTGAAGAATTGGATATCAATTTGGTATGTGTTTATGCAATTTTATTTTTCCCTTAAAATTGTGTATTATGTAATTTAAGGTTCTTGAGATAAAATTGAGGGTTTATGAAATTGTTGTTAAAAATATTCAATTGGATGCTAAATAAAGTAGTATATGTGATTAATTTAGATCTTGGACTTATAATTTGCATTTCCCTTAATTAGTATACATTATGTTTAAATTTGGAAATTTGATACACATGTTATTTTGACTAATTGGTGAGATGAATATTTCTTAAATGTTATATGAACTAAATTAAAACCAATGATGAAAAAGAAAAAGAATGACATTTACTTTGAACGAATATGGAATAGTTTGATTTGACTATTATGAGACTATATCATTAAATTTCGAATTAGATTTGCCTTTAGTAAAATAGATAGGAATTGGAGAAATGTGATAAGGTCAGCATGCCAATTAGGTAGGTAGTAGTACTACGTCATGATATATGTTACCGGACTATATGACTTTAAGAGCTCGGTTCTGGTGTAAGATATTTGATTTGTGTTATGGACTTTATGACTATGAGAGCTCAGTCCTGATATATAAGCTATATATATATATAAAGGAGACCGTATGGTTCTGAGAACTCGGTCCTATATATATATATTTATAAAGGAGACCATATGGTTTCGAAAACTCAGTCCTGTATTTTTAAAATCCCACTTATCTAGTTTAACGATGCAATTTCACTGAATTTTACTTGGGAAAATTATATAAAAATATATAAATGTGTAATTAATGATTAAAGAATTTCAATAGGAATTAGTAATTGATTATAAAATTTATTGATCATATGGTTCTGAGAACTCGGTCCTGTATTTTTAAAATCCCACTTATCTAGTTTAACAATGCAATTTCACTAAATTTTACTTGGGCAAATTACAGAAAAATATATAAATACGTAACTAATGATTAAAGAATTTCAAATGGAAGTAGTAATTGATTGTAAAGTTTATTGATCTATATGTAATCATATATGAATTAATATAATAGATATATGCATTAAATTTGATGACTACTTATACTTAGAAATAAATGAAGATATTTCATTTTATATTTGAAAAATATTATATGTTATGCATGTTATGGGATGAATGAAGTGAATTGAATGTGAAATGGAATTGCTTGAAGACCACTAAGCCTAAAGCTTCGTATGTGGTTTTCTTTTTGTGTGTAGGTTTTGAAAAAAATTAGAAGAAAGCTTTGGTGGATCGACTGCAAAGACTAGAGTCATATAAATGATTGTGAAAGATTTGGAGGTGGATGTACTATACAATTATTTTTTTAGGTTATGGCATGTACAAATAAAGAAATGATCTTATATAATTATATTGTGAATTATATATGAAAGTTATGTAAGAAATTTGGTTTAGATGAGTTGAAATGTATTCGAGAATGGGCAAATTATTTTGTCAAGGAGTTTCACATGGAGATGGATAATTGAGTACAATGAATGAGAAGTGAATTGAAATTTTTTCCAGGTGGTTTTCAGTAAATATAAAGGAAACTATGTCAAAATTTTTATAAAGTTAATAGTATTTGCTAGAATAATGAGGTTTTAAATAAAAATTGTATTTCAAAATTTTAGGCATTTAAGAATGTGGTACCACTTGATATTTCAATTCCATTATCGGGTGTGGTGTGTTATAAAGAGATTGCTTCCAATAGAGCCAAAGGGAATTTTTTTGAAAAAGCAATTGGAAGAAAACAATAGCCAAATACATAAATAAATAACTACAAAATAGAAATAAAAAGAAAGATAAGTAAGTAAATAAATAAATAGACAAGAAAGAAAACAAATAAGTAAATAAAACAAATGAACAATTGAAGAAGAAGAAAATGAAATAAATAAATAAAATAACTAAAGAGACAAGTACTGTAAACAAAAGTATTTAGGCCAACTAAAATAAACAACTATCAACTTTTTTCTCTCTCCCTAATGGATCTTTCTCCCTCTACTGCTTCTTCTTCTTCATTATTTTTGTTGTTGTTGTTCCAGAGGTCTTGTTCAACTTTGGGAAACTTCCATTTTCCATTGCGAGCAACACTGGGCATTTATGGTTTCTGCTTGTTGACCCAGGAATAGTGCATAATCATGGATTTTTATACGCTTTTAGAAGGTTGGAATAAAAGAGTTGTTGGTGATAGGATTTCTATTGGTGTTTATGTTATATAACAGTCTTTGGGTTTAATCATTAAGTTCTTTAGAGGTCCAAGGATTTGTGGCAGTTCATATTCAAGTTTTCTTCTATGAGATTTTTTGGTTTGTCGTTTCCAAGAGTTGTTTTCTCTTTTGAACTGATTTGTCTTTTTATCTACTTCAATTTTCTTTTTGTTAATTTAAGGTTGGATTTTAGAAGTTTTTTTCTAGACTTAAGCTTAAGCTTGACGCAAGCTTCGACTTTTAGTTTTTGTCTTCTGAAATTTTATAATCGCATCATTTTCAATTCGATGAGCTTTTCTAAAATTATTTGCAATAGATTCTCACATAAACTCGTGATTTATGTTTTCAATTTCCTTACCATTTTTAGTGGGGACTAACCTCATTCCTTCATCCTTTTCTCTTAAGTTCATTCCTGAATTAAATCAGTTTAATTGCTTTTATATCTTCCTCACAGATATAAATTTCCCCAATTTTTGGATTGTGGTTTTCTACTAAAGTTAACCTTTGATTTGAGTTCATCGCTTTTCTTCTAAGACGATTCAGTTCCACTTTAATTTAGTAGGTGTTTTTATAAAATTTCATCTTTTTGTTTATTTTTTGGTTCCAAGGAGTTTCTTACTTTTTTTTTCTTGTACAATTTTTCTTAATCATCTCTTCTACCCTCATGGAAGAACATTTTGTTAACTAAAAGAGTAGTTTTTCTTTTAGGGCCTCATTTCTATCGATCACTTAGATTTGATCAAGTTTGGTTGATCTTCATTCCTTTTTCAGACATTTTGTCATCTAACTTTTGGAAAACTTTATTTTTTGCTTTTTTTTTGCATATTTAGAGTGAGCCTTATAATGGAGGAATTTTTGGTGAATGGTTCTAACTATGACAAGATTATACAGAGCTGGTGTGTGGCTTTTTAAGCATATCAAATTGGATTGATTATTTCCATTCTCTGGTTACTTGGTATAAAATTTTCTTCCCTATTAAATGTACTTATGATTGGTTTTAGATTGTGTTCTCTTGTGGTTGACTTATTGCTCAATCTTCATAGATCCATTAAAAGTTTTAAATTCTTTTAGTTTATAGTTTTCAATATTTTGTTTTTTAATTATAAACCCTAATCAAATTATGAAAGTTGCAATTTCTCAATTAACATCCTATTCAAAACACTAATTAGATATGAAGTTGTCTAAAAAACTATCGAAAATATATTGATAAGTGTGAAATGCATCTTGTTTTAGGGTGTAGTTTGATATGTGTCTATCTGTTTATTCGATTGTTTAGTATGTTTTTTTAGTAGAATTGTGTTAGTTTATGGATTTTTGTTTAAGTGTTTTTATGGGCTAGTACAAGCATTTGGGCTTAATTACTATGTCTTTAAGGTACCTTGATGTGTTTGATAGTGTTTTAGGGTCAACAACAAAGAAGTTTTAGAGAGACTTGGACCAAAACAATGACCACGATTGTGGCCCATCTGCTATGATTGTGACAGAAGCAAGGGAGACAACCCACGATCGTGGCCAAATCTCCATGATCGTGACAAAAGCATAAGACTTGGCCTATAATTATGGCCTGCCTTCCACGATCATGACATAAAGCTTACAAGTAGCCCACGATCGTGGCCTATGTTGGGCAGATGTACAGACACACAAAAAAGTCAAGTTTTGAGGGATTTTTCGAACCTTTCGATTATGAAAAACCCTAGGGCTGCCCAAAAAACATCAAGTATATAAAGAATGTGAAAAAAAGATGGAGCTTTTTGCATCAGCCACTATCAAGAAACCCTAGAGAGAGTCCATCAAGAGATTGAGAAAGAAACGAAGGAAGAGAGATATAGAGAAGAAGCCGACACGAAATATTTCCTAGAACAGGAGGTTTCCCGACGTTGCTGCCTCCGTCATCCATTCAAATCTAGATTTTGGTGTATTTAAATTCTATTTATGTATAGAATTAGGATAGCTATTGAGATAGGATTTTATGAATGTTTAGGAATGTCTAAACTCACCTTTAGGTTGTTTTCATCTTTGATTCAATAAAAATCTAATTGTTTGTGTTATTTGGATTCATTGTGATTGATTTCTACATTTGCATAATTCAGTGATAGACTGAGAGGGTCAATCGAATGAAAAATAATTAAATTGGGCTAACAAGAGTTAACTGATTTAATAAAAACAAGAAATCAATCAAATCGGTAATTGTGTGAAGAGAGATCTCACAAAAGTTCCCAGAAGTCTATTGGAAAACTTCAGATCTAATTAAGGGTTGGATAAATTGTGAATTGAGAAATTGCATTTTTCCATAATCTGATTAGGGTTTATAATTTAGGGCTATTAGTTGTAACTCGAGAGAGAGTAATCAACCCTAGGATTGTCCATAACCAATAATCCGATATTTCATAATTAATTATATTAGTGTTGAAGATAAGTAAAAATTCCCCTTTCTCTCAATTGGTAGTTCCTTGGGTTGATTCTTGATGTGTGTATTGCAATTTGATGATTTGTTAATATTTTGTGATTAATTCTTAAATTGAGTTGTTTTACTGAATTGCATAATTTTTTTAGTTTAGTTAAATTTAAATTTCTAGGATTAGTTTTGACCTTAGATTTTAGGATTAGACTAACCCTCCTTGTGGGATAGACACCTCAAATACTACGTGAATGACCCGTACTCTTGCAAAATATCGAGGTTAAAATATTAAAACTATATATATTGGAAAACCGTGATCACCTATGCAAGATCTCTCTTTACACAATTTACCGATTTGATTTAATTCTTGTTCTATTAAATCACCTAACTCTCGTTAGCCCAATTTAATTATTTTTCATTCGATTCACCCTTTCAGTTTGTTATCAAATTATACACGTCCAGACTAAAATCATAATACATCCAATAACATATAAATAATCATCATCACATAAATAATCAAATTTCATTAGATCAAAGATAAAACCCCGAAGATGAGTTTAGAACATCATCAACATCCAAAAATTCTATCATTAACTGTTATTCTAATTCTATACAATAATAAAACTAAAAATAGCAGGAAATACAAATTAAATGTACGACGTGAGGCAACGACATCTGGAAACTCCTGATTTGGAAAGTACGTCGAGTCAGCTTCTTCTCCTCTTCTCTCTTCCTTCTTCTTTTTCTCTATCTCTCGATCATTCTCTCTAGGGTTTCTTTAAAAGTGGATAATGCAAAAAGCTTCTTTTGCTTCTTTGTCTTATTCTTTAAATACTTTTTGTGTTCTGAGCAGCCCTAGGGTTTTTCCAAGGTCCAAAAGGTCTGAAAAATCTCTCGAAACTTCACATTTTTTAGTGTCTAAGCGTCTGCTTGAGGTAGGCCATGATTGTAGGCCACATCCGAGCCTTCCTTCATAATCGTGGCATACAGGCCACGATTGTGGATTAGACATTTTGGACCCTATATGCCACGATCAATGTTAACCTTGAAATACTAACAAACACATCAAGGTATCTTAAAAACATAATAATTAAGCTCAAAGACTTGTACTAACCCATGAAAAAATTAAAACCTAATTAATTAGCAAACTAACACAATTCTAACCTAAACACTTACTAAACGATTGAATTAACAATTAAATACCTAAAATATGATGCAATTCACACTTATCATAAGGTGTAGCAATATAGTGGTTGATAGTTTTGAATTAGTGAGTGTTTTTCTAGATATTTGACATGTGTTTCTTGCATTAGAACTTATTTCATGTGTTTTTGCTTATTTTGACCTTCATGGTTGTTGTTTTATGTTTAATGTTGGTTTAGTGTAAGAATTGATCATTTTGGTGTAGGAATTGAGGGGTGGCCACCTTTATGATTGGGTTAGGGACCAAGAGAGGAGAAGAGAAGTGGAGAAGCTCTAGAACAAGAACCCACAATCATGGGAATGGAACTGTTTCCCATAATCATAGGAAATCTCTCTAGAATGTTTTTGCCATATTAACCCACGATTATGGGAAGCACAGGGATACGATCGTGGGAACTAGAGGTAGAATGAACATGCAGGTTTCACTTACTTTTAAGGTTTTATGACTTATCTATCACAAGATAAGTCATAAAACC
>JANSVA010000003.1:12400486-12425418 GCA_025504915.1 Erythroxylum reticulatum
CTTCCATTTTCTCACATTCTGACATATCATCACTTTTCTCACTATTTCTATTAATGTAAGCACTTAACATATGCTCATGCGTGTGACTCATATGAATGCAACTCAGACTGGGGATCAGTTGCTACTGTCCACTATGATATGAAAAAAATGCATATACCTTGACACATTTCAGAAAATGCCTATATAAGATAGTAATTATCGGCTCTGATACTAACCAATGTAGCACCCCACTCTCGCAAGACACATACCTGACATCCTGAGCGATATTCGAGTCCATACCCTACGAGGGTGGCGTACTA
Organism: Erythroxylum reticulatum; assembly: GCA_025504915.1. NCBI lineage: Eukaryota > Viridiplantae > Streptophyta > Magnoliopsida > Malpighiales > Erythroxylaceae > Erythroxylum > Erythroxylum reticulatum. The sequence goes on from JANSVA010000003.1 coordinate 12,400,786, forward strand.
GCACATTCAGTCAGTCAAACACTTGAAACTCAGCACAAATTTTTCAAAATTAATACACGCATATGCGGAAACCAATAATCTAAATGGCCTATTTTAATTATAAACTTTTTCAATCATAGTAATACAATCATCAAATTTTCAATAGCCATTTGGGCCCATTACAAATGCAGAAGACTTGTAGTCATAATTTCATTACATTTCAAAATCATTTACAAACATCTCCAATATGGAAAGTTATTACAAAACAGAAATGCTCTAATACACAAGTTACAATAATTGCGGAAGACTCTAATTGATAAAAAATAAAGAAAAACAAATGCAGACGCGAACTAATCCTGAACTCAATCTGTTACCCGATTTCAGTATATGCACCCATTTATCTAACAGGTTAATTCTTCAGGGCCTAAAAAATATTGCAAATTTTAGGTGAATTTTATGAACTCAATGAGCCAACCATTATCAATGATTCACTCAATTCATGCAACACATCAATACACGTAACATGTAATTCACATCTTTGCATTTAGCATATTCAGCATCTGACACATTCTCACTTATAAGTAAGGTAATTTCGCATTTCAAACAAACATACATACTTATTTAAAATGTGTACGCAATGCTTATGTGACTCGTTTCCATTTATTACGATGTTGTGATCGAGTGCCTAACTATCCCTATCCATTATAGATACCGAGCTCATTTATAACTGCCTCTTATCCATTGGGGATACAAGGCTCATTAATAACTGTCCCGTATCTACTGGGGATACCGGGCTCATTTTATATAGTGAACATTTGGCTCTTAATCACTTTCTGAGCTCGAAACTCTTTTTCACATTTTGAGCTTTAAGCTCTTTTTCAGTGGCTACTCTGGTCACAACTACCTTTATATTTCATGCATTCATGTAATATAATGCATCAATCATATATGATCAATCAGTCACTTTCACATGTAATCGGACCTTCATCCGATATTCAACATTTACGTTAAGAATCACTATTGCATTCATATGCATATTCACAATTTTCTTCTGTTTCAAAGTCTGGCATGTAACAATCAAATCATGTATCACGTATTTCATCCAATTCACATACAAGTAGCACTTCAGTATCACATATATGCATCAAATCTCAGACCTTCATTGTCCAACATCAACACAAAATCAATCCACATTCATATCATCATTTAAAACATATTTTAAAGCAAACTATTAATTGAGAGAAACCATCTAGGTTACTCATATTAGCACTAGCTTCAATGATCTGGAAACGTTTGAATGCAAACGTTTATCCTACATATCAAAATTATGCAATACACACAATGCACACACACATTAATATTTACACAATTATAAGCATTCATTTTTGCACACATATGTATATGGAATATGTACAATGCATGTTCATGACAATCTTGGGTATCGCTCTATCATTCACATCTTATAAACATTTGTATTCCCAAACTCATATAAATACCATTTATACTTATGGTTTATTCCTCAATAAAATCATTAGAATCTAATTTCATAACCCAACAAATCATTTCAGATTTTTCTCCAAACATTGACTTTTGAGTCTACTATTCTTGATCATTTAGACAATACAAATGGGGAGATTTGAAAACAATTTCTTCTATAAAATTTCTCCCCTATGTCCTAGGTTTCTAATGACACCAATTTCATTCAATTTGGTTCAATAGTGTGAAAGTTATACTCCAAATATTTTTGGACTACTTTTATTCTGAGACAGTACTCTATACTCAACTTCTACCCAAAAATTGAAATTCTTAAAGTCTGATTCAAAATTTTATTTCTTCAGATAATTTGTATCCCTATGTCTCTAGTTTACTCCAAATGAAGAATCAGTATATTTGGATAACTATAGAAAAAATATATGCCCAAATACTAAACCATGTTCAGTGTAGAGAAAAGTTCACCACGGTAAACTCACACAAGTTTGCTGAATCAATATATTTGGATAACTATAGAAAAAATATATGCCCAAAATACTAAACCATGTTCAGTGTAGAGAAAAGTTCACCACGGTAAACTCACACAAGTTTGCCGCGGCAAACTTCTCCAAAGAGGAATCCTCGTGAAATTTTCACAAGTTTTCCATGAAAACTAAAGTTGTCCATGTAAAACTTTACTTGAAAGAATTCCTAGCTAAACCTTCAAGTTCACTACGGGGAAGCCAGAGAAGTTTGTCGCGACTAACTTCCACAGACGCATACCTAGTTTTTTTCAGTTTCAGGTCAAATTTTAAGACTCTTCTAGATAGAATTTGAATTTGACTTCTTCACGAAAAATGTAGCTGTACGTCTATATTTTAATCTAAATTAAGAATCATCTCATTTGGATAACTAGAGAAAAATTTATAGCTAAAATATTTAAGCTTACTCAATGAACATTTTCCTGCTACATTTTTTCAGATTTCTAGCTCTTTATTTATCACACTCAACACCAAATGCCTAATCTATCACTTCTAGCTCACTTATTCATCATTTACCCATTATTCTAATTCCATTTCAACTCAATATCATCCATAAAGCAACTCCTAACTCATTATTTGGCATTTATGTGAAAAAAAAACATCAATATGTATACATTCATTTCTTCACCAATGTTCTAGCATATACTCAACTCCTTTTTCATGATCATTTACCACTGAACTATCATCATATATGCTTCATTTAAAACAACACATGAAGAACAAAATTTAACTTACATGTTTAGCTCTAAAGCTCCTTCAAATCACCGTGAAACCCTAGCTCCTCCAACATACACAATCTTCACTTTTTAAGGTGGAATATGATGGGTCTTTTAGCAACAAGAAGTAGGAGACCATGAATCTTGAAGAAGCAAGGTAAAAGAGTTAAGGAAACATCAACGTGAGAGGGTAAGGGTAGGATGTCATGAGTGAAGAAGAAAGTAAATGAAGAAGATTAAGAAATGAAGATAATGAAAATAAAAGGCAATAGTAAGTGAAGGATAAGAGCAAAGTTCAACACTAATGCTTAGGTGAGGAGAGTGTCATAGATGGAGAAGAAGAAGAGAGAAAGATAAAAAATGAAGAAGATGAAGAAATGTGGCATATTTTGTGAATGCTCAAGTGAAAGACCCAAAATATGGTCTTTCATTTAACAAATTTGTGAATTAAACATGTGGTGTGCCAAGTGACAATCTCTCAAGGTCACTTCTTGATCTTTTATTAACTAGTCCATTTATATCCAATTTTCAACCCATTTTTCTCCCAATTTTTCAATGACATAAGTTATTAAATATTAATGTCACATATAAAAATTTCAATTGTCATTTGACTCTTATTTCTACTACCCTTTAACAATCATTTTTTCCACTTGACAATTTTCCTAGTCCCAAAATACCCTGAAATTTCATAAATGTTCCCAAAAATTCTAAATCAATAATTATAATCTCCAAATAAAATTTTTCAATACAATCAAACCACAATTTCCAATAAAATCACATTTACAAACAATTATACCCGAAAATGTCAATAAATGCATGTACAGTCATTTTTATACACAAAATTTACTATTCACGTGCGTTCGTATGCTATATTAAGCATGAGCATGAAATGCACTTTCTTCTAATCTCCCATTTCTATTTTCTCCATTACCAAAATCTACAGCTTCAACCCTTAGTATGGGAACGAGATGTTACAATTCTTATATCTATACTTATGTAAAATCCAAAAGCCAAATTTTATCAAACTTGCAATTTTGATTTCTAAAATTTAATCCTTATCTACATAAGATTTAATAATTTTTTTGTTGCTTAATAGTTTCTATAGAGTTATGCCTTAAAAATGCTCCTTTTATCCTTTATTATCGTTTTCTTAACTAATCAATTAATTGGGAGAGTATCAACTATTCAATTTATATTTTTAAAGTGGGAATATGTTAATAAATGGGTTGGAGTTTCAATCTGTAGTATAATTGTCTAAGAGATCTAAACTTGGTTGTTCTTTCATTTGGCTTAGTTTGGTGCCTAAACTGCTACATCTTTGGAGGTCCATTTGTCACAATTTCCAATACTTTTGTGGATAGAGTATTTGGAAATTCTTAGCTTGGAGGATCTGAAATTGTTGAATACCTGAAAGGCCTTGATTATCTTTTGGTGACAATATAAAAAAAACTAACAATAAAAATCAATTTTTATCAAATATTTTTCACTAGGATTGAGAATTTATTCCTTTAATTCTTCGATTACTATATTGAAAATTTCTTGGCAATTGGTTTTAAAATCTTATTAGTCATGTTGTTTTAACAAACCCGTATAAGATGAGTTTTTTTTCTTTTCGGGTGTTAATATTACTTTATAGAATTTTATTTTTGTTAATGCAGTAGTTGACTCCTACCCAAAGCTTTTAGACTGAAAAACTTAGATGTTTCAATGTAATGAATATTTGGGCTTTGTCTATACTCTCTACCATATCTTCTTTATATCTATTACATGTTTTTGTTTTTATTGCATTTTTAGAATAAAATCATTAACATAAACTCATAATGAAATATCAATGTGACAAATATTTTCCAACACTGAAAATGAGTTCCTGTGGGAGGTATTAGGTAGAATCCTCCCTGCTGAAGAACAAATTGGAGCACAAAAATTTGTTCACTAAAGTTTAATCATCCCTTGCCTTCAATTGTTGATCTTCTTCTTCAAGGTTTTAGTTCCATTCGACTCAACTCTCTCTCTTTACTCTCTATATCTCATTTTTTGTTAAGAAGCTATTAGATGAATATATGATTGTATATACTATGTGTCAAAGTTGCTTGAATCTTCTAGAGAACGTAGATGAAAATGGAGGCAGTGGCATTGTCTCAATGGTTCGTACAGGATTAGGCAAATCGGCAGTTTGAAATAGTCATCGATTGCAAAAATTCTATCTATTCATTATGACAATGATGCCATTCAGTCATGTATGCATATGTTCGAATTTGGGTTCCTTATACCATTGATTTAACTTATTTAGTTTTTGGGATTTAATTTTTTAATGGATTGTGAAGAAATTAGGATGATTGTTCTATACTGTTTGTTCTTTAGGTGAAACGTATGGTACGTGAGGTTCATCTAATTCTCTGTTCCATATTGTGTTTGGGATATTGGTTAATGTTTCATCTAATTCTCTATTCAATATTGTGTTTGGAAATTGGTTAATGTATATTTTGCTAGTTTAGTTAGAGCCAAGAAGTTATTGGAAGAGGGCAGCAATGAATCAAAATTTCAAGGCTTCCAATAACTATTGAAACTATCTATTGTCAATGAACCAACTATTGGAGGAAGATCTTTGTCTATTTTAAATGATACCTTTGAACGTGTAAGAAGCCTTCTTAGGGGACATAGGGAATCTCTTTACATTATCTACCAAGTTTCATGTCACAGTATCTTGGAATCTTTTGTGAACAGTCTAGAAAAATAATTATATATTTTTCTATTTGACGGGTTAGGAGTGGAATTCATTATTTTATGTTTAGTCTAGATAGACGTCGGATTGTGTTATTCACTGTAGCCATTTTAGTTAGGATATTAATTAATTACCACTATTGAGTTTCTAACATGGAACTTGGAGAAGAATGACCATGAAGGCTTCGCTAACCTACCATACAAACTTGCTTAGATTATTAAAGAATACTCTTCAAGAAAATGTAAAAATTATTTAGTGATTGTCCAAGTGCTTATAAATACATCAAAGTAACATTTCATCTTACAAGATAAAATTAATTATATTTAAATAGATCTTAAAATGTAATATTATTTCGTAGGTTAGATCGGTACTTTTACAAAATAGCTAAAAAAACCCAAAAATATTTGGTTACGTTTTAAAAAATATAGCTAAAAAGTTTGGCTACATTTAAAAATGTGTAGCTAAAAAGATTTGGTTAAAACATAACTAAATGTTTTTAGCTACAAAAAAAGTAGCAATAACTATTGGCTACATTTTTTGTAGCTAAAAACATTTAACTATGTTTCTAAACACTTACCTAAATACATTTAGCTACAAAAAATTTAGTAAAAAACTACTGGTTACGAATTCTGAAAACATCGCCTATAGTTTTTATCTATGAGGATTTAATGACATTTTATACGATGAAACAGGAACGTAGCGAAAAATTATAGGTGACATTTTTTAGACATTTAGCTATATTTTTTTCTTAGTCAAAAATAAACTTTGTAGTAGTGAATGAATGGCATTATTTACTCATTGTCCATTCTACATATATGATTAGCAATGGCGAGCTGCATTCTCGAAGTCATCCAGAGGAAGTTGGACCTGCGTAAGTGACAAGATGATATCTTGTTATATAAATTAGAATTATCTCTTTTTATATATATATATTTTTTGGTTCTTAAATTGTAAAAAAATAACAAAAGATGTTCTCCACCTCTCCAAATCAATCAATTGTTTTCTTCTTAATTGTCTCTCAATATTTCATCTTTCTTCTATCGTTGGTGGTGAAACTTGGCTAAACTTAATTATTTTGATTCAAGAGGATTCGAAACTCTCTTTGTAACCTTGTAAAGTTTTGTTCTAAACTTTTTTCATGTTTTAATTCAAGTATTTCTTGTTTTAAGTTCTTATATTTCATAAATAATTAATATTAATTGATTTGACAAATTAATTTAAAGTTGATTATTCTATCGTTATCCAAAAGTTCAATACTCTGTAACTATCTTGAATGATTGTTACAAGTAGTAAATAGGTTATTTATGATTTTACATATTGAATTTATGATAAATAAGAAAACTAAGTTAAATAATTGAGCATTGTAGTCGTCTCAATTATTAAATTTATGTTTAGTCTTTTTCACTAAGCTTATTGTTATCATTTAATTGATATGGAATGCTATCATACTCAGTCAATTGATGGCAAGTTTTGGTTTAGATATTGGGTTTGAATCAAATAATTTAGAAAATTTTGAGATTTATTATGGCTATCCTAACATGTTTCAAACTAATTACTTAAATTATGACACGTTATTTTAAGACCAATGATCAATGTTCCAATTAAATAAGATATTTCCCGTGAATTGGAGTTAAGCACTCTTAAATTTATCTCTTTTATATTTAATTGATTTATTGTGATTCTTTGTTAATTTTAATTAATTAGTTAATTAATTGAAAACTTCCACTTTGTTTTATTATTTGAAATTAAAAAACTAGTGTTTAGTCTTCTTGGGAATCAAACGACTTAGATTCATACGTGGACACCGAGTAAAGAATGTCTTTATTATCAGAGAAGATAATGCAGAAAGTGTTAAGTCAGATTTTTATTTTTAATATTAATTAAATATATATAGTATGTTTATTATCCTTTGTTTTCTTTCCCTTATATTTTGTTAGCTGCAATGAGCTATCAAACACGTTATGCGCAAATTGTACGGAATCAAACAGAAAAATAAGCACCTCCTTCTTCTCCCAACGATCAAATTAACAAATAAGGCAAGCCCATACATCCAATAGACAACTCACTTAGAATGAGTTTATATGTTTCTTTAAGAAGCTAAATAATGCATATCGTGTTTAATTAGTCATTGTACATAATGTTAGCTTATAGGTAACTGTTGTTGATATCTACGTGCATTAAAAATATAGAATGTTAAAGGATTAATAGGCTCTTCATCCACGAGATTTACTAGTTACTATTATTACTACTTCATTCAGACTGTTGTTGATATCTACGCGCATTGAAAATATAGAATGTTAAAGGATTAACAGGCTCTTCGTCCACCAGATTACCAGTTACTACTACTGTTACTACGTCATTCAGAAATGATTCAAAAAAGGGAGAAGAGAAAGAAATGGGATAGCTTGTGGATGGGGGAAATAGCATATATAATTGTTTTAAACTTTGTAAGTAAAATTTGGATAAAAACCCTATGAAACAACCTAAGATATGGGCTTAACCTAGTTGTCAAGGAGAGGATGTCCTTGTTCTTGGTCATGACTCCACTATACTAGACAATGTTTTAAGAGTACAATTCTAAAATCACTAGATTAATGTAAGGGCATAATTAGAATCATGAGAATAGGAAACCTCATAACTCTGAAAATTAAAAAAAAAAAAAATCAAAAGAAGGGTAAAGTCGGGCTTGACAAGCGCTTTAGGCACATTTCCTATAATTCCACAGCGATAATTTGTTTAGGAACCAGGTCATCACATTAGCCGAGTAGTCATATTTCTTGAAAATTTCAAAGCTACCTTGCACCTTGACAATCTGAAGTGTACCAAATCCAACTCAAAGATAAAGGAAGACGGAGTCTTATCATGATGTTGTGAATAACTTGTTGGGAACCTAACCTACCCTCGCGTAATAAGAGAGGAAAGAGTGAAAAGTGGAACTGCTTAGGTAAGATCGCACGAATTGTTCAATTCTGGGAATTCAGTTCCTAAAAGAAAATAAAATAGTAGACTATATTATTTTGAGTACGGAAGAGCAGGTGAGGCAAATGACAGAACTCATTAGTCAACGAATTCTAACAAATGCATTGCTTTTGCTGCTAAGTTTGACCATTGGCACAAGTCAGAACTGCCAACAAATAACCGAAACTTTCTTACTCTCCCCAACCACTGCTTTATATTCTTTCCTCAGTTTATTGCATTAGCCAAGGTCTCCACTTGGTGACCGCTTTTACTTGGTCAATACGATATTGTATAGTTTGTGTTGTGTGAATATTAAACTAGTCCCTACGGAAGAGAATATCTTTATAATGCTTAAATATTCACAAAAGCATTTATGAGCTTTAATAGAAATTTGCTACACATGATTTTATGATAATTTCTTCTTGGTCCACATAACCAACGTGTGTAAATATATAATTAAGCAAATTAATTGTTATAATGTAACTTAAGAGATAATATTATAATGAGTGAAGTTTTAATGACCATAATGGAAACAATAATTATAAACATAAATAAAAGAATTTTAAAAAATATTATTTAAATAATCTACTTTTACTCCAAAATAACATTATTTTAAATTTATTTATATATTAAAAAAATAGGATTAGAATAGGTTAACTACACAAAGGATGTAATGCCTTTCATAGTCAAACGTCTAACCTCAAACTTTTCACAAGTGATGATTGGGAAATTGAGAATTAAATACACTTGTCTGACTTCGTATAGTTTAGAGTAGATATAAATATTAGATAATGATAGAGAAATGTACTACAAGGTGCACCACCATTTGCACATTCTAGACAATAGAGACCCAACCTAACCTCAATTTGGTGAGAAATTTTTGCTTAATGAAATATTAGATTGCAGTTATGTAAATGGAAAGGGTATTTTGGTTAATATATAGGAGGAAAGAAAAGCCCCAGAACCTAAATGCAAACGACTAACTACTCTTTCGAGCCTCCCTGAATCCTTGAGACAAAAGAATAAACAAAAAAACGCTACACCAACCAGTTATGGCTGTCATGAAGAAGAAATGCAAACGACTAACAACTCTTTGAGCCCGTCAAGCGACCAAAAACCCCGAATACTTCAGACAAAAGGATAAAGGAAACAAAACAAAACCAACCAGTTATGGCTGTCATGAAGAAGCCATGCCTGCTTTCTCCATGTCTTCTTTTCTTCTTCTTCTTCTCGCTTCTTCCTTTCTCCTCTTCTCAATCTTTTTCCCCTCAAAATATTCAAACTTTCTATCCATTTGCAAGTGGGACTCCTCCTCCAAAAAATCCATCATCAATACCACCACCTCTATTCACTTCACCGTCCACGCCACCATTGTTGGAGAATTCCTCGTCCTCTAAAAAAGCGGTTGTGAAGGCGGTGGCTGCGACCGCGACCAGCACTTTTGTTGCTGCCGCTTTGCTATTTTTTTGGGTCCAAAGGTTTGTGATTATGCGGCGGAGAAGAAGAGAAGATGACAATGATTCTGGTGAAGGTCAGAGTCCGGTGGTTAATGACGAGTTTGCAAGAGTTGACGGGAATGTCAAGGGTTTGATCGTCGATGAGAACGGACTGGACGTGCTTTACTGGAGAAAACTTGAAGGGGAATATAAGAAGAAGTGGATACGTGAGGGGGTATCCAATGAAGGTGAGGAAGAAGAAGAAGAGGAGGAAATAACTCAAGGGAGGAAAGTGAGAAGAAAACCGGGGCCCTTACCAGAAATTCCTTTGCTTCGAGGAAAATCTTCCACTTCCCACAAGAAAGTTGTTCCTGAACTGGATTTTCAGGATAAAACTGGAGCCTCAGCTGGTGATATACAATATGCAGGCCCTGGATATGTAATGAAGGCCATTGAAACAAGCAAAGATGTTAGTCAGCCGTCAAATCTTTCTTCCACGCCACTTCCACCACCACCTCCAGTTCCCCCTCCTATCACAGCAAAGGAAAGTCAAGCACCACCACCACAGCAACAATTATCAGTTTCAATGCCAGTTCCCAACAGACAAGGTTATGGACCAGCTCCACCTCCTCCTCTTGTGCCAGCAAATAACCTTCAAACACCACCGCCACCACCACCTCCAGTTCCCCCTTCTATCACACCAAAGAAAAGTCAAGCACCAAAACCACCGCAACAATTATCAGTTTCAACGCCAATTCCCAACAGACAAGGTCATGGACCACCTCCACCTCCTCCTCTTGTGCCAGCGAATAACCTTCAAACGCCGCCGCCGCCGCCACCTAAGGTGGGCAAGTTTCCTATGCCCTTAAAACCATCTCCAGGTCGTCAAGGGCCTGAAAATGATGGTGAACAAGGGGAGTCTTCAGTTGGGAGTGGTCAGGTAAAGCTTAAGCCATTGCATTGGGATAAAGTGCAGAAGAATTCTGATCAGTCCATGGTGTGGGACAAAATTCAAGGAGGATCTTTTAGGTAATTGTAGTGAATCCTAGTTACAATTAGATGAATTCGTTTTCTTGTTCTATGGATTTTCCTAGAGTCTGACAGCTTTGCATCAAATTTATGCTCAGGTTTAACGATGATCTTATGGAAGCCCTCTTTGGATATGTTGCCACCAACCGAAAATCCCCACGAAGAGAAAAAAACACAAGCCCTCCAGATAATTCCAACTCAGCTTCACCCAAACAAATTGTTCTCCTTGATGCTAGAAAATCTCAGAATATAGCAATTGTCCTGAAATCTCTAGACATTTGTCGCAAAGAACTCATTGATGCATTGAATGATGGACAAGGTCTAGATCTAGATACTCTTGAAAAGCTTAATAAAGTTGCCCCGTCCAAAGAAGAGCAATCAGAAATCATGAAATTCCATGGCGACCACGGCAGACTAGCTGATGCTGAGTCCTTCCTGTATCATCTTTTGAAAACCATTCCATCAGCTTTTACTCGACTTGATGCCATGCTTTTCAGAGCAAATTATGAAACAGAGATTCTCCATTTCCAAGAATACTTACAAGTACTTGAATTAGGAAGCAAAGAGCTTCGAAATCGAGGACTCTTTACGAAACTTTTGGAAGCAATCCTCAAGGCTGGTAATCGGATGAATGCAGGAACTGCAAGAGGAAACGCCCACGCTTTCAAACTAACTTCTCTGCAAAAGTTGTCAGATGTTAAAAGCACTGATGGAAAGACTACTTTGCTGCATTTTGTTGTTGAAGAAGTAGTTCGGTATGAGGGAAAGCGCTGTGTTGTCAACCGCAATCGCAGTTTGAGCAGAAACAATAGCCAAAGCAGCAACAGTGGCATAGTATTGGAGAGACCTGACTCAAAGGAAGAGAAAGAGAAGGAATATATGATGCTAGGACTACCAGTGGTAGGAGGGCTTAGCTCTGTGTTCTCCAATGTAAAAAAAGCTGCCAATATAGACTACAATTCATTTGTTGGCACATGTTCATCTATTGCAACTCGAGCAACAGAAGTAAGGCTACTTGTATCAGAATGTGCAACAAACGGGGGAGGAGGATTTGTAAGAGAAATGAAGGGTTTTCTTGAAGCAGCAGAACAAGAATTGAAAGCATTGAAAGAAGAACAGAAGAGGGTAATGGAAATTGTCAGAAAAACCTCAGATTACTATCAAGCAGGAAGTTCAAATGATCAAGGAGGAAACCCACTTCAACTTTTTGTCATTATAAGAGATTTCCTAAACATGGTCGACCAAGTCTGTGTTGAACTAGCTAGAAACCTGCAAAAGAGGAAAACACCTTCATCAAGTTCTGGTTCCTTTCCAAAATCACCGGCAACCAGAGTACCAGTGAGATTCCCAAACTTGCCTGAACATTTCATGAAGGAAAAATACACTCGTAACTCCAGTGAATCGGATAGTGATCCCTGATTATAACTTTTCAGCCAAAGTGTGAACACAGTTGTTAGCACAACTCGAAGTGAATAGCTTTTTGAGTTCGTCAAATTGATTTGTTAATGCTGTCAAGTATTCAGTAAATAGACCACAAATATTTTTCTAACAGAGAGAAAATCCTCCATTTCAAACACTTGTACTTTCACACAACCTTGTAAGTAGTTTTCTATCATTGTGAGTAGTAGAATTTAACACAAAATGTAAGTTTCAATATTGATAATCTCACAAATAACAACTACATTTACAAGTTTCAATAATCTAAAATGACAAAAACTTAATGCACATTTTAGTATTGATAATCTCATAAACAACAATTACATTTGTAAGTTTCGATCATCACAAAAGACAAATTAACGAGAATATGGAACAGGTCCAAGTTAATTTAACATGCCTATCTAACAATTTAGAGAACTTTTGACTAAAACGTTGTGTCTTGCAATAGAGCATTCCTAATGTATATGCAAAGTGCAAGCTAGATTTCATTCATTGAAAATAGTTAATTTATTGTATATCTTTCTATAATAAATCATAAGTAAAAATTTTCAAATCTTTACAATTGCACAAAAGACACAAAATTTACATTGGATGAGGTATGAAATCAACCTTTGATAGGACTAAACAAATTCAACTTTTGAAAAGGGTATATTAATGTATTGACTGTCAATTATGACAGTTAATATATAGTGTTGACATACCCCCTCAAGTTAATGTTAGTAGGTTTACAAGTAATAATTTTTCAATATGAAACTAACATCGCTGGCATGTTATGGATTTGATGAAAATAGTTAAAATTTGTAAAGTGACGGAGATATGTGAAAGGGTAATAAGTTGGTGATCATAGGCCTCTCGAATGGATTAACAATCAATTTCTATATGCTTTATACTCTTGAAATAGAGATAATTAATTACAATTTGGATGGAACTATTGTTGTCGGCATATAATGGAGCTTATGTACGTAGCCAAATAATCTTTGAGCATGCAACAGATATGCACAATTCTCTGCTTCAATAGAAAAATTATAGATAGAGTCTCGCTTCTTGCATTTTTAAGAGAAAAAAATACCACTAAGAAACATATATCATTTAATAACAGTTCTTTTAGGGTTTAGACAACTGGCCCAATTATAATCATTATAGGTAGGCTTGGCAATCAAGTTCGAGCCTGGTTACAATCGACTAGATCTAATCTAAAGTTAAGAAGTTAGGCACGATTTGACCAACCCTTGGGTCGAGCTCAGGCTTGGACTATCCAATTTCGACTCAATCTAAAGCCCAACAATTGTAAAAAAATAACATCGTTTTGTAAAAAATGACGTTGTTTTCTATTTTTAATTTAAAAATAAAATTTTGGTCAAACTGGACCTAGTCGGGGTAGAAGTTGTCAAGCACCCAGCCCATTTTCACCCTTAATTACAGGCTTAAATTTAGAGTGTGGAACTGGTAAGAAAAAATACAATATAATTGTAAGTGCCAAGAATGTATTAAATAATGCATCAAACTATAGATAAATGGAGATGCTAAGAGGATTGCATAAACTTAATTACGACATGGATAGTATAACTATATGGGTGAGTAATGGTTAGATTTATGAGGGTGAGCCTTTGAGCAACTGGTAAAGTTGTTCCTTTATGACCATAAGGTTACAAGTTCAAGTCACAAAAACAACCTCTTTGTAAAAATACAAAAACAAGGTTGCGTACATTATGACCATCCTCAGACCCCCATAAAGCGGGAAGCCTTGTACACTGGATATGTTACCTTTAACTTTAAATTTTTTAATGGTTAGATTTATAAGACTATCGACTAACATCCAGTATAAGATAGAATCCTTAAAAAGCTCTCCTTCTTCAGTCAACATTTCATGTTAATTTCAATAGTAGTGTCAATAAGAATAGTGTTGTTGAGTCTACCTAACTGAACAAGATCATCAATATACTTATATGCTAATTTAAGAAAGTATCTCGAAGTTCATGATATACTGTAAATCCTAAAAATAAGTAAGTTTGTCTAGATCTTTCAATTGAAAAGTAGATCTTAAAAAATTTTAAATTTTAAAAATGGCTTTCATATCAAAACATATGATAACAATGTCATCCAAATAAATAAGAAAGATCATGATACCTAAGATGTCCCTTTTTTTTAAGAAATGAGTGATTGAATTAAGCCTTAGAAGGCATTCAAAGTGTACAAGCTAAAGTAAGTTGGCAAAACAAATGCCTCCATAGGAGGATATCACATCTAACCAATGGCTTAATCAATACAATTAAAGGCTTTTATCCTTTGGTGGAAAAAAATAGATCACATATTCCTAATATTATTGAGATAATCTATGTTCTAAAATTTATGTTTGAAGATGCTAATGTGGGTTCTGAGGTTTTGATTGTTGTAGCAAGTTCTGCTAAAGCTTCTATCACGGAAAACTTATGTGTTTCTCTCATCTCAAATGGTTATGACTAGATATGAAAGTTTTAAGCAGAAACACCATTTCATTGTGATGATTGGATGATTAACGGTGGGGCACCAATCTCTTATGTCATTCCATTCCTTTGGAGCATAAAAAATGTGACATTTGTGCAACATTATTCTCGAACTGTCTATAACAAATTCATATTGCAAAAATAGACGACATGTGACTTTGCCTACTTATCAACTGTTGGCAATTTATCCTTCATTGTTAACCATATTGTAGTGCAAGCTCAAGGTTATTGATGTTTAAACCACATAACTTTGGTCTATGGAATTCTGTTCAAGTTGCCTTAAAGTACCTTCCTGCAAGAATGATTAGTGAAATTTCCATTACTGGTGTGTTTCCATATGATGATATTAGCCTTATCATTGATATACATTTTGATGATCTCTGATCTTATGGAATTAGGAATAGAATTTTGTCTGAAGATGTCCTTGCTAGAGATAGATATAGTAACTATCTTCTTCTGCTGAATAAAAGGTTTTAGGGTTATAACAATGCTTAGATTCTCCAAAAGTCCTACTAACAACTAGTTGTGTTACCAAAACCTTGATGATTTACCATTATCAATCACGTAGATAAAGTCATATCTAAATTTTACTCTCCTCTTCATAATAGCTTTCATTATAGATGAGGCTAAGGATTTAATATTTAAGCTCTGTATACTCTTGTCTTTGATACATATTTCATGAATCCATTTGCACCATAAAGCTTATTTATTAATCAATAGTATTCCTAATCTCTTAGGTGCATTATTGTTTTCATTATTTTGAGAGGAATTATGTTGAAACCACCTTTATCTTTTGGAATGTAAACATCATAACATTTCATTTTGGCTCTCATAGAGGTTTCTTTACTACCTGACCAAAGAAGCAGGGAATGCAACATGGGCAACCTAGTAGTTATTAATATAGTGCAAAACAGAATCGATAAGTTAAGCTCTACCTACAATGGAAAGATTCTTAATGCCCCAAAAGGAAATTTCATTGTTAATCTTGTTAATAAAAAATTTATAATCTCTTATTGATAACTTGGATGTTGTCACTAGAATACCAAGATAGAGCATGGGAAGAAGATGGAGATTAAAATTAGTGATAGTCTTCAAATTTTGTTCTTGGCTCATAGCACTCCTTGAGAGAAAGAAACCACTCAACTAGACCATAAATTTTGTTAAACATCTTAATATCCTCATTACAACTTGGAACACTCCTAAGTATGATACACAATAACCTAAAAATGTATTTCAACTCAAAATTGTTTCATTTCTTCAATTTGATAACTTAAAATGGCTCACTCATATAAATATGAGATAATAATGCTCAATTGCTTAATAAACGCTTTAAAATATGTGTATAAGGCATCCAAAAAGATTTTAATGTCAAAACCAATGAGAAAACACATAGTTATAGGGTTTTAAGACCCCCCTATAAGCCATTGGAGCTAAAAATTAGTCATAGTAACATCTAATTACAGAGCACTGGTCAACTAGTACATCATATTGGTCGACCAGTGTTTATTAAAAGCATTAGAGTCACTATTTGTTGATACACTAGCTGAATAATAGGCATATTGGTTAGCAAATACATAAACCAATATTACAATAGACTCTCGATACATCAAATTTAATAACTCTAACCTATATCGGTGGACCATTAACCTATACAGCTTAATTATTCCTCCCAAAAACATGAATTTAACACTTGAAAATCCTCAAACTATAATGCATTTTTGAATTAAACACTTTCCAGAATGTTTCCTAAAGTGAAGATCAAGAGGCTTTTATATTAAAACCAAAAGCTTTAATACCTCTTGATGAATGAAAAGACTCATGCAATAAACTGAAATGAAATGTTTATGCATGGTAAGCCTTTTAGATTATCAAATTAGCAAATTACAATTAATAATATAAATTTTAAAATGATCTTGATGAGACTTAATTTTCTTTTATTCTTAGTTTGATCTTCATTTCATGAAATTGCAAACTTCAAATTCAGTTTATTAATTTCATAAACTATTTTCTTAAATTTATGGCTTCATTTTGTTCTTATATTGCTTTTCATCAAAGTAATAAACTAATTAGTAGTAATTATGTTTTGTTATCATCAAAACATCAGTTATAACCTCCATTGGTTTAAAAAAACTAAACCTTGAAAATGCATATTGAGTGTAAGGACAAGTAAGTTCCTCATATTCATAAACATTCATAAAAAGATAAAAGTTATTCCACAAAAAATTAAGGCGATATTGTACATGAAAACACCTAAAAACCTAAAAAGAGTATAAAGGGTAAGCTTATCGAGGTTGTTCTCAAGATCTACTGATCAATACTTGTCATTCTTTAAAATACTTTGAAAGAATGATGAGCTTATGTGGATTTAATAATGCTAAAAGGTATTCAAACAATTAAAGAACTATTTCAAGACTCCACTATTACTATCAACCTTGCACTGAAACATCAATGCCTCTATGTAGCTATTTTGATTGTATCCCTCAATTTTGTTCTAATAAGGAAAGAAGATAATACTCAAATGTTAAATGAGCAAGATATTAGAAGGTTCAGAGCTAAATTACTTAGGGATAAAAAAGTAACATACATGCTTCTTACTAATGCAAGGAAGGTGAGGCATTATTTTTAGGTACATATAATTAATGTGTGTACAAATGTTCCATTAGGGTAAGCTATTCACAAACCAAACATATCAGAAAGACTTTTGAAGTGATCGACCGAGTTGGGGGAATTTGACAAGTATATCTCAAAAAACTTTTTAAAATCACATATCATATAGGATTTAAAATGTTGACACCTATGAATCAACATAAGAACTCCACCATAACTTTACAGCTGACAACAAAAACCTAACATGGACAATGTATGTTGATAGTGCAATTGGAAAAATATCCAGTCGAGAAAGGATGTATTTAGAAAGATGGATGGAAACAAAAATAGATTATAAAGTGTACCTTCCAATAAACCAACAATGAGGCGTAATAAAAAGCATTGTTATTTTAGCTAAAGTTGGCTATCGAACTTCAAATAAAGCTCCTAAACATCATGTTAAAGTTATGACTTTTAGTAAATAAACTTAATGACACCTGTAAATGACAAGTTAACAAATTATAAGAAAACTTCATATAGATAAAAGAGAACATACAGATAAACATCAAGAAGATAATTGGGTGACAAAACCATAAGGCTGATCATGTATCGAATAAGAGTCAACAATGGTGTAATCCATCAATGATTTTCTAGAAGGAATAGATAAATCTAATAATAACATAAGTCAACCTGCTGCTATAAAAGAAGATGAAAGAGAATGTATGTATCCATTCGAAAAACCTATAAAAGTGAAAAATATTATATCAAAAATAAGCAAAACAATCATAGCTAAGGCTTCTAGACATTCAGTCATTAATGGGAAATTGTTCAAAATCCTTTATCTTGTTGTATCTAAGATACATTCCTAAAGTTTAA
Source organism: Erythroxylum reticulatum (assembly GCA_025504915.1). Classification (NCBI taxonomy): domain Eukaryota; kingdom Viridiplantae; phylum Streptophyta; class Magnoliopsida; order Malpighiales; family Erythroxylaceae; genus Erythroxylum; species Erythroxylum reticulatum. The sequence continues at coordinate 12,419,020 of JANSVA010000003.1, forward strand.
ATATATGTCTTATTTCAAAGATTTACATATGAGTATGGGAAGCTTATTAAAGAGGGTCATCTTTAGAATATAAGATCATAAGGTGGGGTCCTTTTAGCTTATAATTTTCAGGATGCTCAAAAGTTAAGGACAAAATGCAAATAAGTGTTAAAGGTAGATAAACATGCATCATTCACTTATCATTGACTATATTGCAATGTCAAACATCATCCTTTTCACTTAATAAAGAATGGATATCCTTAAACCACTTTCTCTCACAATAAGAAAGAAAAATTTCTCCTTGTTATGAATGATTATTTTACAAGGTTTAAGAACATAGAAACCCTAGTTAATAAAACAAAAAAAGGAACTTGAAGGTTTATTAAAGAAAAAAATTATAAGTAGGTACAAAGTTATACTAATAATAATTAAAAATAATGTAATCCAGTTTGATAGCAAGGCCTTCAAGGATTTTATAAAGAGTTAGAAATTAAGGACCATTTGAATTCATTATATACCTACAAGCTAATGGGCTAGGTTTGGTCATAAATCAAATTTTATTATAAGTCTGAAGTCCAAAGTCGAGGATGCTAAGGGCACCTGGACCAAAGAGATCTATAACATATTATGGGTATACCAAACAATACCAAGGATGCTAAGGGATGTTGAATCATAACAATGAAGAGTATCAATAAAGAATCAGAAAATTAAATACCTATAAGTTGAGATATCACAATTCCCTAAGTGGAAACTTAGTCTTGTGAAAATTAAAATTACTAAAAAAGAGTTCTTAAAGGAAACTATCTCCAAATTGGTTAGGATTATACCATATAAAAGATTTTTTTTAACCTAGAAGTTTTAATCTTAAGAGGATTGATGGTTTAAAGCTACCTTATATCTAGAGTGAAACTTATCTAAGGAAGTATTACCAATAGAATAAGTTCCATTCATAGGAATAATAGATAATTATTAATGACATACTTCTCATTTTCATTAAAGCAAAATTCAAGCATAAAAAAATAAAGACCTATAGGCCCAAATTTCTCAAGTCCAGGAGAAATCCTTTCAGTTCTCAAGCTTAAGAATAAAATGTAAGCCTAAAGGCCTCAAATCTAAGAAAATTTCTTTAAGATATTTAAAATAAAAGAAAAGCACACCAGCCTAAATTCCTTAGATCTAGAAGAAATCCTTTTAACTCTCAAACTTGAGAAATATTTGTAAGCTTAACTGCCTCAGAAACAGGAGAAGTCATTTTAACTCTTTAACATAAAAGCAAAACTTATAAGTATAAAAACCTCTTATCCAAAAGAAGGTTTTTTATCTTCCTGATGTAACAGAAAATCTACAGGTCTAAATGTCTCATATCCAAGAGAAGTTCGTTTTAACCCCCCTAACATAAAAGAAAAATGTATATACTTAAAAGCCTCAAGTCTAGGAGAAATCCTTGTAACTCTTAAGCATAAAATTAAAACTAGTATGCCTAGAGGTATTTGGTCCTTTAGAAACCTCATTACTAACTTGACATAGAAAAAATCCTCATCCTTATTATGTTTGGCCTAAGACTTTGAAAATTTGTCAAGATAAAGGATGTAATCTCCTTAACTGTATCTAGTTTAATTTAATTCAGCTAATAAATAAAAATGATATTTGAAACATTGAACAAATTAAAAGCTTCATTAAAAGATAAAAAAGGGATAAACATGACCAATCATTTACAAACATAAACCCTGTTAAGCAAGTTTTACCTCTAATAAAACTTTTAATATCTACAATTATACATATCATAAACTTGTATTATTGAAGTTGTCGATCCCATGAGGAAATAGTTAAAACCAAGTGAACCTAAATTTGTCTAACATAGTGAAATATGAGTTGAATGAAAATAAATAACAAAAATTAAAGTAAACAAATAAAATTAAGCAATTAATCAAATAACAATTCAGTTGCTACAATTAATTAAGAATGATCAAGGATGAATGCATAAGATGTATTCTTTTGTTAATTTGTTTCCCTAATAATTATCGATTCAATTATGCATCAATTCTAGATTTTGAAGGGTTTGATTACTCTCTTTCTTAAAACCTAACCAATTAACCCTAATTGGATCTGAAAATTCCAAAATTGCAGTCTCTCAATTTGCAATTCTTTCTTTAATGTTTTCAATTAATTCTGAAGGTATCTATCGAATAATCAAGTTCTCACACAAGATCTCTCTTCAAATGATAATTGATTTGTTAACCGTGTAACATATTAATTCACCAACTCTTATTGCAAAAATTAATCAGATAAATTTTGACTCACTCTTTTGATTTATTGCCAAAGTATACGCATACACCATTAACACAATATAGAAATTGTATTGAATCAATAAATATTAAAGTCACAAATTAACTTAAGAAAAAAACTCTAATTAGGAAATTTAGAACATTATAAATATAAATAACATCTTATAATCCAGTTTACAAATCAAGTTTAATGAAAACTATAAAAGGAAATAAAGAAAAACTTGATTTGAAACTTGATCTGGAAATCTGGAAATCACTATCATTCTTCTTGATCTTCCTTGTTTGATCCAATTTTGCAAGATGGTAGTTAGCTTCTTTTTTGTGTTTTATGTTCTTAAATAGTTTATAAGGATCTTGGGAGTGTAACTAGGGGGTTTTCCCCTTCAATTGTTTCCAAAATTTCCCTTAAAACTCAAAATAGATGACAACTTTTGTGCCTAGGAGGTGTCTGTCACGACCTTGTCATAAGTGTCACGATAGTGACACTGCAAGATGACCTTTTGTCATAATTGTGACATAGGTTTCATGATCGTGACATTGCCATGCACCCTATGCACACTCCAACTTCCTTTCTTCTTCACTTATCTGGTTTCTATCACTAACAAATACATCAAATATCTCAAGAAACATAATATTAAGATCCAACATCATGATTTAAACCACGTAACACTTAAGCCTATACATGTGATAATTATCCAATAAACACCTATAAACACAATGAAACACCTATTAAAATATAATATAAACTACACTTATCTCCAAAATTAAACATTTGTTGTCCTCAAGAAAAAATAAAAACATAAGCAAACAAACTAAACATAAAAAAACAAGCATACATTTATGCAACATGCAATAATGAGACAGTGGCATGAAACTTTATATAACTAATTTAACTACAAACATCAATCATTCAAGTTGCGTCAATATCAACCTATGCATATTATGGCTAAGCACTTAGGATTGAATATACATATTAATCAAAACATTAACGTCATATTCATTCAACTATGGCACTTGTACACATACATTTATAATTAGTAATCAACCAAAATTGAAACTATCACTTAGTATCCTTTCATGAAAATTTTTGCTATTTTCAAAGATTAGTTATATTTATTTATAGAAACATCAGTATTTTTTAATTTTTGTTAACATTAACCTATTCTTTTGATGCGAAGGAAAAAATTTTATCATGAATGTCCCCTGGGTACTCAACTAGGCCACGTTTTATTCATTATCTTGGGTTGGAATGTCATTCTAGTCTTTTGATGTTAGACACCCCACCCTTGTGAGTCACGAGCCCGATGTCCAAAGTGACATCTGAAAGCGTATCCCATAAGGATGGCGTGCCCCCACCAAGACAAACTTCAAGACAGCTTACTTCTACTATTTTCGAACAGACTTTATCACCTGAAGGGTCAAAATGGACTAGAAGGTAGGTACAGATGAAACCAAATGAAAAAGCAGACTAACAGAAAAAGATAGATGAATAGGGAAAATTGCTATAACTTTCCCTACAGATATCTGATTTATGTGTTCTTTGAATGGTCCAAAATAAGACTTCAAGATCTATAGCTTTTATGAGACCTAAAAGATAAATTCTATCTTCTAAAAAGTTAAAAATGGATCAAAAGATAGGTATAGACAAAAAGCAGACTAATAGAAAAAGACAGACAAATGGGAAAATTATTATAACTTTCCCTAAAGATATCGGATTAAGGTGTTCTTTATATGGTTCGAAAGAAGACTTCAATATCTACAACTTTCATGAAGACTCAAAGTTAAATTCTATCTTTTAAAGGGTCAGAAATGGAATAGAAGATAGGGATAGACAAAAAGTAGACCAATGGACAAAGATAGAAAAATGGGGAAAATTGCTATAACTTTCCCTACAGTTATCGGATTAAGGTGTTCTTTATATGGTTCAAAAGAAGACTTTAAGATCTACAACTTTCATAAAGATCTAGAAGACGGATTCTATCTTTTGAAGGGTAAAAAATGGACTAGAAGATAGGCTAGATGAAAAAGTAGAAGAAGCAAAACATAGAAGATATGACGTTATCACAGACCATATGACGTCATCACAGAAGAAGCAAAACCTAAAAGAAGCGAAAAGATAGAAGAAGTAAAACATAGAAGAAACAAAAAGCAGAAAAAGCAAAATATAGAAGATATGATGTCATCACAGACCATATGATGTCATCACAGAAGAAGCAAAACATAAAACAAGGGAAAAGATAGAAGAAGCAAAACATAGAAGAAGCAAAAAGCAGAAGAAGCAAAACATAGAAGATATGACGTCATCACGGACCATATGACATCATCACAGAAGAAACAAAACATAGAAGAAACAAAAAGACTGAAGAAATGAAACATAGAAGAAGCGAAAAGACAGAAGAAGCAAAACATAGATGATATGACGTCATCACAGACCATATGACGTCATCACAGAAGAAGCAAAACATAGAAGAAGCGAAAAGACAGAAGAAGCAAAACATAAAAGATATGACATCATCACAGACCATATGACGTCATCACAGAAGAAGCAATACATAGAAGAAACGAAAAGACAAAAGAAACAAAACATAGAAGAAGCAAAAAGCAGAAGAAGCAAAACATAGAAGATATGACGTCATCATAGAAGTAACAAAACATAGAAGAAGCGAAAAGACAGAAGAAGCAAAACATAGAAGAAGCAAAACATAGAAGATATGACGTCATCACAGAAGAAGCAAAACATAGAAGAAACGAAAAGACAGAAGAAGCAAAACATAGAAGAAGCAAAAAGCAGAAGAAGCAAAACATAGAAGATACGACATCATCACAGATCATATGAAGTCATCACAGAAGAAGCAAAACATAGAAGAAGCGAAAAGACAGAAGAAGCAAAACATAAAAGATATGACGTTATCACAAACCATATGACGTCATCATAGAAGAAGAAAAACATAGAAGAAGCGAAAAGACATAAGATACTTCTTCCCTTATAGGGACCATAATTTTCAGCCTAGAAGTTCAAAAATTCCATACTATATATCGTTGGAAAGCTAAAAGAAAGACCTACAACTTTCTAGAGACACATTTGCCTAAATCATCCTAGATTAATCCAAATTTTTCCTTGAAGACAGAAAACGAATTTTTCCTTTATGAAACTTTAAAAAAAATTGCACGTAGAAACTTAAGAGAGTCATGAGTAAATATGCAAACATGTTCCATTTGCATCGAAAGATAAAGGTTTTACAAAGCTTTAGTGGGCATTTCAAGCCAAAAATACATTAATAGATCAAAATCCCAAAATACAAAAGATACGTAACCATAATTTGTTCAAAATGCAACTAAAGCCTTGCTTTACAAAACTTGCTTCAAATACAAAATAATTAAGACTAGGAGTGTTGCCTTGCCTCTTGACCTACTTGATATCCTGCTCATCACCTGAATGTGTGGGAGGAGATTGGGGGTGAGCATTAAAGCCTGTGGGTAACAATTTTATAATTTATAGCAAGAAAAAACATTTATAAGTCATTTCCAATGCAGAAATTCATATGTATGCAAATCATGAATGCATCACTCATATCAACTTGTTATGAACACATAAACATATCAAATGGTTTGGATAAGTCCAAAACATGACGCACTACACATTTTCACTATAATGGTCCTGTGTAATCGTGGATTCTTAAGGGAGTCCTTGAGGGAGCTCCATGCCACTAGCGGGCAGGCGGGAGAAGTCTATACTTGGGTCAACATACACGTGACAGTTTTTGAGGGACTACCACAAACCCACATAACACATAGATTTCAAAATCTTGTAAGCTTAATGCCCAAAATGACACATTCTCTTGAAAATCTGCTTTTCACATGCTTGTTATACCTTTAAAACTATTTCCAAAAGTATGGTTTCATAATCATGCATCATTTTAAAGAATCATTTTAAAAACAATTTTTCATAAATCATCACACAAATCATGTGTAAGCATGTAGCACAATCTTGCAGTATTTAAAAACATTAAATGAACATGAATAAGGTAGTTGCAAAATTAATTGCTGTCATTTCTTGTCAGAAAACTTTTATTGGCTTATTACTTAACTATAAAAGTGAAACCCACCTTGAAGTCCTTGATTATGGCTTGTTCAA
>JANSVA010000003.1:12435438-12448000 GCA_025504915.1 Erythroxylum reticulatum
TAATTTCATTCAAGCATTTTTCCCCTGACTATCTTCAATCCATCACCCAGGATTCTGCCTTCCAAGTTTGCCAGTAACCAAATAGCATCCAATTTCTCAAGGCACACAACAATCAACCAAATAAAGGGCGATACAGCAAATCAACCAAAACCTACGTCACAAAAGGCCAGAATTGTTGTATATTTGTAATACGAAACAAGATAGGAAGAAGGAGGGAATAGATACGAAGCCTAAACCTGGCAAGAGAGAGCTCGACTCCTACAATCGTCGTGGCACAAACAAAATCATCAACAGTCCTCTTTTGAACGGTGGAGGTATTCTTCAAAAGTTTGGATTTCGTCTCTGCTGTTTCCAAATAACAGCTAGTCGGCGTTGAAGAGGTAAGCCTATTTTTTAAAAGAAGAAAATGAATATTTGAAGAGGAGAAAAATGAGCAAAAGTCGTACTAAAGAAGAAGAAGAAGAACATCTGTATGCTTTAAAAAAGAGTTGCGATAGGATAAGGATATTAGAAGAGAAGTAGTATTTTAATAAAAGAGGTATTTAAGAGTTGGTAGAAAAAGAAGAGTTAAATTGGACAGTATTTTTAGATTAAATTCCTGAGGAAAATAATCTAAATACCAAGAGTGTGATAGTATTTAGAATCCTGGGAAAGTGCTACTATTTACCCCGAAATTAGGAAAGTTTTTACTTTCCTAACTGTTCAAAAAAACGAACAAAACGCAATAATTTAAAATTAAGGAAAAAGATTACTTTCCCAGTCAAGATTCCATGGCAACCAAATAGGGCCTAAGGGTTTAAATTAAACCTTATCATTTTAAAAATGTTCAAATGCAATTAAAACACCACTTTATTAGTTTTCCGCCATATCATCAATAAAATGCAAAAAAACATATTATAGTTTAATATAATTTTTATTTGTTAATTAATTTTATTAAAGATAAATTAAAACCATTGAGAAGTATTAAGTAATTATTTAATTTTAGATATTTTTAAAAGAGAGTTGGGTGCCACAAAGTCGTGTGGCATATGTAATGTTACAAGTATCATACTGGTACCAGTACTAAATTTAGTTATGATATGGTATCGGTACTAGTCAATATCAGATACCATGTTAGGCAAATTTTCAAAAATTACAAATTAGTTTTTGAATTTTTTAAATTGCAAAATGGTCCCTCAATATAGTGTTTTATATCATTTTTAATTTTGCATCAACCATGCCCCCAAAAGTTATAATAATATAAATTTGAAATAACACCGATCTCTTTATTTATATTAATATTTTTTTAAAAGTATTTCACATGTAAATAATAACTACAATTAATTAAAAAAGAGTCATTTAATCATCACACAGATATAAAATTAAGAATAATATAAAGTACTTAAAATGTTACAATTGATATCATATAGTAATGAATAATTACATCAAAACATCATATAATAAGAATAATATAGATTTATGATTCTATAAGCATTACAATTTACGAAAAGAGTTTATGTGGAGGAACATAGCCAAATAGAAGCTAAACCTAAAACAAAAATACTTGCAGTCAAAAATTTTACATTTATATTTTAAATATATAATTTAACGTATATATCAAATATAGTGAAATTAAGAAAAGTGAAGAAATAAAATGCTTGGAATTTTACTCAATTTAATATCCACTCAAACTGTATTGATCACAATTTCATTTGATATAAAATTCTCATTATTTAAAAGAATCTCATCACTACCATCATCAAATTCATTGCACTAAATAATATTTCAATACGTTTCCATCCGAGATTCTCCTTCAAGTCATTTTAATTTATCAAACTTGGCTTCTCAAAAACTCAATAGTCTAAATGATCAATATGATCAAGCCAAATTGGATTTATAGAACAACTTGTTCTCTTAAGAGTTTTTATGAATAAATCAAATTGAAATTATTAAGAAATTACAAAAAATTATATTAAACTTAACAATGATAATAATATACCTTTTGGAAAGCTTTAAGTTGTATTAAACAAAAACCAAATTAATTCAATCTTTTGTGTTCCAATTTATTCCTTTTCTTAGAATGGATGAATTCAAATATGTTCCAATTTTTTTCACACCATGTTACACTCACACATTGACTTGGAATTTGAATTGCAAACCTTTGCAATTTTAGAACACCACTTCCAAATTGGTCCCACCATGTAATTATAAGACAATAAAAGTATCATTATAAATAAAATAAAGTGATGATTAATTTCAAATAGGTAATAAAAGTGAACAAATAAATACATGGATTAAGTTTGTCTCTTTGAAGAATTTTAATAGGCATCCTAAAATCACCAGACACATCTTTGTATATCTCTATTTGTGAGCAAAGGAGATATTACATCATCTCATGTATAACAATTGTTGTGATACTGAATAACATTCTCATATTAGCTCCATCTTCCTTTATAAAACTTGGTGTAAAATAGAAATTAGGATTCAAAAATGTCCCAGCTACAAAAAATTAATAGTAAATTTGTCTTTCCTATTTTTCATTAATGAATGCAAGATAAGGTGTATATAAAGAATGTATATTTTTCATATTGGTTTTGATTGCGCCCTATCCTTGGCATCATAAAAATAATCTAATATTTCCTTCTTATCATTATCAACCAAATCAAGTAATCTCGCCAAAAGCTCACATACTTGAATTACAAATTAACATTGAAACCAAAATTCATAATCTTCAAGTATGATTTTAGAAAACTTCATTACAACATTAAACATAGCATATTGAGATGTAACTCACTTATTACTTGTAAATATTTGTCTTAGCTTCTTCTTCGTTAGAACAAAGCATTAAAGCAATAAGAAATTAGTTACAAATCTTATAATAGCAAAATGACACAAATTCTTACTATTAGTAAAAACCTTTTCTAATTAAATTTAAGACCTATACATGACTATAGATGAAATTGTTCACCTTTTTTTTTCTTTCTACAAAGTTTCATCAATGTTAAGAAAGTATCTAGGATCTCCTATATTTTTTTAACAGTAGGTCAATACAATATACAGCACAAAGAATCTTTAAAAAAGAATTATATCTAGTTTGCAATCTTTTCCTAGTTCCTTTATAAACATAATCATTTTCAGTGATGAACTATATAATATTTTTAAGTATATCTTCATTAACAACTTTATCAATTTTCTAAAATAGGGTATTAGCATTTCTATCAAAGCCAAATTCTCAAATAAATTTCAAAAACATTGTCCCCTTAGCATAATAAACTAAAATTTTTGATAATAATCCTATATCTTCTATTTGTCAAATTATTACAACAATTGAATACTCATAAATTCTCAAAGTCGTTCTTTTTCATTCAAATAACTTTTTATTTCATAAACAGAGCTAGTTAAAAGACTACTTATGTATTTATCAATTGAAGGAGCTCTATATCCTTGACCATAAGAGGTAATAACATCTACCATAAGATGATTATAATAAGACTACGTAGGATTGAATGATACAACTACATCATACCATCTATCTATTGCAATGTCTAAATTATGAACTGCTTCTTTAGATTATAAGTCACTAAGAATTGAATGTTGAGCTTTAGGAGTTATTCATAATGCAAAAAATTTAGACACATTTCTACTTCTCTTCCTCACATCAGATGCAACATTCCCTTCTTTTTAGGTAGAAATGTCACCTTTTACATCCCTAGTATCATCTTGATTAGAGGAAAAGGAACTTCTGCTAATAATTTTGTTGTTTAGTCTTTACCTTTTGTCTTTCTCATGGTGATACTCTTTAAGTTGAGTTTTCATTTTTCATTTCATGCCATGACTAGCTTTCTTATATCACCTTTGATCCAAGCTAAATGCTTCTTTGATATGGTAATTCCCCCACCTTTTAAATGCTTATTACATTATAAACAAATAGTATGCCTCTTCAATCTAAGAACCAATTTAGGATGAGCCCAAGCTAGATCATCAAATCTTTCCGAAAAGGTTGAATTATTAGGAGTACTTAAACTTTCCTCTACTTATCTATAAAGATAAATAAAGACATAAATCAAAATTAAATTAATAACCTCATATCAAAATAAAGTGTTCTTCCAACTTAGTTTCATTATGAACTGCAATATGCCCAATACAAGTGCATTTATTGCTTGCAAATATGAAATGATCATTAAGTCATAATGAAATATGTAAAAGTTCATTTAAAACATATAAGTTCTAAACTCTTTTTACTAAAATAGCATTTTTCAATTAGTAACATTCCTATCATTGCATGTTTAACCTTGAAAAAAATAAGTTTATGTACAAACTTAAATAGATAACTCTAAGCTCATGGATCATTTACACAAACAAATAATAATTGAGAAGATTTTATAATTAGCTATTACATAAACAAATGAAGACGTTATTATATTATTACTTGTTTAAAGAAGTAATTTTCATTTTAATAAAAATATATATAATTAAAGTCTAAAAAATAATTACCATAGGCATAAGCAATTTCTCATATTAATAAAAAAAATGCAACAACTACTTCCAATTCTCAATTACATCAATATACCACCATTATATAAACAATTTATCATGTTCATAAAATCAAAGTGATAAAAATTTAGAGTAACTCACAAAATGAACCACTTCGGATCTAACCAAAGAGGACACTAGATTCTGGATAGAGATGCAGATGGAGAGAGGAGTGGCGGTAAGGAAGAGTGGTTGTGGTTGTTGGCACCTAGTTTTGAGTGGCATGACTAGTTGGAGATGAGATGGTGGCGGATTCTGGTAACGGTGGCAATGACAAATGAAGTGACAAACAAAGGACATAAAGGGGAGGGAAAGGGTGGACGGTAGTAGACGAGCAAAGTGGAGCTAAGAGCAGAGAGCTAGGAGACGGGACTGGGTCTTCTATTCTAAAAGTGGGTAGGAGTTGGGGGCTAATAGGGTTAGGTTATTTAATTTTTTTATTTTCATTTGGTCCTCTCAGTTCTAAAATTTTTTATTTCTACTGATAATGCTGGAAATTTTAAGTAATAACTAACTGGTACCGATCGGTATACATTACTAATGTTTGGAATACTAATTTCTGATAACAGTATTTCAATCACTAGGCACAAGTGACACTATAAATTCAATATAATATATTTTACCATATTATTAATGACATGACAAAAGATTGATGAAATTATGTTTTTGTCTACATATTATTTAATTTAAATTTTTAAAAACAATAAAATTTAATTTTACCATGTAAAAGTTAAATTTTAACTTATATTTAGATATAAACATGAAGCCACCTATCTTTAAGCGGTCAAACCCAGACTTTAAAATATTGCCACCATGACCTTATTACTCTTTAAAATATTGCCACCACTTGGTCACTTCAGGCCTAGCCCAGAACTTGAGTTTAGTTTAGTGGGCTTTAAACTTATTTTTTGTTTCTCGTCTTTTCCTTTTTTGCCTCCTTGTTTTCTCCCCGACACCACAGATGTTTAAATACTACCTAAGCAACCATGTGTAGAACTCTGCCTACCCCTCGATTTAAGAAAGAAAAGGAAGTGGACAAACAGAACTATCTTCTTAATAAAAAAGTTTTGTACCTCGCTAAGGTCTAAAACTGAAGATTATTGTACTAAGTAGTCTAAATAGCTCCACACAAGACAAACGCATGAAGGTCCAACAGCTTAGAATGGTCCATGCAGTATTTCTAGCAAATTTCAGTTTTTATTTCCTCCCTATACAAATGCCTCTGATATGCTAAAAGGATGAAGTGACGTCCCATAGTCAAGAACCACAGTTGGAGCGACATGTTATTTACTAACCCTTATCTATTCATCTATTTCTCATGCAGCCATTCAATACGATCGCGACCTTTCAAGGGACTGCTCGCTGTTTTTGCTCGGTGATCACATGATTGAAGTGGTCCTACCGTGAAACCAATTACTCCCATGTATACCGCCATCCACACTTGCATGTTGCAACCTCCAAAGTGGATATGCTTCCCCTTCTTGTTCATAAAAGAAACTCTCATGGCTTCTCTTAGATCATCATAAAGGGTGTGTGATTTTCTATATCCCGACTGTCTTTGAGCCCATCTGCATGTACCATAACTTGTGTTCAGAGATGAATTGAGACATAAATTGATAAAAGATCATTACTTCATAAACGTAGCCATTACTCTTTTGTTGCGTCTTCTTTTACCCATTATTATGGATCTCCTTTCTTTACTTATAATTTAGAATCTCTTTTCAGGATGTACTAAAATGCCTATTAAGGTAATGCTACAGGGTTTTAGCACGGCACGAGATGCTCCTCCAGGGACCAAGGCCATTAAGAGTGACTTAAAACGTGAAGCTGATACCTAAAGTGAAAGTCAACTGCAGATATTTGAAGCCATTCTTTTACATCTTTCTTGAATATCTAGTCAGAGACACTGCTTAAAAGACACTCGGAGATATATACTCAATACCAGCATGCTAATTGCAAAATGGTATTCATAAAATATAGGATTTGATACAAATGAGCATTAAAGAAAGTCATAAATGTTTTGATGTAACCTGTCATCTTGGTCATCATGGACGTATGTGCAGTGTCCACTTGACAAGTGAAAAGAAAAGCAGTAATGAGCCTATCCATTTCATCTAGCCCCACCATATTCCTTATCAAACGCTAGTGGTAGTTGACTTCAACTTAAAGTAAAGCATTTCTTTTTAATTTAAAAAAGTATTTCCGGAAATAACTGAAAAGTGCATTTCTAACTACCAATGATATAGCCAGCCACATATCAAAGTATAGGCTAAAAGAGATTGAAGAAAGAAAATGGGCAGAGCAAGGGGCTGGTCATATTCCTTTCTATGCATAAAATATGAATCAATTTGCTTCCAAAGCTATGCGTATTTACTCATTACAACATTATGGAAACTAAGGGCGATCTTCTGACGTGCACGTGAAAGAAGAAAAAAACTTAAAATATGCCATACCTTGTCCAGAGGGCTTTTAGATACTTTCTGTACCCGATAAGAACTTGACAATGGCATGGCTTTGAAATTCAGGCTCTGCCTTAGCTTTCTAGTCTCACCTTCTTTGTCCTCCTGAAGCAAGTAAACAGCATAAAAACGCTAAAGCAGTTTCAATTTGTTGATATTATTGCATTGCTTAACTTTATTCTCCAAATACTTTAGCAACAAAAACATTCTATGAAGGGAACCGTGTGAGGAGCCATCTATATCTGAATGCTTTCTTCACAGGGGAATTTGTACTAACGAACTATGGCTTGTTGATTTAGTCCATTGACACGCTACATGATACAATCTTGATGTATGAAGATGCACCTTTGATTTTGCTCGAAGGAGTGTACTCCCTGCCTCTTTTGTCTTTGATTTTTCTTCCAATTTTTCATTAAACTGAAACATATTGCAAAACAAATCCAACTTGAATAGTTACCAGAAAACAAAATTGTATGCTCAAGAAGTATCAAAGAATTTTTTCTCTCCATGAGAACACAAAAGAGAGAAGAAATCTATTGGTACCTCTTTGCTTTTAACAGCCTTTTCATCAGTTCTCTGCCCCAATGATGGGGCTACTTTAGCAGTTTTTTTATCCATACTAACTGCTTTAAGGGACCTATCACAAACATATATTGCAACATTAGTATTCCAGAAAAGGTAATAGAAAGGAAAAAATATTTAATAGCTCAGAAAAATATCACTGCATTTTCGCCAAATCTTTCTTCAATATGACATTGATATAAAAAGAGCTTGTGAATGATATCAATCTTACTGGTAAAATCTCAACCACAAATAAGATAATGTCAAAAGGAAAATGCATTATTACATTGCAGCATTGCTTGAAAGCAACAAGATAAATTCAACATTCAATAATATCAAGCATAATTATGAGGTAATGAAGTATGATGTTATACTATCTCCCATTCATGCAAATCAAACAATTTACAAAGAAAATTCAAATCAGCGTAATGCCAGCTATAATCTTGTAATATCAGCAAGATGAGCGCATCTGTCTGCAACACGAGCATAAGTGAAAGTGGATATTGAGATGATGAGTGAGAAAAATGTCCGTCACAGAAGGTAAAATGATTAGAATGTTCTGCAGTTTTTAGCATAAGGCAATTGCCCATGACCATACAAGTTGAGCAAAAAATTAAAGAACTGTTTTAAAGAATTTCACCACTTTATATCAATGAAAGAATGGCTATGAGGATTTATATGGGCAAATAAGGGTAGAAGTTAGAAAAGTAGTATTTTGACCAAATAACAAAAATTGGGCCGCATCTTGTTCAGCAAAACTTCAATCCATTTTTTTTCTTTTACTCTATTTGAGCATACAACTTCTCTATCACCTTTCTTATTCTGTTGTTTGATAACAGAAGTAACTTAAAAATCCAGACCTAAAGTTAATGATCCCATAGATAAAAACAGCAGGTAGGCATCTAATTGCATGAATGTGCAAGTATCATGGCATTGAACAACACATCACAGTTGAAACATGAAATATATCATGCAAAGTGAGTACATTCCTGGTCATAAGCTGCAAGGGATTAGGAACCTTACCCTCCATTTTCTTTTCGGGGAGTAAGAGAAGTGGAAACTCTAACTTCTGTCCCCTTTGTAGACACCTGTCAGAAAGATTCGGAAGTTTACATCTAACAAAGTGGCAGTGACCATTACTATAGTCGTAGAAACCAAAAAGGGAAAAAAAGAGAGGAAGAAGTATTCTTAGAGGTAAACTTTAAAAAAAATCATACCTGCTTGGTGCCAACAGATCTATCTTCAGAAGATGATTTCAATTGATTGAAGCTACATTGGAATGTCTTAAATGCTCGTTTGACAATGTCTTTGTCCCCCATTTTTTCCATAATAAGAGACTTTCTAGTTGTTGTAAGAGGAGCTGGGTTAGAACTAGGAGGATCCAAGCTAAGAGACATGTGCAAAGACTTAGGAGCCATTTTCTTGCTTTCTCCTGCGGAAGGAACTTTACTCTTTGATAATGACGAACTGATGGAATTCTTCGTCCAAGTTCTTGATGTGGACAACGCACTAGAAGTGAAGACTGGTTTTGAGGGTTTTGGGGCGGAAGTTTGCGGCGTTCTAGTGACAGGTAGCGCCGGTTTCTTCTTTGCTCTTGCCATGTCTCTAACCTTACCCAGTGGTGTATTCTAAATGAACATATTAAGGTAGATTAATGACCAACTACTGAAACATAGTTTCAAGGGGTAAAAGAAGCATAATTCCAAGAATTAAAACCGGGCAGTACTTTACCTTCTGAGATTCCTTTTGACGGTCTAACTTATTAGTTTTCCCTTTATTTGCCGGAAGTTTTTCCACCTCTTTCTCCAAGCACTTTGGCAATGCCTTCATGTCCTGAGACTCCAATGGTTGATTTTCCTGTTCTTTTACTACAGGAGCTTCTTCTATCTTATTCAACTCGGATATATCAATTTTATTGTCCAGTTCTTCAATCACCTCAGTCGATGAATCATGTACTTTTACATTGGTTGCATCTTCATCGCACTCATCAACACCGGCACTATCCAACTCACTCCTCAACTCTGTTTCCTCCCAGATAGCTTCCTCAGAAGTTTGGCCACTAAAATTCCCAAACTCAGACTTTGTCCCGCAAGGTTTGCCCAGCAGATCGCCATTGTTATGGTCATCTGACCTCAAAGAGTCATGACTCATTTGCTTCTCCTGATCCAGTAGCTCAGCTTTTCTAGCAGCAATCTTCTTGTAATGAGCTTCAAAGTAAGCTTTTTTCTGCTTCACAGATCCAGGCGTAGCACACTTCTCTACTTCTTCCAAGTACTTATTGGGTGAAAAAGAAGACCATTTTTCCCAAGACAATGAATCATTCTCAAATCTACCGAAAGATACCGACAAATGAACAGCAGGATTTGAGGTAGCTGTCTCACCCATCTGTGAATGTAACACAAAAACCAAAATCCTATCAAGAAACAGAATGACAACCCATGACTACAAAAGCAGCCAGGGAATTTTGCAATCATAACATAAATGAGTTCTCTCTCAACAATCTACAGCAAAACAAAACACATCCTGGAAAATAATAACAGTAACTTGATCGAAACAGATTAGTGGGCCAAACTCTTCGAAGGTGAAGTGAAAAATGAGTGTACCTTATCTTCGAGTCTCGAAGCTGTCACCGTTGATTCAACCATTAATTCTCGAGCTCAGAGCACAGTAAGACAGATTTGCGCACAATATTTACCTGTAAGTAAAGTAAGCATTGGCATGTCATGGATTCGGTGATCTTAAGAGGAACACCAAGAACAAGTTAGATCACACCCGACAAAAAAGAAAGTTAAAATATGGAAATCAATGAAAAAGGAGAACATGGGAGGGGGCATGTGGTTGTGTTTCACAGTAATGATACCAAGATAACTTTTTCATTTCCTACACTTCTATAAAGAGTTGGGCGTTTGGCAGTGAGAAGAGCCTTGTCTGTTTCTAGTTCTTGTGGAAACTCCTAAATGATGCACCCAATCATCAAAGACAAAAGTGGTGAGTCTAGTTCTTGTGGAAACTCCTAAATGATGCACCCAATCATCAAAGACAAAAGTGGTGAGTTAATTGCCCATTACCCAAAATGATTTAGCTATTGATTTAGTCCCGTAACTTGTTTATAATGAAAGAATAAAGTTCTGGGGTTAAAAAGCGAGTACTTTTCATGGTTTGTTCGTCAATAATAATGATCAAGGGCAATTTAGTGGGAAATTAGAAGATTTAGTTGGACCATAACCAGGGAAGATTCAACAAAGAAAGTGGATACATTTGATTGTACAAAGATATCACAACCAATATTTTGATTTTTGAAAGTTCATTACCCGCAGGTTTCTCATTCTCAATCTAAGTCAAGAGTTACAGAGAGGACGGATGAACTGACCACACAAAGCCATGAAATTCGAAAGAAGCAGAAGGCCCACGTAGAAAAGTAAATACAGCAGAAACACTGCGTGTGTGTAAGAACCAAGGGAACCCATCAGACAGCTTAGGACGCTAGTGGACCCTGGGATTGAATTTGTTGAACCCACATTATCGTCAATAAGAGGAATGTAAACATAACCAGGTCATTTCCGCAAGATTAGCGCTCCGTCTTTTTAATTTCTTACTTCCAAAACCAAAGTGGATACTATGTAACATCATAGATTCCTATCATTATTTATTATGCGTAGGTAACTAGCAATACTGCTTGTTATCATTGTGCTTTGTTTAGAAGATGTATGGTAGTGAGAGGAAATATCCAAGTTAATGGTCTCATATTTAAATTTTTATTTAAAATATTACAAAGGAGTAATACTGTTTTTTTTTTCCCTTTTATATAAAACAAGTATTAAGATTGTATCATCATTATTTTAATTTTAAGGAAAGTTGACAATGATTGAATATAAGAAAAGATGAAATGGAAGCTCCTTTCCTCTTCCTTTGGGTAACAATAGTACCCAAAAGAAATGGTAGGACAGGAGCACCTTTACTTTACTTAATAAGCATATATAAGTCGATCTCAGCACATTACATTCATGTGGGGCTCATCCCAACTAGAACTTTAATCTACTTTAACTTGCCTTGCTGCTTCCTCCTTTTAATGCTCTTAAGCTACTCAATCTTCCTCCGCCTTTTTTTTCTGATATTAAACATCACTGTTCCATCCATCTTGTACTATATATTAAGTCCCATTCCTTTCCCCGTACTAGCAATTCAAACCAAAACCTACTACTGGGTCTTCACCATGAAACTCGCTTCTTTGCTCTTGTTGTTCCTCGGCCTGGCTCTAATGTTAGGCCTTGCCTATTCAGACCCTGACCCACTTCAGGACTATTGCATCGCTGACACAAAGAACCCTAAATCTTTTTATGTGAATGGTGTGCCCTGTATCAACCCAAGCCTAGCTTCAGCTGCCCATTTCACCACATCAGTTTTGTCCAAGCCAGGGAACACAAAAGCTAACCCTTTCGGCTTCAATGTCACACTGACCAACACTGTCAATTTGCCTGGCTTAAACACTATGGGCCTAACCATGGCTCGAGTTGATATACAACCTACTGGGCTCGTACCACCCCACTCACACCCACGAGCCTCAGAGGTGACCATTTGCCTCAAGGGTTTGCTACTTGTGGGCTTTGTTGACACATCTAATCGCTTATTTGCTCAACAACTACGACCTGGTGAGTCCTTTGTGTTCCCAAAAGGTCTGATCCATTTTCTTTACAATATCGATACAAAGAATCCGGCACTGGCTATATCTGGGCTTAGTAGCCAAAACCCAGGTGCCCAAGTCACTTCCCTGGCTGCTTTCATGTCAAAGCCTCATCTCCCCGACGAAGTTTTGAAGAAAGGGTTTCAAGTCACTGTCCAAGACATCATCAGAATACGTAGAAATCTTGGAGGGTGATTATGATGACTTAGTTTGATATTGAAAGTAATATTTATGTCTATTTACTAATCGCCGTAAATAACTATTTATTTATTTATCTTCTTTTTTATTTGTACTTATTTTTATTATTTACCTTGTTATGTATTTATTGTATTATTTATTTTACTTCTTA
>JANSVA010000003.1:12451649-12478555 GCA_025504915.1 Erythroxylum reticulatum
AAATCATCATACACTTATCGGTAATTCAAGTGTGTGCTTTCAATTTATTGTTTGCGTCACTTTTGCTTCCAGTATTTAAAATGGAAGTTATTTAACTCGTCGAACTACTTAGATTATTTGGGCGATTTATGTATTTAAAGGTTGCTTATATCACCTTAAAATAGACTTTAAAACTAACCTAGAGCTTTAGATTAGAAAATCTATTTACTTATTTATTGTTTTTTAATTTTATTAGAACTACAAGGACATTGTTATCCTTGTTATTAGGTTCTAGGTCATTATAACTCATATAAATACTCCTTTATTGTATTGCAAAAGAACCTTTGCCTATTTTTAATCAAAATACTTTATTTCTCTTAAGGTTTTCGTCTACTTTTTGAGTTCTTTGTAGATCTTGGATTAGATCTATGTTTTCTGTACTCTTAGATTAGAATGTTGCGTTTTTGTGCTGCGTCAGGTGATATTAAAGCCTTGAAAATCCAAGGTTTGTTCGTCTGACAATGGCTAACACCAACGATGACGTTCATGAATTACCCGAAGTTTGAGAGTCAATTCGCAATATGAAACGACAACCAGCATTGATTCAGGACCAGTTGACAACGTTGTTGCGAGGAGACAACACAAGAAGAATTGAGGGACCAATTGTTAGGGAAGGTGACCCTGTGAGGTATCCTCAAATTCAAAATCTCGCGTCATAGAATCATGAAAATAGTTCCAGTGATGAGGAAGAAATCATCTAGCCAAGATGAAGAGGAGACTATCAATGTAAACTTAAGCTAGATATCTCATCTTTTAGCAAAGATTTCGATATTGAAGGCTTTCTTGAATGGTTAGTGGAGGTAGAGAGATTCTTCAATTATAAGGAGATTCTAGATGATAGAAAAGTAAAGTTAGTGGCCTACCATTTAAAGGAGGAAGCTTCTATATGGTGGAAGCAGTTGCGGGAGTCAAAAGGAGAGAAGGGCGAAATTCGATTTTTTTATGGAGGAGGATGAAGCAATTGCTTAGAAGGAGATTCTTAATGCCAAATTATGAGCAATATATTTTCAACGCATATCAATAGTGTCATCAAGGTAGTCATAACGTCTATGAATATATAACAGAGTTTTTGAGGTTGGCAGCTCGTAGCCAGTTATCTGAATCTCAACCTCAACAAGCCTCACGTTACTTGAGAGGGTTAAAATCGAATATAAGGGAGAAGATAAGAATCCAAATGGTGCTTACAGTGCAAGATACGAGAAATTTAGCTATGAAAGCTAAATCTATACTGAATGAGAAGCAACAGGAGTTTAAGTGCTATACAGGTGAGAAAAGTCTAGGAAATAAAGGAAAGGAGGTAATTACTGCAACCCCTATAAGGAGAAGTGTTGGAAAAGGAAGCACTAATGGCGGAAGCTCCAACAACTTCCAAACCCACCAATTCATATAATAAACCAGCTCCATCAAAATGTCATAGATGCAGCGAGACAGGACACAAATCTAATGAGTGTCCAAAAAGGAAAGCATTAAACATGGTGAAACGACAAGAAGAAGAACACGAAGAGGAACTATACGGGCCCGAACATGATGGCTGGGAACAGCAAGGAGAAGAGGATGAGGAGACGTTTGTGTGTGTCGTTAGAAGACTGATGATATCTTGCAAGGAGCATGGTGATTTGCAAAGACATAAGCTTTTCCATACGAGGTGTTTGGTACTAGGAAATTTGTGTGAGTTGATCATTGATGGAGAGAGTCAGGAAAATATTATAAGTACAACTACTATGAAGAAGTTAAAGTTGACTATTGAGCCACATCTAGATCCTTAAAGCATTAGGTGGATCAAGGAGGTTGGATAGATTATGGTTAAAGAACAGTGTAAAGTGACTTTTTCTATTAGAAAGTATTAGGATGAGCATTACTGTGATGTAGTAGAGATGGATGCATGTCAGATCTTGTTGGAAAGACCATGGCAGTTTGATGTAGATGTGATGTATTCGAGAAGGAAAAATATATACCATTTTGTAAAAGATGGAGTAAAGTATACTTTAGTACCTATCAGTGGCGTGAAGTCTCAAGGAAAGATCCAGAAGCCTTTGTTACAGGTAGAGAATAATCGAGACAAATTTATTAGTGAGATGAAGGAAACAAAGAGGTGCATATGTTAATGGTTAAAGGTGAACAGCTAGTAAGAAGCAAGCTCGAGCCTGTAGTACCTCAAAAAGTGTAATCTATATTGGAGGAGTTTACAGATGTGACTCCAGAGGGATTACCACCTATGCGCGATATCTAGCACCATATTGACTTGTTTTCAGGAGCCACCTTGCCTAATTTGCCTCATTACAAGATAAGCCCAAAAGAGAAAAAGATTCTACGGGAGAAAGTAGAGGAGTTGATGAGTAAAGGCTATACTTGGGACAGTATAAGTCCATGTGAAGTCCCAACATTACTTATGCCGAAGAAGGATGGGAGTTAGAGGATAAGCGTTGACAGTAGAGCGATCAATAAAATCTCTATTGGCTATAAACTTCCCATTCCAAGACTTGATGATATGTTGGATCAGCTAAGTAGAGTCATTATTTTCTCTAAAATTGATCTTCGGAGTGGATACCATCAAATAAGAATAAGGCTTGGAGATGAGTGGAAGACAACCTTCAAGACAAAGGATGACTTATATGAGTGATTGGTCATGCCTTTTGGATTATCCAATACACCTAGCACTTTTATGCATCTTATAAACCAAGTGTTACAAACTTTCATCTATAAGTTTATGGTTGTTTATTTTGATAATATTTTTATCTATAGTAGATCTATTGAACAGCATGTGGGACATTTAAGGCCTGTATTCTAGGCCTTAAGAGAAAATCAATTATATACCATCTTGAAGAAATGTTTATTTATGTTAAAGAATTTGCTACTCCTCGGATATGTTGTGGAAAAAGATGGCATCCGAGTAGATGAAGATAAGGTAAAGGCCGTTAGAAATTGGCCTACACCGAGAACCGTTAGAGACGTGAGGGCTTGTCATGGTTTGGTAACGTTCTGTAGAAAGTTTATTAGGAATTTCAGCATCATTGTAGCTCCTATTACAGACTGTATGAAGAAAGGGAAGTTAAGATGGGAAGAAGAGTAAGAACAAAGCTTTGCCCTTATCAAAGAGAAATTGTGTTCAACACTAGTCCTAGCCTTACTAGACTTTGAAAAGTTATTTTAAGTGAAGTGTGATGCGAGTGGGATAGGTATCGAGGCAGTATTATACCAAGAGAAAAGGCCTGTGGCATACTTTAGTGAAAAACTAAGCGAGACAAGTCAAAAATGAGCTACCTATGATAAGGAGTTCTATGTCATTGTGAGAGCTTTGAAAATATGGGAGCACTACTTAATTGGAAAGGAGTTTATTCTTTATACCAATAACCAAGTATTGAAGTATTTAAGAAGTCAGAAGCAGTTAAGGACCAAGATGCATGCTAAATGGTCAGCATATATTGACAAATTCCCCTATAAACTTGTCCATAAAGCTGGGAGAAACAATGTAGTGGCATATGCATTGGGTCGACGAGTAGCCATGATCAGAATGCTAACAGTTGAGATTGAAGGTTTCGAATACTTGAAAGACTTATATGTTGACAATGAACACTTCAAAGGAATATGGCAAACTTGTTAAGGAGAGAAGCCATATAAAGACTACCACATTCATAATGGGTTCCTTATGAGAGGTAACCAACTATAAATCCCACAGACATCAACGAGGGAGAAGGTAATTAGAGAATTACACGGAGAAGGCCTAGCTGGACACTTAGGTAGAGATAAGACACTTGAGGAGGTACGTAAAAGGTTTGGCCTAAATTAAGGAGAGACATTGTTTCTATTGTTTCTAGGTGCTAGATTTGCCAAACTTATAAAGTTCATGCATTAAACATGGGTTTATACATGCCATTACCTGTGCCTAACAATATTTGGGAAGAGCTTTCCATAGGTTTTGTACTAGGTTTACCAAGAACGCAAAAGAGCATGGATTCAATTTTTGTGGTGGTCGACAAATTCTCTAAGATTGCGCACTTTTGTCATGTAAGAAGATAGCAGATGTGACAATCATTGCTAAACTATTCTTCCAAGAGGTGGTGAGGCTCGATGAGATTCCAAAGTCAATTACCTCTTATAGGGACACTAAGTTTTTGAGTCATTTATGGAGAACTCTGTGGGGAATATTTGATTCATCCTTAAAGTATAGTAGCATAACTCACCCATAAACCGATGGACAGACTGAAGTGGTGAATAAGACTTTGGGTAATTTAGTGCGATATATTTGTCATAATAAGCTGAAGAATTGGGATTTTCTTATCGCATAAGCTAAGTTTGCCTACAATAATGCTATCCATAACTCTATCGGTCGATCTCCATTCTCTGTGATTTACACTAAGGTATCAAATCGTGCAGTAGACCTTATTCAGTTACCTAAAAATGTTAATATCTATGCGTGTGCAGCTAAATTTGCTAAAGAAACCCAAGAAATACAAGTTGAGGTGAAGGAATGACTGAAAAAGCTAATGCGAAGTATAAGGCTAATGTGGACTCACATAGGAAGAATCAAGTGTTTGACGTGAGAGATGAAGTAATAGTGTTTATGAACAAGAAGCGGATTACTGAACATCACCACAAGTTAAAAGCCAAAAAGTATGGTCCACTCAAGATTGTGAAGAAAATTAATGACAATGCATATATTATTCAATTACTTTCGTGGATGGGCAATATCAATTTAACCTTTAATGTTGTGGATATTTACGGACGGGTAATATCAACTCAACTTTTAATATTGTGGATATTTATCCCTACTTACCGGAGTGCAAGTTAGGTTATCCAGAGTATAACTCAAGGTCGAATCTTTTACAAGTGGAGAAGACTGACGTGAAGTTTAGATTAGAAAATTTATTTATTTTTTATTTATTGTGTTTTACTTTTATTAGGACTACAAGGATGTTTTTATCCTTATTATTAAGTTCTAGGTCATTATAACTCATATAAATATTTTTTTATCATATAGCGGAAGAACCTTTGCCTATTTTTCAATCAAATTTTTATTTTATTTTCATCTACTTTTTGAATTCTTTGTAGATTTTGAATTTTGAATTATATTTACATTTTATGTAGTCTTAGATTAGATTAGAGTACTGCGTTTTCGTGATGTGTTAATAACCTTGGTGTTGTAAACTAGTTATTTGAAGAATACACAATGGAGGAGCCATTCGTAAAGTTGTTAAAGTTTGGTGATGCAAATAGCAGAATTGTTTAGCCACCAAGAGGTCAAGAGAGTAACTTAATGGTACGTCATTTGAAGCAGAAAATAAGGGCGGAACATGAAAGAGTTAAACTGTTTGCACAGCACAATATTAAATGCAACATTATAATTTAAGTGAGAAAATGGGTATGGAGCTTTTTCATTGACTAAGGCTTAAACTTACGAGTTATTTGGTATTGAAGATGGCCGTTCCTAGGTTTGGAGTCTATAGGACCCTAGGTTCAAATTTATTGGTGCACGTAAGATTGAAGGAAGGCAAAGATTACGTGTATTTAAATTGGTCTTATTTAGGTAGGGAAAAACAATAAAAGAAAATGGGCTATTAATGAAATTGAGGAATAAAAGAGTAGTTGAAAGTTAGTTGTTCGTGGAATTTGGTGTTAAAATTGAAAGAGAATTTCATCCACTTGCAGCACCCTTTGTCCATTTCAGGATAAGTAATATTCAATTTTGTATTCTTTACGTAGAAAAAATGTGAAGCGTCACAGTGCATCGGGTGGAATCGATTATGAATAGTGACTGTTTATGCCTTGTGGACGAAGCAAAAGCACACGTTTATGTGAAGAAAAATGCAGCGGCTTTGACAAAACCCAAATCAAACTCTCCTGAATTTTCCAAGCTTGAAGGCGGATCGCAGAAGCATCCCTGTCCTTGGTGGCTATAAACAGCCAAATGGGATTGGGTGTGGAAACCACAAAGTTTGCTGGTCAATGGTCAATTGGCCTTTTCCTTTCCTACAGTTTCTAGAACATTAATTCTCACCATCAATCTATTGGTATCCGAAACCCACCTGCGGGTTGATTTGATATCCTATTAGAATGTATAACTGAGTTCCTTTCTCAGAATAGAATAGTAGCTTAACATGTTTGTGCTTCTCCTTATGATATAAAAAATTTTTATTTAAAAAAAAAAATCAGCAATGAATTGAACAAGTTTGTTTATTTCGTTATTCAATAAATGACATTATCCTCCTAACTTTAATTCCCTTTTTATCTCTATTTTTTATAATAACCTATATAAACTCTTTTAAGAAATTTCTATTATTCAAAATCAATTGCTTCAATCGTCTTTCAGAATGTATAATAATAATAATTTACAACAACTGATTCAACCAAACGCTGTATGTAAATGCCCTTCATCTTTTATCCAGATGAATTATGAACTGATTTATTACATGCTTATTAAATAAATTGAAGAACAAGAAAATAAATAAAACTATGCAATACAATACAATACAACACAACTCAAATATGAAGTCTCTTTATGTGGGGCCTGGAAGTGGTTGAAAGGTAAATGCAGAGCATCAACGTGTCACGCTGAGGCCCCCCAAAGCCACCTTAATTCATTGCTTCTCACAGTCTGCTTGTTCATTTCAGGTGAAAGGTCTTCGCTTTGGATCTGGAAAACTCATTACCATATTCATAACTAAATCCAAACAGGAACATGGAACCAAACCGACAACTGTATCTGTATGTTATTCTTCCATTCCAATCCAATTTTAGATACAACGAAATGAATCCACAAAAATTGTTCCCCAGCATCGGAACCAGAATTACACTGAAATCAATCACCATATGTAAACACAAAAAACACCAAGAAGGAAATGAGAAAGAATTCCACCACAATCAACCTAAAATCTGTACACATTTTTCTACCAAAAGAATGTGTAAACCAACCATTAAAAGTAACTAGCATACCCCTCTTGCGAAGGCCTCAAAACCCCATAACTCTTATCCTTCATTCTATCATTGTCCAACCCTTTGTATAGATCATACGGTTCCCATGATCGATCAAGCGGACAAGGTTTACCGCTGTCCAGCCTAGCCCATGGCTTCCCTTTCCCACTCCAATGCAACAAACTTACCGGACCCGGATGCAATGACCTGCAATCCCCTCTCAAGTTGTCGCCGCCAAGACCGTGCTGGTTCCACCGGTGATCGATCGGTTCCACATTTCCCGCAAACACCAACAAAAACGGCGGCAACGAACCCAACTCGTAAATCCTTCGTTTTCTTTGTACTTCCATCCAATTCTCAATCCTTCTCCGGTAGTTTCCCTCCCTCCATTTTACCAAGTCCATGACCATCACTCCTGTGTTGAAATAACACGGGTTCCGGGTCGCGAAGACCCGGGATAGAACTGGGTTGGCCCAGAACCGGTCGGTGAAATACTTGGTGAAATTTGCGTGGCAGTACTCGGGCGCTCCAATTACGCGAGACCCAGCAAGCTTCGTGCTCCATAGCTTGTGTATATCGTCGACAACGACAAGATCCGAGTCCAAGTAAATGACCCGGTCAACACACGGATCCAAGATATTACCCAAATAGTTTCTCGCGTAGTTCAATGGATTCTCCAATGCTTGTCTGACCGAGGAAGAGATGAGATTAATGACTGTGTCTTCCCTGAAAATGTAGACCTTAAAGTTGAGTGAAGGGAAAGTGGAGCGAACCAGTTGCGAGAGGATCCGAGGATTAGCAGGGTCGAACTCAGCCGTTATAAAGTGGAAGAATACGCTTTCGGGGCAGGAACTGTGCTTGAGGACGGAATGAACGGCGGCGATTGAGCCACGCAGGTACTCGGAGTCGAGAGTCATCGCTATATGAACCAGGGACGGGTCACATGAGGAGACAAAGTGCTTACTAGATGACACCGTACAGCCCACGCCGTTACGGTATTCAGGCGCTTCAATGAACGGAAACCCGCTGTCACCGTTGAACTCCTTTCGCGGAACGGAACGAATCGAGATGCAGAATGGTGGCAAAAGAACGGACACAAATAAGGAGAAAAGGACAGCTTGGGACAAGGCCATCCTCTCCGTTTTTTGCAGTTCTCAACAGAGAAAGATTGATGAGTGATTGGTTTTTTTTTTTTTCTTTCTTTTTACGAAGTGTAAGAGTCAATATATGTATAGAGAAGCAGTGAAAGAATTCTAGACGCGGTTAGCGAAAATGCTTGCGTTTCAAAGGAAACGCGGTTTTGCCTTTTCTCTCCTCTGGGGCTCGAGGGAGAGAGAGAGAGGAGGAATTGTTCCTTATGAACATGCAGGCTCTCTCGCTCCTTGTGTATATATACAGTACAATTACAAGGAGCAGTCTCACAATGGGAACTATTCTGTATTTCTCTCTGCACCGCAGTGGAAGGTTGAGGAGTTTGGTGGGTGGAACTGACGCGCGATGATTTTGCGTGGTTTAGGCAGCTGGAGTCTCTGATCCAAACCACTTTTAACGTTCAATTTTAATTTTTTTTACCACACTACATTTATTTTCTGTTTTCTTTTACGGGATGTATAATATGAATCAATTTTTTTAAATCAGTTAAACCAGGAAAAAATGACAGCTATTTAACGTCTCACTGATATGTTAGATAGACGTTTACCGTTATTAACGCATTACTTTAACTCATAGTATATGGTCAATTTTTAATACATCGGATCATATCATGACTCCATTAGGACTTTGGAGTATTCACCATTGATTTTTCTTGGAAGGAACATGGCCAAGTAACAAGTAACAAAACGGATTGTATTTGTAGTTTTGGAATTAATTTAAGGTCAGAGTCTACCACCTTGGAATCAAGTATTACTTACTTTACGTCTTCAAGCTACCTAGTTATGAATATTTTGGTCTAGTACTAAAATTACGACAATATTAGAATTATGCAAATTTACTTCAATATGAAAATATTATAATTGAGTTCAGTTTCGGTCTGACTATTCCAAAAACTTGGACTGCTCCTAAAACTAAATGAAAAAGTACCTAAATTATTATTTTTACTAGAATTAACTTTTGATTATTAGTAGCATAAGAAATTAAATTTTCTTTCACAAACAAGATAAAGAAGGAAAGAGATTGGGCGTAGAAATGTTGAGGTTGGGCTATTTTCCAAAGAAAGGAATATAAAATGTGAGAGGAGAGAGAGAGAGAGAGGAAACAAGCTCTCTCTTTTTACGATTAGTAATATTGGGAGGGAGGGACAAGTAATATTGTAATGCGACGCCAGCTGTTTTTGCAAGGCATCGGCTTGTAATCTTTGAGTTTTGATTTGACTTAGACGGCCGTGATCAAAACTGGCAGTGCGCCCATTTCGTTGTCTGTTGGATCCTCACCCATGTGATCACGTGCATTCCTGCGTTATTTGAAATTTTGTTTAATAGATGCCAGCAAGTAGCTGGAAGGTGTATGCTACACCACACTATCATAACAGTTGTGCGAAGCCCTACCCTACCTTGCCTTTCTATGTATCTATTTACTTGGCCTATTTTGTTTCATGCAAAAATGTTAATGTTGTTTCGTGTTTGTATTATTACAAATTTTCTATCAAGTTATAATTTTTCCAATTTTAAATTACTGATTCAAAATGATTTTGAAGTCTTTCTTTCCGTGTGCGTGTTTTAATCATGTCCCCAAGTTTACATGGGGAGAACAATAGGGTGCATGAGTACTACTTGTGAGTATATATGTAGTAAAAACAAAAAAAATAAACAATGAGAATAAAAACTTTTTTAATCGCTTTTCTTTATATAAATAAAAGTAAAAAAGATAATAGAAAATTTTATTTGAATGAGTTTAAAGAAAATTCGAAATTCATATAGCCTCCAACACACAGACTTGAAATTAATTGCCGTAGGTTGAAGATTAGGGTTCTTCAAACAACCGCAAAACAATACACCTTTTTAATAAGCTACTAGAAATTCTACCACGAAAACTCCCTAGCACTGTAGTGATAAAACGTATGTACTTTGGTTGGTTCTTGAGAAAGAAGACAACTGCATCAGTATGTATTTAGTATGATGTTACGCTAATATTTTGAACTGATAGTTTATGTAGATGCAATTCAGTCATTATTTGGTAACTATTATGTAATGTTCCCTTTTTAGATCATAGATGACAGCAGCAGGTTTGGATTTATGTAGTTAGACATTTTATAGAATATCAAGCATGTCTTAAATTTATACTTATCAACATGAAAACAGTGATAATAACTGGAATTATGACCATGACTTGACGACAACGTACGATTCAATTTCATTGTAAATTAATTCATTCTTGTTCTTGAATTAAAATATCGAAAACACAACTAGCGGGAATCGAATTGAATTGTCAATCCCATATGTTGTCAAACGAAAAAGTATCCAATGTCATATTACAGTACTACCCCATTTACAAACAACAAAATAAAAAAGATGGAATCTTTCGTATGAATTCAAAACTTGCCAGAACAAGCGACGGAGCCTCCTTTGTTTGCTGTGTGTGACCACTGCATTTAATATTTACTACATCTGATTACTTATTCCATCTCGCTGTTCATTTTCATATAATCAATATATTAAATATTCTACCCAAAATTAAACCAATAAAATAAAAAAGTTAAAATTTTTAATAAATATTAAACTGTTATAAAACTAGTTAAAGTACATAATTTAAAATAGAATAAAAGAAAATGTTCTTAATTTAAAGTTTAACTATTAAATAAAAATTAATGGGTTTATTTTAGTTTATAAAAGTTGATTAGTTTACCAATTAATTAATAAGCTAATCAATTTTTAACAACAATAATTACTAAAATAAAAAAAAACCCAAAATTTCAAAATTTAAAAAAGAAACTTTGTTCATTCAAAAATTTCAACTTATAATCATTACATATAACTACAACCATGTGTTTATCTTAAAACAACTGTTTCATATTAAGATAAAAAGACAAAAAAAAAACCTTTTTATATAATTTATTATTTTAAAATAAAAACTTTGTTAATCACAATTCAAATTATTTTATCACAAATTATGAACTTATATAATTATTATTTTAATGATATTTTTTTTATAAAACGATTTAACAAAAACTTATTTTGAAAAATTCCTTTGTTTAATTTAATATCAAAATATATTTTTAGGTAATTTCAAAATAACGAAGGTATTTTTTTTTTAAAGAAAAAAGTAAACTCGTATAAACAAATTGTATGTTTTACTCGTATCTTAACTTTTTTTAAAATAAAGTTAGACTGGACTCGCACACGAATACTTTTTACGTGGTAGTCCCATGTATTTATTTATATTGGCTTCAAATTAACTTTCATTGATCAAAGCAACTCCTTCATGTTCTGCCTGTGGCATCATTTTGACGGTAGAACACGGACAAAATGGAGCACTTGTTGCCATGTACAACGTGATCTATTCAGTGTAATTCCAAGCCTCAGCGTTATGCGTAAGTTTACAAAATTGGATTATCAGAAAGGTGTTGGGAATGGACCTTCCAATCTTAATGAAAATGAAGGATTCTCTGCGCTGGCCACTAGCACATAGTTTATAGCATTAGTTTTGTTGACAGAGAATGCAGTACTAACCAGAAATAAATTATACAATTTATGAGCAGTTGCAGTCAATTTGTTGCCTAAAATTAAGAGTTTGGTGGATTGAGATTCTGAGGACCAACCAACTTGCCATGACTAAGAACTGTTTGTTTATTGGTTCAAGGCCTCGTTCACCAGAAACCATGAAAACTCTTTATTTTTTCTTTCTTTCCAAGTTAAGTTAACCTATATTTATGTTGTTCCAATTCCCAAAATGGTCAACTTTTGCGGAGACGCAACTTCCTTGGCTGAAAAATTTTCAGAACCGAGAAAAAGTTCGCTGTGTTTCAGGGCAGGGAATAAATGAAAAGTTGTCCGTTCTCTTCATAGACCTTGAGAGTGCCGGGGATAATTCCCGTATTATTATTTATTAGCAAAAGAGAACAACTTCACTACATTTTATTAAAAGGCAGGTCAGATGCAAATTCAACAATCTAAAGGCCGCCACATAAAAGTTCCTTCAATATTGAAAACTGAAGGATGGTGAGAAGTGGGAGAGAGTAGGTTTAAAAAATAAAAGAGTGTTGCATGCATTGGAAGGTACGCATAGGATTCTCATGACGGTACCAGACTGATACGAGAGTACAGTAATGCAAGAGGCCACGAGTTTCTATAAAACGATGCTCAAAGGGCACCGTCGCATCCACGGAGCAACCGGTGAGAGTTTGTCAGCTTGTAAAATTATTAAACTGTGACACGTGGGAACACAAAATTAACTCTTGTAGTGGGCCCATCTTTTTGGCATATTAACGTATTAGTTGTTACGCTTGCAGAAGTATCCAATCATAGAAATACGACTTCAACTCAAAATAATTGAAAAACAACTAAGACCAACTATACTCAAATTTAGCAAAGCTTACGTGGAATGAGAAATATTCAGTTTGTTATACGAGCCAGTGTAACGACGTAGTCTCAGAGGCCTTGCGAGATTGCAAGGAGCACGTGGACCTGTGCGGAAGAACTTGTGGGGCATGCCTAATTCAGGGGCTCCCGTGGTTCTAGAAGGTGCGTAGACAGGACTGTGGAGGGTGGAACACAGGAGTATACTACGGCCTTTGAATCTATTTACTGGTACATTGGATCTAGTCATCAAAATTATGTTCCCGTCCTTTGAATCATGACAAAGTTAAGGTAGCCCGTGAGATTGGTAGCGTTTTCATTCACAATTTGCACATGAATCTGTCTACTTGTACCGTCGGGCTAAAATATAAAGTGCAAATTCCATGTAAAAGATTGCTGATGATGTAAAGAATGTGCTTTATTTAAAACGAATTTTATTCCTTTCTTCGATTTGGTACAAAAATTATTAGTACACACTAATTCATCTTTTACTTTTTGGCAACAGATTAACGGGGTGTTTGGAAACCTTCGAATTGAATACGTTAACAAATTGGATTCAATTACATTAATGAGATTGAATTGAATTCAATTTACACTGTTTAGTACAAAACCAATAATATTAGAATTGAATTCAATTACACTGTTTGGAACACAATCAAAATGAATTTAATTATTTTATATGACATTTTTACCCTTGACTAAAAAATAATATTATTAAATAATAAACATTCACACTTACATAGACCAACTTATAAATATCAATTTCATTATAAATAATATCATTAAGAAAGTTCATTATTAAAATGAAAAGAGAAACTGATTGCAAATGACATTAGATTAGACCGAGCTATGAATATAATAGAAAACTATTATAATTTGGAAGTTTAAAAATGCATGAAAGAGTAGTAGTTCTTTTACGTTGACAACTATAAGACACTATCAAATTTTGAAATTTCACTCCAAATTATATATAATATCATAACAAGTTTAACATGTTTTCATGTGATGAGGAGACTTAAGATCGTTATATCAGAAAATTAAATAAAAAACATTCATATTTGCATAGAGCAAGTTACATCATCCATAAAGTTCCACACTTAAATAGGGCAAGCTATAATAACCTAACACCAACTCATCTTCCTAGATAACTAATCTAAACATACTTCAACTGGACATGCAAAAAACATACCAATAAAGTTAGGATGCTCTACAAGCCAATCAACTGCATCCAAGAGAGCACATCCTTCTAATCCTAATTCTTTCATTGCGTTAAATATTTTCTCCTCTTTTCTAACACGAGAGTTTGTGGCTACAATAGTTTGTTCAATTTCTTTCATTGCATTGGACATAACTTGTAATTTCGAAGAAATTTGATCTTCCACTCGTGCTTTTCTTTTATTACAGGTGTAGGATGACTTTGACACTGAAGGAGTTAATGATGAGGAAGCTTGATTTATTGGTGTTGTTGGAATACTCTCGCTTTCAAATGGATAAAAACTCTCTAAATGAACCTCATTATTTGTTTGCATATTATCAATGTCCTCAATATTCATATCCCACCTTTCCTTTTCCCATCTTTGAACCTTCTCCTTTGCACTTTCAACTTCAGATCTGGTAGCTCTATCTTTCTCATAGATCTTGCGAACAAGGTCCAAATTAGGTAAAGACTTCCCTAGAATATGTTTCACCTTTTCGTTAACCTATCAATCAAAATACAAGAAACTGTGTCAACAAGCTTCATGCATAAAAAATAATACAAATAAAAAAATTAACGATATATGCATTAAATAAAATACCTGTATTAAACTTTGCCGCAACTCTAGAACTGCTTCAAATGTCTTAGTAACATCATTCCATCCAATTCCACTTTTGCCATCAAGAAATATTGTCAAATGCATTTCTTCCCTTAAATTTCTCAACCGATTTACAATTTTTCTCCGATTAATCTTAACCCCAAACTTTTCATCAATTTCCTTTATTACCTCTCTATATACACCAGCACTAAAATTTCTATCCTCCTTTTGGCCTTTATTTTTTTGCTCCTTAAGAACTTGAAGCATGCACTTATCCATTTCATAATTCCACCTTAAATATCCATAAGTTTTTTTTCATCATAATTCACCTCTACGTCCATCGCCACCTATTTTTTCCAAACACAATCCATCACAAACCATCTTATACTATTATTAACTCTTACTTTTCTCAACAACATAAACAAGCATAAAATTGTTAAAGACAATTACATTCAAAGGACGAACAATCATGTTTACAAGTGGCGGTAACAAAAAGAGAAAAAAATATAAACAAAGTTACATAATGCAATAACAAAAATTTCAATAAATCAATGTTGACAAATGTAATCATTCCACATATGCACATCGATACTATTTCTTATTATTCTACCATCTTCATTCCTAGCAATTCCTCCAAAGACATTATCATCTTCATGATCACTATTCAATAGCTCTCTATCAACTCTTGCAACAAGTTCTTCATCCGGATCATATTGTATTAAAAAGTTATGTAAAATACAACAATCGAACATAATTTTAATGTGTTCATATCATATCTTGACATCTCAAATAAAATGGGAAATCTACACTTCAAAACACCGGATGTCATTTCAATTGCATTACGTAATGAAGCATGTCTCAAGTTGAACAACTCTTTT
Source organism: Erythroxylum reticulatum (assembly GCA_025504915.1). NCBI lineage: Eukaryota > Viridiplantae > Streptophyta > Magnoliopsida > Malpighiales > Erythroxylaceae > Erythroxylum > Erythroxylum reticulatum. The sequence goes on from JANSVA010000003.1 coordinate 12,466,779, forward strand.
GCATTAGTTGGAGCTTGTCGAGAATACTCTTTTAAATGATATCGAGTGCTTCTATAAGGAGCAATAAATCCGGACCTCAGCATATATCCAGCATCAACTGAATAGAATTTACTTATAAATAAAAGTAAAACCATTTACTAGATGTTTATTAACAATAACACTTTTTGTATATAATATGGAATTTAATAATCTTCAACTAAAAGACACCTTGAGGAACAATGCGTTTATCTTCTCTAGCTAATGCATTATCTAAAATTCTTAAATCTGAGGCTGAACCTTGCCATCCAGGTAAGTCGTATGTACATTTCAAGTTAAAAATGCATGCAACCAAGACATTCATTGTAGAATAACTCTTCCTTCCTCTGGACCTTGATATATTTTCCTTTGAAACTTTTACTTTGATATGTGTTTCATCAAGAGCGTCAATACAATTCTAAAAAGTCCATAAAATTATTAGAATTTTTTTATTAATAAAAAGTATGTTTTTGTATATAAATTATTTTCAAAAAATACCTGAAAATATGGATAAAATTTTCCTCTGCTATTGATTATTTCGGGAGGGACAACTAAACCATTTGGTTGAACCAAAAATTGATTCTCGAAGGTAATTATTGCTCTGAGTACCTGGTGGAAGTGACGAATAATTGTTTCAGTAGATCGTCGAAAAAAGAAACTTTGTGAACGAGTGCTAGCTCTACCACTTAAAATGTGTAAAAATATTCCAACTTGTTCCTCAGCCAAACTATTTTGGTTATCTCTTAACAGTCCCCTCCCACGAAAAATTTAACATTAGCAAATAAATGCATCATAATTTATGTGTAAAATGCTACATGCATTATAATGTATCTCTATTGCAGTTAGTAATTCTTGACGTACAATTTCTCTATGACCTCTTTTTGGATGCACTAGTTGTCTATTAGCTCAACACATATATTGATATATATTTCTCAAGCAAACCAAATAACCTGCATAAGCTACCATAACAAGTAGAGCATTTCTTTCAAATCCTCTAATATCGCTTGCATTTAAAATTTATTTATTGTCACAACACAAGTAGAAAAAATATTGACATATCAGTTCGTACTCCTATGACACGTTCACATCTTCAAAAAGAAAGAAAGAGAATAGGACAGCTTCAAATTTTCAATGAAACCAAGAATTGCATAAATACATAAGAGAATGGAATTCATCATAATAATCAACTAGAAAGATGGATCACTTCTATAATTACTGAAAAAGTTTTTGGATAGCATACACTGGTTTGGACCATGAATTGGAGAAATTTGATTAAGATAAAATCAAAGGTTTTCCTTATACCAATTTTAAAAGTAAAACTAAGGTGATTAATAAATATATGGTAATCTCTATCTTCAGAAATGAAAATGTTATCACTAAAAATCTACCCCAAATGAAAGAAGATTAAAAGGAATTGATATTAAAGTTAAGCAAGGTTTGTTTACTTATGTTGACTAAGATTTTGGAGATTAACGTATAAACAGTATTACAACAAAAAAATTATTTATAATTAAAGATGGAGGAAGGATGGATATTTAAGGGATAAGAGTGAAAAAGATACAATTAATCCCTTTGAAAATTCTACGCCCTAAAAAGAAACTCTAAACAATAATACATAGACTACCTTAATAATATGTAGTGATTATTGAAGAATTTAGTTGTAAAAATCATCAAGACCTAAGGACTTTACAGAGTGGAAGCCAAATAGAATTTTGATTTCTAAATCACAATTTATGCCATCTTCCAATACTCTAGGATTGATCAGGAGCTCTAAATTAGGAAGATTATAAATAGTGGACCTTCTTTTGCCTAGAAAAATTTCAAAATAGTTAACTATTTCATATTTAATCATAGGTTCTTTTATAATTATAATCCCATCGTTATCTAGCGAGAAAATAATTTGCAAATAGCTCTTAAAGCTATCACTATGTTAAAGAATATTGGTCGTATGGCCATTTTGTAACTATAAATGCTTTCATTAGTCTTTAGTATAAGCTAGAGCCAATTATTGTTGTACTCACTTTACCTAAAATTCACTGGAAATAAAAATTTCTTCTTAATGAATCAAAGGAAAGTTACCTAAGAATGCAGTATCAGTATTGTTGAATGCTGAGTTTGTTCATAGTATTAAAGTCACTTTTTCATCAAACTGGTCAAGAAACTTACAACTATAACATGATTATGCCTTTATGTACCCAAGCATATACAAATACGAAATTTCCCTTCAAAAACCCGTAACCTAATTTTCTCCAGAAACCCAATCCACAAAATACAAAATTAATACACAAACTTGTCAGAGGAGTGGCTGCGTGAGATGGGAAAAGAGTGGTTGTTGTTGAGGAGTGGCTACATTGAGGATGGTTGCGTGAAGAGGAGTGGCTGCGTTGAGGGTGGATGTGTGAAGAGGAGTGGCTGTTGTTGCGTGGGTACTCAGATGGGAGAAGAGTGGGTGTGGGTATTTTTGTAGTCATAGGGTTATTGTGTTGAAGATTATTGCGTGGGTATTATTGGAAGACTACAATTTCAACGTTAAAAAAGAAGAGTAGCAGTCATTTGTAATTGAATTCACGTGGGTTGCTGGTTGAATTGAATTTATAAGGAGCAGTGGATTTTAATTACACATGAATTTAATTCATCTTTGTTTTTCTGTTCTAAACAAGTGAATTAAATTTAATGTTGTAATTGAATTGAATTGAATTCACCTGGTTCCAAACAGGCTGTAAGGAATGCAAAAGTTAATGACTGAAGTATATTCTAAATAAGAATTTATCTTATATTTAGCATGAAATAACCATAATTTTAATATTTCATGTTTATCATAATTTTTATGTTTAAAAACTGCTAAATCTCCTAATTTAATTATTCAACCTTACTAATTACTTTACATCAATATTTTTCCTTACACGTTTAATGAAAACCTTACATGCATCATAATTGGACTTCCGCCATTTATTCAACTTAAATTTTGTTCATATTATGTGTAGCTTTTGTTTAAAATATTAACAAAATTTTATTAATAAATTCAATATGTATAAATATTTAATAAGTAAAAGATTGAAATAAAGTAATATTAAGTTAAAATATTAAAAAATGATATCTCATACTAATTACTATTACTTACCATATCACAAGATGAGATGTGAAGGTTAATTAATTTGTGATCATTTTTTTATTTCCTCAAATGACATAGTAAATACATGGTAAGAGTATGTATTTTATGCCTTTTCACAAATTCAATAAATGAATTACATATAGTAATGTGTGGTTATGATGAATTTGTATAAGACAATCACAATAATAATAAAAGAGAGTAACCAAAAGAGATAAAATTGATTTGTAGTGATTTAACTAAATAATTCTTAGCTTACAGTCACTCTCCAAATTTTATTTAGTAGTTTACTATTATCTTTCTTTAATGGGCGAAGAATGACCCTTTATATGAAATTTTCTTCGTTACAAGTGAAGAGGAAGTACTTCCTTTGTTATTCACTAATATAAATTTTCTTCGTTACAAGTGAAGAGGAAGTACTTCCTTTGTTATTCACATTAATGAATTATGATTCAATATGTTATGCAATTCAAACATACACTCAAATACTCTTAAACTTTTATTAACTCAGTAATACGTCCTTCCTCTAATTTAATTGAGGTGTATTTATATTAAAATCACTTTAAATGTTTGTTATACACATAAACTAATAGGATAAGAATAAGCTTGCTAAGAATATCTAAGGAGATGTATCTTAGTGTATACTATTTGCTAATGACATTGTTTTAATGGATCAAACAAAAGATGATGTTAATAACAAGCTAAAACTTTAGAGAGATACACTAGAATCTAAGAGCTTTAAAGTGAGTAAGACTAAGTACTTAAAGTGTAATTTTTTGGGCGATAGGGTTGCATTCGATGTGAAGATCAACATTGATTATGTAATTATACAACAAAAGTATTATTTTAAGTACCTTGGATTCATTATCTAAAGCAACGACGAGATAGATGATGACACAATTTATCATATTAAATTAAGGTGGCTAAAATGAAGGAACATCTCATGAGTTTTATATGACAAGAACATAACACTCAGGTAAAAAGGTAAATATTATAGTTAACAATTAGGTCAACTATGCTTTATGAAGTAGAGTGTTGAACGATCAAACAAACATATAGCCATCAGTTAATGGTAACAGAGATAATAATGCTTCGTCAAATGTGTAATCTTGTAAGAAGTGATAAGGTCAAGAATAAAATGTAAGAGACAAGTTGGGGGAGACTAACGTTGATAATATAATAAGAGGGAAAAAGGCTTAGGTGGTTTAGGCATATTAAAAGGAGATATTGTGACACCCTACTAAGAAGATGAGAGAAAATGGTATTTAAGGACTGTAAGAAAAGAAGAAGAAGACCTAAGAAGAATTGGGGAGAGGTCATAAAAAAATGACCTTACTAGAGTTTATCGAGGACTTGACTCTCAATAGAAAATTTTGGTAAATTAGGATACGGATAAAAGACCCTACATAGAGAGGTCCTTCTTTCTTAATAGGCTTTTTAAACATTTTCCTTTGATTTTGGTGTCTTTTAATTAACCTAAATACTTTTGTTTGTAGTACTAGTTCCTTTAGTTATTTTGTTTACTTATTTGATTTTTCATTTTCCACTTATTTTTTTGTTTATTTACTTTTTTGTTTTCTAGTTATGGTCATGATTATGATTATTATTATGATAATGATAATGATTTTTATTTTATTTTATTTTTTATATAGTTATTTGTTTATGCATTTTTCTATTTGTTTCTTCTAATTGTTTTCAAAAACTTTTTTTTCCTGTGAGTCTATTAAAAAAGTCTTTGTATTAGCTAATGATAAGGATGCGTATTTGTGGACCACCCCAAATCTGACATCTCAGTGGGATCTCTACTAGGACATTATTGTTATTTATAAGCTAATAAGATAAGCAATTCTAAAGTGCCAAATTTTTTCACTTTAGTATGTAAGCTTTAAAAATTTTCAATTAAATGACAAACTTTTTACAATTTTAGTAACTTAGTTTAGAATGTTAGTCCTATTAGTAATTTGCTAAGTTGATTAACGAAATATTTATTTTTATGATATATAGATGCTCATGTGAAAAGATAATGGTTAACTAAGCATACCTATAACCCATTCTGAATAGCCTATAACCATATCCATACCCAATAACCCAAATACCCATCATCCTTATACTCAAATACCCATTACATAAATAATTATTAATAATCACTGGAACTTATTGTGATTCAAGTATTCAATCTTTAACCACTACACGTAGTCTCCTCCCATCTACAACGTCATCTCGTATCTGGGACGCACCATTTTCAAGACATACCTAGACATATATTTTTGTGTTTTCTTACGTGATCCTTGTTTGAAACCAGAAAAGGCTCATTTATATAATGTGTAATCTCACTTTCAATCTCTCATTCACATTTCTTGCCTTAAACAATTTATCTTTATTAACTAAACATGTCAAAATAAAATTTTCTTCCTACGTGGTCCTTGTTTGAAACCAGAAAAGGCTCATTTATATAATGTGTAATCCCACATTCAATCTCTCGTTCACATTTCTTGCCTTAAACAATTTGTTTTCGTTAACCAAACATGTCAAACTAAAATTTTCTTCCTACGTGGTCCTTGTTTGAAACAAGAAAAGTCTCATTTATATAACGTGTAATCCCACATGCAATCTCTCATTCACATTTCTTGCCTTAAACAATATGTCTTCATTAACCAAACTTGTCAAACTAAAATTTTCTACAACATTCTTGTAGAACAGACACCCAATCATACTCATATCCCCCAAAATCCAAAGAGCCATTTAATTCTACGATCTCTTTCCCAACTCCCAAAAATAACTTCCCAACTTTTTTTTGGTAAACATAACTTCCCAACTTTCCTTAATCCCAAAAGTGAGTTTTAATTAATTAATATTCTAAAATTTCCATTTCCATTTCCATTTCTTTTTTAGTTATTTTAGGTTGATGTTTAATTTCTTTTGGTTGGAATATCATTCCGTGTGTAAAGATATGCAAATGAAGGTTTATGTGAATAAGGGTTCTCAGGAAAAGATTTATAGGAGCAATTTATTATGCAGAGATATTAGGTTTTGTTGTGTTCATAAAATTCAGATATTAAACATACATAACGAAAATAGTGCTTCCTAGATGTGAACCGATGACGTAAATGAGAGGAGACGACACATCGAGGATGAAGATTAAAGAATTAAATCACAATGAGTTTGAGTGATTGGTAATGGGTATTTAGGTCTATAAATAATGGGTATTTGGGTTATCGGGTATGCAAGGGTCATTTGGATTGAGTATTTATCTGGCCATTATTTTTTATATAGACATATACATGTCAAGGATAATAAAGATTTCAGTAGCCAAATTAGCAAATTATTAAAGGAACTAATGTTTTGAACTAAGTTGATAAGGTTATAAAAAGCTGGTCACTTAATTGAAAATTTTGAAAGCTTGGGAATTAAATTGAAAAAATCCAAAAAAGTTGGACACTTTAGAATTGATTATCCCTAAACTAATCATTATAGGGGCTACTTTATAAACATAATAATTTAGTTGATGCTTAATCTTATACTAGTTGATTTTCATTAATTGTGGTATTAGCTAACATGTTTGCTAGTCAGACACGTAAGTGAACATTGCATTAAGAAGCTCCTTTTTTTGTTCATAATGCTAATTTTTGTTAGACAATTGATTTAGTTAGCTCATTTGATACTTTGTTCTTATATTAAACTTAATATTCCATATATTACTTAATTCTTTGATAGATCAAAATACTAACGTCATCAAAGACAAAAATTATTAATATTAATATATTTTTTTGTTATAAAACTTATAGATTAAGACTTCACTCACTCCATAAAGCCTGTAGACTTTGGGTGAGGGATTTTATTTTTGCTTAATCTAGAAGACAAATTAATTAAGTGAAATAAAATGTGTATATAAGATTTTAAGTAGTCATATGTGTGCTTAAACTAATTAAGACAACATTACAATCATTATGAAAAATGTCGAGCTTGTAATTGAACCTGTAGTTGTGCAACAAGGTAGAAATAATTGTCTTTTAGCTTATAGTATGTTGGAAGGAGTTATAAAATTCCAAAGGTCAAGTCTAAGATGAAAACATTTGTAAGATGGAGTTATATATAATGGCTTCAAAATCTTACGAAATGCAAGCAAAAAATTTATCATATCTAAACATGTTTTGATTATTGAAAAATTAATGGAAAGTGTGTGTGTGTATATATATATATATATATAGACAATATTTCTCTATAAAATTGACAATAAAAGAAGGGTAAGTTATAAATAAAATCTTGAACTCTACCTAATTTTTAATTAAAAATAAACCACTAAAAACATAAAAAATGACAATCTCCGTCACAACAAGTCCACAAATCACAAAGTATTTGATGAAGAAATTGTTTTTCTTGCTAGTGAAGCATTCTTATCACTAGCCTTTGAGTATGTAAGTATCAAAACCAAGAATGTTTCACTAGAACATTTGTTTTGAGTCTTTGCTGAGAAGGATAACTCAGTTGGATCATAACGATTAGTAGTAGGGTAAATAGTGGATATAAATAGTAAAGGAAAGAAAATAAGTATGAGTGTCTAAGAGTACATTCATATTCATAAAACCGTAAGGTCTCTTAGACGTAAAAGTTATTTATGGGGCAATAGTAGGAGGAACAAATCAATAAGTATAGAAAATGTAAGAAAATATGCAAGGTACAAGGTTGCTATTTTAAGTTGAAATGTCCATTATTTGCTAAGTGGATGTCATTTGTTAACTGGTTTTGTTGATGTGGCATTGTTAACTATATGGTTAAAGAATGCAATTTTTATTATAAATTAAATATTTTTGCATTTGATTACTAGTTTTGATAGTTCTAACTAGTATAACAAAATTAGATAAAGTTCAAAAATTTTATTATAATTTACCCTAAAAAGAATCTTAAATTCATAGCAAGGCATATAAGATGGATATTAAGTAAATATATATCAAAATTACATTTCCTTTTATAATAAAATTTATTATTAAGTAGATTGAAAGTCCTTTTTTATTCTTTGTTTATAATGGAACTACTTAAAGTACACACAATTATAAAAATTAATTAAATACATATTAATGTATCTCTAATAGGTAGTTTAAAATTCATTCTTTCCTCTAAATAGAATTACTCAATGTATATAATAAAAATTAAATTTGATAATTTAGTTTTAAATTTTAAGAAAATTATAAAAAGTCTAAACTATATTTTTAGCAATTTAATACCTAAATTATTACTTTGTGACTAGCATAACATTAGCCTTATTTGTGACCACCGTTAACTTAGACAACGTGGCTTAACAAGTGGACTATTTAATTGACTTGTAATACTTGTGACTATTAGACTAAGTGATTTTCTAATACATAGTATTGATGCTTACAAAACGTTACTACTATTATTTTTATCCTTATTGATATTAGTAAGTTAATATATGAAAGATCAAGTTCAGTGGAAGAATAAAGTGAGAAGATGAGTCAATTAAATCAATTGAGCATTAAAGGTGAAGAAAATGAGCAAAGTGGAACATATATACAATTCAAGTGAAAAAACAAGAACAAGCAGGGTCAAACATATGAAACTTAAACCAATCATTGTAATCTTATATTGGTCATTATAATGAATTAGAGGCTCAATTATTCCATGATCATGCATCTATGTAGGCATAATGCATATTTTAATCTTTAAAAAACTCTTGATTTTTAAACAAGCTTTTTGGGAACTTTTTAATGGTTTTGAATCATTGTTTTGTTAAAGAAATGTGTCTTTATCTTTGAAAAAACTTGAGAACTTTTGAAAAACATGTTTTAGAAAGTTTGGTCAACTAATATAATGATTTGGGCAACCAAAGTTAGGATTTTGGAAAGAATGATTGACCAATGTGTTTTGAAAATATATATTGCGAGTTTGTAACTATATTGGTCCACCAATGTATAGAATGATCAAACAATGTGTCTAAATGGTTGACCAATGATACTATTACTAATTGTTCTGATAACTACTTTTTATTTTTGATGACCATCTTATGTTGCTTTGGTTATAAATATAAAACACATGAGTTGAGAGAAGTATGTTGGGCATGTTAGAGGTTGTTATGAGTATGTAGAGGTTAGGGAGTGTATAGGTGAATTACATAACATATATCTCTTGTTAATTGATGTCAGCAAGAAAAAGGAGTTTTTTAATTGTATAATTATTACAATTGGAGATCTTTTTTGGGGTACATTTTTTGAAGGTTTCTTTTAACTTTGAACAATATTTGTAAAAGGTTACTCTTCACCTATAGTAAAGCAAGAAAATTGTAATAGTTTGTCTTAATTCTTAGTAAATAAGATGTTGTACAAGAGTTTATTATTCACCCATTAAAGGAAGAAGAAAGTAAATTTGCAAGTGGAGCTCGAGGAGTGAATGCAAACCAAGGATTGTTTTTGTCTCTCTTTCCCTATTCATTTTATTTATTAATGTTTTTGCTTTATGATTATAATATGAGCACTTGTTATAACGATTTATTAGAGTAAACAATTAAATCATTAATTTGCAAATAAAGTAAAAAGTAAATACATACAATTTGTCGTCTCTTATGTGCTGTTTAGGGACTAATAATGACTTTAAAAGAAAAATACAAACCCCAAAACTGCTACCTTCTTCACTATATCCATTAAAAATGTAATAGTCGTTTTCCATATTAAGGATTAGAGCCTTAGATTATTACACATGACCATATCATTGAGAATTGATGAAATGCATGTCATTCATATGTATATCATTAGTATACACACATGAATTACGGTTTAGTAAACATTGCAAACATAGTATATGCACTCAATTGACATATTCTGAGGTATGAAAGATTTTAAATTATTATGATGTAATTGTGTATTAATTATGTCTTGGATTTTGGTTTGATGAACTATAATTATTAAATTGGAATTTATTATTATAGTTGGGTGATTCATGAAGTAATAGTCTATAAAAAAAATGATAAATTGGAAGACAAATTGATATGTAAAAATTTAGGGTGACTAGGCCTATAAAATAATGACTCATGGCATTAGTACTAGGGTGACAAATGGCTTGGATAAATGAGTGACAAATGGTGGTATAATTGGTTGCAAATAGTTTAGGAAACTATATGACAAATGGATCAAATATTAAGTGACATTTGGTGGTTGGAGTAGAAGACATGTAACATGCCTCTTTACTTGACAAGTGTTTGGACAAGCGTCCAAACCCTTGCCACACACCAACACCCACACCCACACTTATGATTTCCACACTTGAAAGACCATCTTTTTCTTATTTTTTGTTACATTCTCCCTTCTTCTTTATTCTTGCCATCGACCCACACCCATAACCCTCATAACCTTGGATTTTTGGTCAAATTTTGCACTTTGCCACTTCAAAATTCTATTGTCTTCATTTTGTTGTTGAAAACTTGTGTTTTCACCTTGATCTTGGAGTATAGTTGCAAGCTTGAGGGCTAAGACATCTTGTTAATTGAGGTGGAATTAAAATTAAACAAGTAAGTAAAATTCTAATATTGTGGTATGTATAATAGAAATCTGATGGTGATTGAATTGAGATGAATTACATGCAGGGTTGATGATGAGCGGTGCTGGAATTTGATGGATAAATTGGTTTTGTTTTGATGTATGAAATCATAGGTTAAAAGTTGTTTAATGGATGATTTTAGGTTGGGATTAAAGTATAATGAAGGTGAATTTATGCTAAATAAAGTTGTTAGTGTAGTGTTCTTGAAATGGGAAAAAACTAGGACTATATATATGATAGTGAATGATAGTTTATGTTATGATTTTTAATGTATAAAAGACTAGTTTATGAGCTGATAATTGAATGATTTTGAATTGAAATTGGAGATGAAGTTGATGAGGAAAATGAAATACATTAAGTTATAATTGAGGTATAATCAATGGACTATTATGATGGTGTTAGAATCTGGAAAATTTTTTTTGAAGGAAATGGATGGTAAATTTTCTGTTCACCCATCCCACGATTGTGGGCAATGCTTTGACAAGAGAAAAATTCTGTTTTGTCTTTCCACAATCATGGAAAGGTACCCCACAATTGTGGGCAATGCTTTAAAGTGATTTTTGTTTTGTTTTGTTTGATAGTTGAACCAACTAACGATAATTGACTTTACTTTGGTGTATTTTGACTTGATTAGGGCTTGAAATGAATCTAGATGGTTGCTTGATCAATTGGTTAAGGGTTTGATAAGTCTTGGTTGTTAATTGATGTGATTTAAGGAATGGATTGTCTTGATATCAATGTACTCAAATCTAGAATTTATGAGTTGTTAAAGGAAAGAAGGTGTTCTTATGAATACAAATGTGATCCAAAGGATATAAGTAATGAATTAGGTATGATTGAATGAGAATTGAGATATTATGTGAATATACATAATACTAGGAAAGGATTGATGAATGTATGATTGATGAATTTAGAATAATCAACTTATTTAAGGTATAACCTAAATTACAAACTATATGTGTACAAGCTATGATGTATGAATGATAAAGACTTGTGAATAGGGATATATACCAGAGATAGTCAATCGAGTATGCAATGAACATAACACAGATACATGTGTATGATTGAGTACTCATTTGATTAAACAAGTTACTAATGTGTAAATATG
>JANSVA010000003.1:12478655-12503039 GCA_025504915.1 Erythroxylum reticulatum
TCTAACACAGATACATGTGTATGATTGAGTACTCATTTGATTAAACAAGTTACAAATGTGTAAATATGTGTGTATTGCATAATATATAAGCACAAATTGAGCATCCACATCCAGACATTGCCGGATCGTCAAAGCAATAACCATCTAGAGTGTACTGTGAGTTAACCTAGATGTTTTCTCACTATGTTTGAATTTTTTTATTAACAGTGAGCTATTGAATTGTTATTGATATAACTGTGATAATTCCAAACATTGTTGGTCCAAGGAGTTTGATGTTTGAGATTGTATTGGAAGTGCTTTTTAATTGTATGTGAATATGAAAAATGTGTTCTCAACTGAATGTTGAATTTCAAACTCAGATCTGATGAATGTGATAAATGGCTGTGCACATTGAATGAAAGTTATTGATAACATATTATGTGAATTGATGCATTTCATATTCTTATCCATGATCAGATAAAGGAGTTATGACCAGAGTGACCAGCGTGAAAAAGAGCTTAATACTCAAGAAATGTGCACAAAGAGCTACAGGCTCAGTTATTATGAGCCCAGTATCCACAATAAGTACAGGACAGTAAACGAAATGAACTCGATATTCACAACATATACGGGACAGTAAATAAGCGCTCGATCACAACAAAATAAAAATAAAAGTAGAGTCACATGTGCATTTGCATATATATAAATTAACATGTATCATAAGAATGATTGAGATGAATGTTGGATTGTTATGAAATAATGATATAAAATGTTTGTATTAATAACGTACTTGTTGAAATATGATGTATATTGTGATCGAGTACTCAATACTGAATGATGTGATATATGAGATTTGATTCTGAATAATGTGATATACTTGTGAATTTGGTTATATACTTGTAAAGTTGTGTTCTGACTTGAGTGATCACATCAATGATGGTTCACTCACTGAGTTCACAAAATCATCAAAATTATAACGTTAGTTTTCAAGTATTGAGGAGAGCTAGTTTCTAAAGCATCTAGTTGAAGTCTAGTATTATCAATTTTGGGAACAAAAAATGGCTTAAAGGTCTGGTCAGCTAATATTTGAGGAGTTTAGATAAAATGTGTTTGTTTAGTTTATCATTTCATGTAGAACATTTTGTATAGACAATGAACTCACAGATGTTTTGAAATGTAAATATATGGAGTGTGAAATGAAATGCTACAATGTAAGTTATGTTTTGTTAATGAAATAGGAAAAGTTGATCCTTAAAATAATTGTGTTTCTGTGATGCTATAGTAAGTGAATATGATTGCTCTAACATGTCATTCTTATAGGATATGTTCTCGGATGTCCTTTAAATGTTCAAACATATATTCTATGGTAGTGGTGTGTTACAAAAAATAACCGAATTTTTTTTTGGAATACATACCACCTGTAAGCCATTATTGATTAATTAAAGATGAAGGAATACATTTCTTTAAGGTTGCAAGTGCATCAATTAGAGTATTACAAGTATGAGATACATAAGACAAAGAAACAAAGGAAAAGCTCTTTTATAAAGTGAAAATGTTGGAAACAATAATGCCAAAATAAAAAGACATTCCTTCTCCAATTGTAAAGCAAAGATAAGTAAAGCTACATCACTTTTTAGGATCATATGTTGTAGCCTAAGATTTCCATCAAGGAAGGCTTTTGTTAATTCGTATAGCTATAACAATAATTAATAGATTATGGTTCTTATCCTAAGCTCTATCCAAATTTATTTTTATTGCAATCAGACAAGGAAGTCATCCACTTTTTTGGGGAAGGAGCCAAAGAAATAGATAAGTCTAATGATTTGGAGTTATCCGAAACCTAAGAACCTAAAAACTGACTAGTTTTAGCGTGAACCAATGGGTTAAAAGGGTGACAGTTAAAGGTTTCGAAAGTCATTAGAATTAAAGGAACACACAACAGTAATTGAAAGCTTTATGATATAATCTTCGTACATCATAATCAACCAACCCTGCATATGGAATGTTTCAGCATTAAGTCCCAGAGGCGAAGTGAACTAGCTTGGTCTAACATCATGACAATTCTAAAAGAAAATGAAATTCTTTTTATCTAACTTGAATCAGTGCTCCAGATTAGAGCTAAATCAGCTTTTTAACACTTTTCTCCGTGTTTAAGAAAACTATTCAAGAAGAGCTCCAATTTCCATCTCGAGCTTGTCCCAAAATAGAATTTAGGATCAAGAAATTCAGCATTAACTGTTAAGATGCTCTCAACTTCAAGCTTATTAACCCAAGCCCCAATATACAGATTAAAGCGTGATCGAAATGAATTGGAACTTACATAATAACACCTCATTCAAATCCAGCACCAAACTTGCAACTGCCTCTAGTGACGGAAAGAAACTTACTGAATTTTCATTTCATGGGTCGATCTCTAAAAATTAGCAATGTTTATTCTCACGGAATATTAAGTTTGTTACCCCTATATCCACAATACTTCAGGAACCACCGAATCAGACAATGTTAACATCACTCCTCTATAAAGGAAATTACAAATGTTGAATGCAAAATTATGCCCTATGCTTCACAGGAATCAGATTCCTATACAATCAAAGCTTCAAAACCAAATATATGGCATGAATGAGACGCCGCCTTCACAAATTTATTATACATAGTTTTTCAGAAACGTTGATACGTAAAAAGAGCCTCCATTGATTTGAGTGTCAAAAAAAGTTCAAGCACAAGGTTAACTTATGGAAGCACAGCTCTAACTTCTTTCCTATCCGCTCCGTAAGCCTGCAAACAAAAGTCACGAAGAATAATTATCTGTGGGAAGAAACAGCCGTAAATCTAAATCAAGGTTCATCAATAACTATGCAGTTAGTGTTCAAATGAAAAATGCTTCAAAATTTTGTTGAGGCATGCAATTAACAAAGAGACAACATTTATTACCTCAACGCCGAAGCCTTTAACATACACATTGGTAAAGAGTTCAGAAGGATCCGGCATTGGACTTTCCTGTAAACATAAATCAGAGAGAAAAAGGAGTTGAGACAAAAAGATCATAAATACAATCAGTATCAAATTGTTGACAAGTAACCGAGTTTAAAAGTTGAAAGTAACAAGAATGCCACGCATTCTGACCACTTGTCAAAATGCTTCCTACCTTGGCTTGAGCAATTGCATCATCTACCCCTTTTCTTATTTCTTTCTCAATATCCTGTATAACATAAGAAGATAAAAGTTACGCACTTAGTTCACGACGATATTCTGTTGTCAAACCAAGCTCTCATGTACCCAAAAAATAAAGACGGAATAAAGGATCACATCAAATTCACTATCTACTATTGGTTATAGTAAACAACAAAAAGTGATTCAAACCAAAAAGCAAAAGATGTACAGAAGCGCTTTAATGCCAGGTCACCTTCAGCTCTTTCTCAGTGGCTAGATCATGACTTAACAGCAACTTTCTTACTCTCTCAATTGGATCACGCTCCTGATGATGTAGAAAACAGAAAAATTAATCTATGCAAGATCTTAAATAGTGAAAAAGATTTTAAATAGTGAAATGGCTAAACTAAAGGAACAGTGAGGCATAGGAAGGGAAGAACAGAAAGGCTAAGTAAAGTCTTATAACCTGTCTCACACCACTAATCTCATCACGTGTACGGTAGGTGCTACCAGGGTCTGACATTGAATGACCATGATACCTGTAGGTATCCATTTCGAGTATCTGACACAAGAACAAAAGATTATAACAAGAAAATTGTCATGTAAATAAAAAAACCGTGCATCAAGTGTCAATTCATGCTAAAACTCAATCAGATTCGTGAAATCTTTTTTCATCAGTGTGGTGAGTAATTAACCGATAACATGTCAAGCACACAAATAACAAAGATCACATGAAAATGATCAGATTCCCCTTGTCCTACTGAATGCAGCAAACACATGAGCAGCTCCATTGACAAGGCCTGCGCTGTGTTACCCATAAAATGAGTCTACTAAAAGGATAATCTTCTCCTTGATTCCTCAAAAAGCACATACATATATACATACAAATACATGTGCAGACATAGTAATGACGTAATTCTCTATTAAGAAAGGAATCCTTGAGGTTCTCTAAGGGTATATAATTTTCCCTTAAACAAAAACCAGGATCATCTGCCTAAAAGGTGGAAGCAAAGTATGAGTAAGAGAAAATTGATTTCTGTTTAATAATAGAATAATAGCCCAAAAATTTCTTTGATCTTCAGTGGTTTAGAAAAAGATGTGGTTTGTCTATCATTTTCATGGCTCCAGAAAAAACACGTCACCAATTTCTGAGCTAAAATTGGAGCACCATCAAATCAAGAATCGCAAACTTTAATCTAATAGGTATGCAAGCTTCACAGATAGTGTATGTGTGAACATATCAAGGTATAACTAAAGATGGGAGAGCAGTACCCTAGTTGTCCATGTTTACTAATTCTGATATGTATTCATGTGTATATTATTGTGTACAATGAAGTGAATGGGCAGATTAGAATCAGGAATAAGTGGGATAGTTTAACTAATAAGCTTGTCTTTTACAGACGTTCTTGATCCTTAAATATATCTGACAATAATGAATATGTTGAGCCTAAATAGATGAATTTCTTTAAGAGGTTCTAGCTATGCAAGCTAAAGGCGTTCAAGCTCAGGATTCAACCCTAAGGAGACACAATTGACAATCCAAAAGATCTGTCCCAGGACATTTTGAATTTAGCTAGCTGATGAAACATCAAGTTCAGATCAGATACCAAAAATTAGATGATGTTATGTAAATTCAAGGAATAACATGGCGTTATATAACCAGAAGAAAAGTACACTCTTTACAGGCAACCATTAACCAAGCAGTAACATTCAGAACACACAGCAACATGTTCCAAAAAAGGATGCTGAGAAACAAAAAGAAAGACTATAGAGAAGAGAGTTCAAAACTCACAATTGGTCCATGCTTTAGGGCATGCTCCTTTGCAAATTTGCATGCTTGTTTCACAGCAAGAACATCCATGCCATCTACCTGTACAAAAGAGATGAAGTCTGTATACAGGCTTTTGCATACTAATGTTGATGTCTAACCTCAAATTCAAGGTAGGAAAGACGAATGAATCATTGTAGGATGATACATTGGCAAACGAAAACGTATAAGCAAACAAAAAAAATCAACTACAAAATGACAAAAATGTTCTTTCTTCAGGGTTGATTCTCCTAGATAACCAACTTTCTTGGAAGAATTTGTAAGACCATATGTTAGCAGTTCAAGACAACAACAACAAAAGCAGATGTAAATAGCTAACTATAAAGAGAAATTGTAACTGGGATACACCATGATCCACTCATAAGCTAACTCCACAATTCCTTCACTGAAGGGAAACTCAGCAAGCAAGGACTATATTCCAGTGATCAAATTTGTATGAGAAGTCATGGCTTCACCTCTTTACAATAAATTATCATTTTTGTAATTCTCCCATGAAATTAAGGTATACTGACCTTCAACAAATTTATTGCTAACGCTAAAAATAGATGGCATCATAAACTATAGCTTAAAATTTAAATCTTTCTCCGTCAAGATCTAAACTCTACAAAGCTTTAACATGACAAATTACAGCAAAACCCTGAAAATTATAACTCAAAATGCCAAAAAAAGCATCCATTTCTCAGAAAGCAAAACAACAAAAAATTCAATAATCTGAATTAAATTAAAAAAGATCACCTTTAGTCCAGGAACATAATCTCCGCGCTTATAGTATGCCGGACTCTTAGCAGCTCTCCACTCAGCAGTTCCCATGCCATCTAGCCAAGCATAAACACTCGAACACTCAAAACGCAAACTAAAACTACAAAATATCAAAAAGATCTAATCGTGAAATCAAGATCATTACAGTGATTATTCTCGCAGACCAAAATAACGGGTAGATCCCAAAGCGCGGACATATTAAGAGCCTCAAACAACTGGCCTTGATTGGCGGCACCATCACCGTACAAATCAAACGTCACAGCCTCCTCCTTATTATACTTCTGAGCGAAGGCAATCCCACACCCCAAGGGCACCTGAGCTCCGACAATCCCATGACCTCCGTAAAACCTCGATTCCTTCTTGTAAAAATGCATCGACCCGCCTTTGCCTTTGGAGCACCCGACTTGTCGTCCCATCAGCTCCCCAAAAACCTCCAACAACGTCCCTCCGCGACCTAAAAACGTGCAGTGGTCTCTGTAGGCGGTTATAATACCATCCTTCTTCGTGATCGCCGCTTCCATCCCCACGGCCACAGCCTCCTGGCCGTCGTACAGGTGGCAGAACCCGCGGATCAGCTTCGCTTTATACAGAGAATCCGCTGCGATTTCCATGCGACGCATCGTCGCCATGTTGCGGAAAAACGACCATAGCTCCTGAGGGTTGGTTTCCACGGAACGGGAGGGAGGCTCACACTTATGGGGAGTGAACGGAAGGGATGTCTCTACGGACAGCGGATCCGAGGAGCTGGATATTTGACGGCGGAGGATACTTGTGGCGGCGAGGAGCTTCGATCTGGAAGAAGAATGGAGGTGCGAAAGAGCCATGGTCGATCGGATATCGGAAGTTTTAAGGCGTTAGGTGACGAATAGATATAGTACGAGTCGGTAACTCCGGTGAAAGGATACAAAATGTTGTGCGTGGCAGAGCGCATAGGATAAAGATTGATACTTTTTAGTAAAAGACAAATTTAAAACCACTTGGCCTTGGCTAGAAGTTTAAATAATTTAAAAGAGAAATTCTTAAAATCTTAAAATGCACGAACAGGACAGGTTTAATGCTAAAATTTATCGTAACGACACCGTAGCAACGGTGATTATCTAATCCATCCATTTAACAGAGGGCATCCAAATAACGCCCAAGTGAGTTCTCTCCCGCCATGAACACGCTCTGCAGCTCGTCTCCACTCTTCTTCTTCTTCTTCTTCCCCTACAAGCCTTCATCATTTCCTTTCCCACATGCTCTCCCCAAAACCTTACAATTTTCCAGTCATATGCTCCACCATGCTCCACTCATAAACCTGCCTCCAATTGGCCGGTCTTTCAAGTCCCTCAACTCTCTCTACCCTATCGACTCTCAGCTCTCCGACGCTGACGAAGAAGAAGGGTACAACGAAGACCAAGAGGAGGGGGAGGAAGACGACGACGACGACGACGACGACGAAGAAGAAGAACATGATGATGATGAAGAAGTGGCTGCGGAGGAGTACGGCGATGTGTTGGCCGAACTAAGCGAGGACGAAACGGTACTGTCGGTTGATGCCAGGGAAGTGTCAGCTTGGCGTGAGGAGTCAAAGAGGAGGAGAGTTGAGAGGCTGTGTACTGTGGTCAAAGAGTTTGGGGATGAGATCATTGATGTTGATGAACTCGCGTCTATTTACGATTTCCGTATTGATAAATTTCAGGTTCGATTATGGGAATGTATGGTTCTTTAAGAGTGAAAGTCGTTTCTTTTCCAATTGGGGTGTAGAGCATTCTGATTACTTTTTGTTTTTGTGTGCAGCGTTTGGCCATAGAAGGGTTTTTGAGGGCATCGTCCGTCGTCGTTTCGGCGCCGACGAGCAGTGGGAAGACTTTGATAGCTGAAGCTGCGGCAGTTGCCACGGTTGCGAGAGGGAGGAGGATATTCTATACCACTCCGCTTAAGGCCTTGTCCAATCAGAAATTTCGTGATTTTCGGTTAGTGATTGTTAGGAATTGCCTGGGGATTATTATTTATAACTGAAGGAGAAACTATGGAAAGATAATTTGCTTGATGTGTCTGATTCTGATTGCTAGGGAGACATTCGGGAATGACAATGTTGGCCTTCTTACGGGAGATTCTGCCATCAATAGAGATGCCCAGATTTTAATTATGACCACTGAGATCTTGCGGAACATGATGTATCAGAGGTATGGCATATTGTAATTTAAACTTCATCAAAGTAAACCATTTTGATTCTAGTTACTCTTGGTTGCCAATTGCAACTAATTTTAGTTAGTTTGATTGATTCCTCCAATGTCCTGCAAGAGCCACTTAAATCATTTTACTTTATTGATCATGTAATCGTCCTTTAAATGGTGAAATATTTTTTTTCCATTTTTTTAATCATTTTCAAAGAGAGCTGAAAGCTTGCTGGAAAGTAAGTTTGTTTTCTGATGAATTTTGCTGCCCTCTGCCTTATGATGATACGTCCATAGTCTTGGTTGCCACGTGCAACTAATTTTAGTTAATTAGATTGATTAGCCCAATGTCTTGTAAGTGCCACCTAAATCATATTACTGTATTGATCATATAGTCATGCTTTAAATGGTGAAATACGGTTTTTTTAATCGTTTTCAAAGAAAGCTGAAAGTTTGCTGGAAAGTTTGTTTGTTTTCAGATGAACTTTGCTGCCTTCTGCCTTATGATGAGTACCTCCGTACTCTTTTTTTACTGTGGTTCTGCGAAATTTAATTCTTTATAAAGCAAGCTTTTGACAGCTTAATCTTTGCAGCATTGGGCTGGCTTCTTCTGGGAGTGGGCTTTTTTGTGTTGATGTTATTGTTCTGGACGAAGTTCATTTTCTGAGTGACATATCTCGGGGTACAGTGTGGGAAGAGATAGTAAGTATAGTTTCTTTTGTTGGATCTTGGATATGACACAACGTCTTTTCATTAATAGATCAAACTTGTTCAGGTTATTTATTGCCCGAAAGAGGTTCAGCTCATATGTTTGTCTGCAACAGTTAAGAATCCAGATGAGCTAGCTGGTTGGATCAATGAGGTACTTTATGCGTTAAACAATCCAGTAACTACTTTATCCGATGATGTCTCAAACATACTAATATGGATGTTACCAGACGTATGGTTGTAGGTTGAAAGAATGTGTTTCATTCCACCCATTCTTGCTTGGGCTGTGCTTGTTGTTTCTCTCATGTCCTTTGCTGGATCTAATTGTTCTTAACTCATGTTACAATTTCTGAAAATACAAGTCCCTGCTGCAATAATTTATATCCATATATCCCAAGATGTTAATGTTAAAGTCCACAATTCAGATACATGCACAATGCTTTTAGCACGTGTCTCTTTTCTATGGGCTTAAAATTTTATGATATTCCTGATTTATGTCAATTTAAGAAGCACGGATACGGACACGAACACGGACACGTGACATGGCACGAACACGGGGACACACCAACTTCTAAAATTTGGTAGACACGGACACGGACACGACATATATATATATATTATAAAATTTAGAATTAAGAAAAAAATTCAGAATTCATAATATGATATATATTGATTGATGTGTTTCAAGACTTCCAATATCTTGATAGTTCATACATATTTGGTACTTTATAAGCCCCTCTCAAAAAATATGGGGCATATATTTCATTAAGTCGTGTTCGAGCGGTCTCTAGACGTATCCGAGCCGTGTCCTAGCCGACTAAAATTATTTTTTAATTTCGATACGTACGGACACGTGTCCAACATGTGTCCACTGCGTGTTAGTGGGTGTCCGACATGGACACGTGTCCGACACACGGACACGGCTCCATTTTGCCGTGTCCGTGCTACATAGATGTCAATGCAAACTGCTAGTGGGCTTCTTTTCTCAAAGTGATTAAATTCAGATATGTAATAAATCTGATTGTCAGGCTCCCCATCCGTGGCTTCTAAGAGATTTTTTACTTTCTAGGTTCATGGAAAGACAGAATTGGTGACATCATCGAAGCGTCCAGTTCCACTGACTTGGCATTTCTCCACAAAAAGTTCTTTGTATCCTCTTCTTGATGACAAAGGAAAACGCATGAATAGGTTCATCTTTCTTGCCAGTTAACCTCCTTTCAACATCAATCTGATGTTTCACTATCATCATCTTGAGAATGACACTAGTAGAATCTGTATCATTACATTGGCGCTAATTTTTAATGCTTGCATCTTTTAATAGTGCTTTTGAGGATGTCCTCAGTTGTGTCAAGTATTTTGCAGTCCTGTGTTTTTATCAGAATTTTACTGATAAAATATCATTACATATCTTCTTTAGAAAATCTTGAATCTGTATCTGTAGTTCTTTCTACTTTACTAAATTATAGTATTTCTAATTTCACTTATTATCTTTACAGGAAGCTGTCCCTCAATTACTTGCAACTGTCTGCTACAGGGATTAAATCTTTGAAGGATGGTAGCTCTAGAAGGAGAAATTCAAGAAGACGTGGAAGTGAAATTGACACCTATGGTGCTTCTGGGATGTATGGAGAATCTCTTTCAAAGAATGACATTAGTAGAATTCGCCGTTCACAAGTAATTATTAGTCTGTAGGTCTTTGCTTCTGATGATCTTTTGCATTAATCTACCATGAACTCTGTATATTAACTCTACTCTGGAATGAGAAGTTAAATAGTTCGTGATTAATTATATATTTTCAGGTACCTCTAGTTATTGATACTTTAAATCAACTTAAAGAAAGGGATATGTTGCCAGCAATTTGGTTTATTTTTAACAGAAGAGGCTGTGATGCAGCTGTTCAGTACCTTGACGGTTGCAAGCTGTTAGATGATTGTGAGATGAGTGAGGTAGAATTGGCTTTGAAGAGGTTTAGCATTAAGAATCCTGATGCTGTAAGAGAGACAGCCATTAAAGGACTTAAGAAGGGAGTTGCTGCTCATCATGCTGGCTGCCTACCTCTATGGAAATTGTTCATTGAGGAGCTGTTTCAAAGAGGACTTGTTAAAGTAGTATTTGCTACTGAAACGCTTGCTGCTGGTATTAATATGCCTGCTAGGACAGCTGTTATATCATCTCTTAGCAAAAGGACTGGTTCTGGACGTATTCAGTTAAGCTCAAATGAACTGCTTCAAATGGCTGGACGAGCTGGACGTAGAGGCATTGATGAAAGAGGCCATGTTTTACTGATTCAAGCACCAACTGAAGGTGCCGAAGAGTGTTGCAAGCTTCTATTTGCTGGAATAGAACCTCTTGTGTCGCAATTTACTGCTTCTTATGGCATGGTCCTTAATCTTCTTGCTGGTGCAAAAGTGACTTCAACTGAAATGAAGGTAGTGCAGGCAGGCAGGACTTTGGAGGAAGCAAGAAAATTAGTTGAGCGAAGTTTTGGGACTTATATTGGTAGTAATGTTATGCTTGCCTCGAAAGAGGAGCTCACTAGCATACAGAAAGAGATAAAAATCCTCACCTCTGAAATCAGTGATGATGCAATAGATAGGAAGAGCAGAAGAATCCTATCTGATGTCGCCTATCGGGAAATTGCAGTTCTGCGGGAACAATTGAAGGAAGAGAAGCAACTTCGAACTGAACTAAGGAGGAAGATGGAGAAAATGAGACAAAATGCCCTGAAACTTCATTTGAAGGAGTTGGGAAATAATCACTTGCCATTTTTATGCTTGCAATATAAAGATTCCGAAGGAGTTGAACATACAGTCCCAGCTGTTTATTTGGGAAAATCAGATTCTTCTAGTGATTCAAGGCTTAAAAAGATTATTTCTGTCAGTGATTCATATGCACTAGATGGATCGGCTGAGTCAGATATCGGGGAAACTCATGAAGATGTTGAACCTTCCTACTATGTGGCACTTGGTTCAGATAACTCTTGGTACCTGTTCACAGAGAAATGGATTAAAACTGTTTACAACGTGGGATTTCCTGATGTTTCTTTGGCTGAAGGAGATGCTTTACCCCATGAAGCAATGTGGAATCTTCTTGATAGGGAGGAGAAACAATGGGAAAAACTTGCTGATTCTGAAGTTGGTGGTTTATGGTACATGGAAGGATCTTTAGAAACATGGTCTTGGAGTTTAAACGTACCAGTTCTCAATAGTCTGTCTGAAAATGATGAGGTCTTGCATACGTCGCTAGCATATAATGATGCTGTGGAACAATATAAAGGACAAAGGACCAAAGTTGCACGGTTGAAGAAAAGGATAGCAAGGACAGAAGGGTTTAGAGAATACAAAAAGATTATAGACTGGAAAAATTTTACTGAGGATAAGATCAAACGCCTGAAGATTAGATCAAATCGTTTGAGCAAACGCATACAAGAAATTGAACCATCTGGTTGGAAGGAATTCCTAAAGATCAGCAATGTTGTACATGAAAGTAGGGCATTGGACATCAATACACAGGTTATATTTCCACTTGGTGAAACTGCAGCTGCCATTAGAGGTGAAAATGAACTCTGGCTCGCAATGGTTCTCCGAAGTAAAACCTTACGGCATTTGAAACCGGCACAACTTGCTGCTGTATGTGCAAGTTTAGTTTCTGAGGGGATCAAACTGCGTTCATCAGATAATAGCAGCCACATATATGAACCCTCAACTCCAGTTATTAACGTTATAAAGATATTGAATGATCAGAGATGCTCCCTATTGCAACTTCAAGAAAAACATGAGGTGGATATACCCTGTTGCCTGGATAGCCAATTTGCTGGTATGGTTGAAGCCTGGGCTTCAGGGCTTAATTGGAAGGAAATGATGATGGATTGTGGCATGGATGATGGAGATCTAGCTCGCCTCATTCGGCGGACGATGGACCTTTTGGCTCAGATTCCAAAATTGCCTGATATTGACCCTGATTTGCAAAGCTGTGCAAAGACTGCATCTGATATCATGGACCGCCCACCAATAAGTGAACTTGCTGAATAGAAATAATTGTACAATTAGATCTCAGAATTTCAATTAGATCTCAGAATTTTTTATGTATAACTATCCCCGCATGGAGATTTTCCTAGACAGTTGACACAGGGCTTTTGTCTATACACAAGTTACGACTAAGGTAAATGCATCCACTAAATGGCATGCATTATCTATTTGCCTTTTAGTCTGCCTGGGATATCTATGAAATGTCAATGGCTTGTCTGCAGAGATTCTGTGGGTATCTTAGGTCGTCAAGTTATCGTCCTCTTCCAGTTAAACTGACGCTAATTCCATATTCTAGCTGGAAATTTAATCTGAATTTTGTTTGAACAATGGTAGATACTTGATTTCAGTGTCAAAATGTCCGCTGCAGTCTTTTAGAAATGGGATTAATTGAGAGGATCAATTGGCGATGTTTTCCACTTTCATTTATCGGTAGAACCTTGTAAAAGTAAGCATGGAGCTCTGTTTTCTGAATTGTAATTAGCCATTTAAGATCTCACATAGATGCGAGTTAAAATCGACTCTTTTATTATTATTATTATCGTAAAACATTTGGTCCCAAGCACTGAAAAGTTCCTATGCACAAATGATCAGCCTTTTGACGAATCATGTGGTAGAGCATATGTTAAAGATATGGGTGGGAGGGAGCATCTACTTGAATATAAAGAACAATGACCACTTAAGATACAAAAGAAAATGACTATAAAGATATTGATGAATAGAATGAATACATGTATCACATCAGCTGTATATCTCTCTTTATGTACAAAGATGACTGCGACTCAAAATGTTACAAACTTACACTATACTACAGTCTGGCGAGTCCTTTTTGGTTCGTTATTGCTTGCTTTGGAAGAAACATTCAAATACTCCATCCATTCCACCTTTTATGCAAGAGCTTAACACTGTAAACCACCAAGACACCTAGAGGTCAAGACATTGGAAAACTGTTGCCTTTTTGCTGCTTCCTTGTATAAGATAAATAACTCGAAATTAGAGCAATGAAATCAAAAGGTAGGCCCAGAATATTGGGCACTTTAAGCCACTTACTACCTAGAATGGATGGTTAAAGTACTCCAAAGCTCGGGCACACCATGTCAAAAAGTACGTAAATAAGTGATGAAAGTGTACACCAATATGAGGAAGAAAACAATTCAGTGGTTACCGTAATCCATGAAGTCTAGAATCACATCATCGAGTAGATAGCCATCTATGAAACCGCTGCAGTCTTTTAGACATCCTTGTCAGGTTGTCGCATGAGCTATTCTGTGGTTGGTGTTTCCCCCTCTTACGACACAATAAGTCTTCTGTATCCAAAACGTAGGATACCTGTCGTGTATAAAATTCAATTCATCAATCAGTTAACAGGGGCAGGAGATGAACATCAACGAATAGAACAGCATATGATGTATTTCAATTGACAGCAAAGGCATCTTCCATTCGAGAAGGCTGAAAATTCCAATTCCAGATACCTTGGACGAATTACAAGCAATCTTGCACTCTAAACCATTAAAAACTTGAAAATATTCCATGACCTGGAATTCATCACCTATCAAATTTTTGTATTTATTCCTGCAGAAAAAATGATTTATTAGAAATAGCAACTCAATATTATAGAATATCTTTGTTTATTGTGTTTATGCACCTTTTCATAAAAATGCCCTCCTTCTCTTTTTTGTCAGGGACAATGGAGAGGAAGTCACTGTGCAGATAAGCTGCAAAATTATGATCCATTGAAACAGCTGTAACTTCGGGCTTGTCATGTCCAAAGTCCATTAGCTGAATAGACAAGCGGGTAGGCGCAGAAGACTGTAGAACAAATAGTGACAAGGTCAATTTCAGATCAAATTGCAATCAGGACAATAAAATAGAAGCAAAAATTGAGAAACCTACACATTCAATCCGATATATATTTTCATCATGAAGAACACGAGCATTTTCATGATAAACAATATCAATAAAGCTTCCTGGTTTTCTTGACTTTTCATAAGCATATAGTTGAAGCAGCTTATTGTCCATCTCATCAGCTGCCACTGTTTGGAGCTGAGGAAATTCTCAAAAGAATTTAAAATAAGGTCAGAGAAATGGAAAAGACAGCAGAAAACTTGGGGATTAATAAGTTAATGAGCTCTTGAAAGCTTTACCTGTTTGACAAGCTTATATATCAGCTTGTCCAGCGTGAAAAGAACATATGACTGTGTGCCAATAAGAGCTCGACAATCATCCTCAAATTTTGTATTATCGGAAGAACCATCAAGCAAATTGTAAAGTGCACTCATGAACCTGTAAAGATCACTAGAAATGAATGGACTAGATTTTTCACGCCTAAGACTAATTGTCACTGCAGAATTTCTAAAGCTAGATCACCTGGAATAGTGATCAGTAGGACTTGTATCATTTGAATTTCGCCATTTCCATTCAGCAGATGATGAATTAACCTTTGCTGATTGAATTCTCTCATACAAGGTCTTAAAAGATTTGTGAAAGAGAAAATATCTAATTAATGAAACTAATCACAATGAACGTGGTGGCATGTAGTTTTAAGTTTAAAAAGCAACATAGAAAATCCAAGAAATCTTACTTGATGAAGCCTAAAAAGGACATAGAAGGAATCATTTCCATAGAATACTCGTGAGCCCTTATCTTTGTCATGTAATGCTGAAGGAACATGCTTTGATAGGGGCTTAACATTTAGCAGAAAACGTTCAGAAAATGGTAAAACTGTCCCATCTCCTTCTACATCATGGGCATCTGCCGTCCCCTCAGCCTCACCTTCACTCTCAACTTTGTTATCATGCTCATCATGGTCTCCATCTTCTTCATGCTCTTCCCTAGAGCAATCTTCTCCATCACCAGACTCGCTTCCAGAAACTTCACCATTCTCAGAGGCATTCTCGCTTTCCTCTGATGACCTTTGAGCGCTTTCCTCACCTTCATCATCAGCATCAGCATCATTTTCTCCTCCTGCATCTCCACACATTTCTTCTCCTCCATGGGTTGTTTGATATTGCCTAGTAGCAACACTATCCTTTGTTTTATGCACAGCCTCCAAACCAGCATCTCCATAAGCTACAAAATTATCCTCCTCAGAATCTCCATTTGGGGATAATTCACCTTCTTCTCTTTCAATTTTAAATTGTGCACCAGATTTATCATGTTGGTGACCCTTAAACCCTTCTGCTGTCACTCCATTGGCACATATAACTGGTCTTGAAGGATCACCAACCTGCTAGATCAATTTTATGATGCTCTATCAATAACTAATAATAGCACTGAACCCAAAACCTAAAATTCTCTGCCCTTGAGAAGTCCAGATTGTCTAATTAAGAAGTATATCTTCGCGATTTTATTTAGCATCATGCTTGATTGAAGATACTGCAAACAAACTATTGTAACAATAACAGACACTTTGCAACTCACAAGCATTTCAGTCTAAAAACCTAGATATATCATGGTCCGCTGGCTTTAATTGCTTCTCCCCTTTTTACAAGGAAGAGCAAGCCTCGTTAAAGCAAATATAAACTCATTAGTATGAGCACTATACCTCTATTGAAGGTAAGCCTTCATTACTTGATCCTAATCCAAATCCACCCTCAGTGCCATTACATGGTCTTGAAGGAATATCACCAAGACCTTCCAACACAAAATTATCTCAGAAATCTAAACATTTTTCTTTCATGAACAAATGAAAACCACAAATTAAAAAACCAGCTGGATGTACTAGCAACTATATTAGAGAAAAATAAAGCATTATGTCACAAGCACTCATCAAACCTGACTCCAAATTAGTTCTTCCATTACTTGGCTCTGCCCCAGTTGCAAGTGATACATTTGAATTGATGAACTGTTCAGTCGAAGTAGCCAATTTACTGACATCTGATGTTTCATCAGCCACAGGTACAGTAGTCTGCACCTTATCTTGTTTCAGATTACCGCAGCATGTCTCACTCTTGTGAGCTACATGATCAACATCAGGAGAACCGTTTTCCTTAATGCTGTGATCACCATTTAGCAACCATGCCCTGGAAGAACTTGACTGCTCAGGTTGGATACTTTCATCTCCATTTCTAGAAGGATTAGAATGTATAGAGTTCGTAACAGTTGCACCGCCACTACTAGGACTTCCTTCACTCTCTCCACTCTTTAAAGAAGGATTCTTAGCCTTTACAACATCTTCAGTGTCTTCTGCACCCTGAGGCCTAGGAGGAACACCAAGCATGGGCTCCAAAAATGTAGTCCAAATCTTCATCACTTTATCTAACTGTTCATTCGAACATACTTCTCCGCATGAATATTTGATGAGTTGATATAGATCCTCGTGTGTGTCACGATCTGGGTAATCAAATTCCAAATTTGGTATAATGGGCCGTCTGTTTCCAGCTGCAAAAGCAAGAAGTGCATCGTCTTCCTTGCGCTTCTTTTCACTGATGTCCTTGATCTCTGTCAATAAGGCTGCAAAAACAGAAGAGCATAAGCAGTCTGAGATGAAGTATAGTGCAACAGAAACCGGTTGCCTTGTGTAAAAGGCCTTATTCACTGGTCCATTTCCTTTCTAATAAAGAATGCAAAAGGAGAAGTAAATAAACAAGAACAGTAAAAAGAAATTCCAGATTTTTTTTCCACAAAAAAATCTGTGATCTCTTTGGATTGATACTGAGATGATAATGTTGCACATTATGGGCCTCATGCATAGAGAGGTAACCGGCATCGATCAAACTTGTGCCTACTAAGATACAAATATGAAAGAGCGCAGAATCTCATACATGCAATTATGAACATAAATGTGAAGAATGAAATACCTTTTGCGCTCAAACTCTTAGTATCTTGTTGCTTGAAGTAAAAACTACGATGGTCTAGTGACTTGTGATAGTTCTTAGCATAAATTTCTGCCCAAACTTTGTTGAAATCGGCACGGCACCTAGCCCATTCTTCTTGTTTCTGCTTCAGGCGAGTTAAGATAACTGGTAAAGCCAGTGAAGTATTTTTCCTCAACACATCCATCACATCAAGCCCATGATCACCATATAAACGTTCAATACACCTCAGGTTCAAAGCTGCAAAAGAAGTCAAAAGACTCTGACCAGGAGCCATTAAAAATGTACATACTGAGAGTCTGAGACCTCCTTCGTTCTCACCTGTTAAGTGCTCCTCAATACAAATCGGTCCATCTGTTTTGATAGAATTATTGTTTATCTTTTCTAGTAATTCTTCTACACGTTTTGTTGCTACATTCGCAGATTCTAACAACATGTCCAGCTCAAACCTGACAACCAAAAAAGATCAATATTTCAGAAAATAACATAATAAAATGACTACAAAATTAACATCGAGTGAAGTTCTTCTAAACAAGAATATGAATATTGAAACAAATATTCCATCTTAACTTCCTGGAAGAGTATTCTGATGGATGACATTCAAAATCAACCAACACAGAAAACCAAAGACAGAAAATCAGCTAAATATAAAGCGAAACATGAAGCAAGAGTATATAAACTAAAATAAAGAACTAAAGTTTAAATGCGCAAATCAAAGGAAGCTTCAACCTGTCATCTTCACATCGAAACAAGCTTTCTTCATATTGGTTTTTACGCATGTGCTTAAAAGAATAATCTTCACTTCCTGAAGTAACAGACACCCAATGATCATTCAGTACTGCACCACCAAGTTCTGTCCTTTGACTTGCTGACGGTATGGGATACTGCTACGATATAATCATAACAGTAGCAAGCATTCAGATATTAGTAAAAGCATCAGGAAGATATCGTATCAACATTAACAGACAAGGATAGAGTTGCATACATTCTTTGGCAGAAGTCTATAACTAGGGGTGCAGCGCTCACAATTGGATAAGTCAAGTTCATTAATGGGCTTTGAGAGATACTTATCCTTGCTGGAAAACAGAGTCATCTTAAGGTTTCCTGTATCTTTATTGACAAAGGTTAGATTCTTGTCAAGTCTGTCCCTTTCACGAGTTTCACGATCTCTCTCCTTACTCCTTTCATCCCTTTCACAGTCACGATCTCTATCCCTTTCCTCAACCTTCACAGGTCTGAGTAAATTACCTTGATGCACAAGAAAGCTGGAATCAGAATTCGGAAAGCAGTAACCAGGAAGCAACTATGATTCTTTTTTATTCAAAGGTTCTGTCCACGTTTTGTAACACGAGTCAAGAATCATTTTGAGCAACATGAAAATCATCAACAACTAAGATTAGTAGACTCTTGTTTCAGGTGATATTTGGTATACATGTGTGAGTATATAACTGCATGTATTTAGACTATGAGTATTACAGATAACATTCAAATATTGCCAACTTTTTAATCCTTCAAGTACCTTAATAAAACCAAAGCCCCAAATGAGAAATCGAACACAGTTGTCTGTCTTTAAAACAAAAAACAAAGACAAAGTATACTAGTTTGTTTTAGAACCAGAAGATTAACCCACTAACTTTTATTTTTCATGGTGCAGAACATTGGCAATGGGTAAGAAAACATATCTGGCGAATATAAATATTAAATGGCAACAGACAGTATCACTTACTTTTACTCACAACACCAGCAAGTAAGCCTTCTGCGTAACAAAATTTAGTTAGCTAATGTCAATAATGTGTCGTTGATCAGAGGAATTAAGTCTATCAGATATATAGTGAAAATTTACCATTCTTCTCACAACGTGCAAAAAATTCGTTGAAGCCATCAATAAGATCAGGATACCTTCCAACTAAATCGCCAACCTGAGTCAAGACAACATGCCTTAATGGTTCAATCCCAGGAACTAATTCTCCATAAGTTTATCAAAAGAATGAGCTGCTAACAGCCAGATCAAATTAATGTGATCACTACAGTATGAGGGACTCTTGAAATTACATACCAAAAGTGGAATAGTAATTGTTCGTTAAACTTACGCTTCTACCAAAAAAAAAGAACCTGAACATGACATGTTGAATGCCACAAGACCATAAGAGGGTTCTTTGCTCAAACATACCCCAAGATAATGCAGGCCATTCATTGTCCCATATATGACATAAACCAGATTTTATCACCAAACAAACTCGAAATATGGACAAATGCATCACACTAACACAAGGTTTGTACATCCTTTTCACATTGATATATTTACATTAGGAAAACTAATCAGAATTAGCCATACCAAAGAGAGCAACTCTGATCGTTTGATAATTTCCTCGGTATAGAGATGAAGACACCTCAAAAATTCTTGGTAATTTTCAGGATTATGCAACTTTTCCTTCACTTTCTCAAAGAAAGCAAGCTCTTGGCTCAGTACACCTGCCACAGCATGAACCTATCATCAATTTAAGGAAATATATGCACTAAAAGATGTAAGCTACAGGAGTGGAAAACATGAAAACAAGCCTCATGAACAATGATTTGACATGACCTATCTTTAGTGCTTAAATAATTAAATGACAGGGTACACAACATTAAAAAAACTCTGTTTATTTGTGTAATGTTTAAGTAAGCAAAACGCCAAACTCACCCTTCACATCATTTTTGTCATCATAAGTGGATGAGGCAGGATGCGTTCCAAAGTTTTCATCTCCATTCGCACCTTGATATTCACCAGTTTGTACAGATTTTCGTTTGTGAACTAGTCGTTGTATGTTGATGTCTCGATTACTATCATGCTCATAATATCGGTCATCTCTCCTGTCCTTTTCCTTATCACTACATCTCCTCTGATCTTTGTCTGATCTCATTAAAGCCCTGTCGTGGTCTGAATCCGGACGATCAACACTAAAGTCACGGTCCGCATGGGAAGTTGTAGTTCTGTCTTTCTGGAAATCAATGATAAAATGCTTTGTAAGCTTGTTGACCAATGTGAAGATGCAAGCAGCAGGAAAAGGAGAAAAACCTTTTCAAAATACATTTGACGCACTGCTGGAATGGTGGAGCTCCTATCACGGTAGATAGAGTTCCTACCAGATGTAGCATAATGCATCGAGGCTGCAGCCGAGGAATCAGGGAGAAAATGGGTGAACTCCTTTAGAAGATCATCATGGTCTTGGAAAAGTGCAGAAACCTGCAACAGGAAGCAAGTCAGTTTCTAAAATATTTGTCCCAGAAATGAATGCCCTAAAGACGTTAAGAAACAAGCCAGAAGCTAAACAGAGCAGCAGGTTATCACAATACGCCATGTAGATACCTCCTGGTAAACCTCAGTGATAGACTTATTTTCCTTTCTGTACATGTTCAAAATGTCTAAAAATGATTTATAAACATGGTCATCACCTTGAAATCTAGTCTGCAAAAAAAAATTCAAATATTAAATCCTGGAAATAAAATGTAATCCTATAGTTCAAATATGGAGCAGTATTTCTACCTTAATCTTAGTCACAAAATTAATCGCTTCTTCAAATTGAACAGGTTTTTTCTGTGAAGGCTGTTCATTGTCATGAGGGAGAGTAATCTCATATCCCTTTGGTAAGAAGGTATTGAAACCCAAAATTAAGTTGCGGTGCCCTTTGAACAAGTCTTTCACTCTTGCTATGACACCTGCAGTGTCAACTCTATGATAAACATAACAGAGGTAAGATTTGTCAACAGGCGTTTCACTTTCTAAATTCACATATAGAAAAAAAGAAAAAAGAAAATGCTGTGATCATATTTAAACACCAACCTTTGAGCTTTGAAATCCTTCATGACTTCCAGGAAGTCATCATATTTCTCCCTGTTGTCTTGAAACATGTCCTTAACAGCCTTAAGATATGACAAGGCATCATTTGTTGTAAGTTTCTGCGTACTTGCTCCTCCCCCTCCCCCTGCCATTTGTGCTTGCTCCGAACTTCATTCCACACAAAGTACGTTTCAAGTGAAATGAACACATATAATAAAGAAACAAAAACAAGTTAAGAACATACCATATTGGCCAAAACCCAGATTCACATGTAATCTTATCCTCAGTTATAACCTTTTACATAATCTATTTTGAACATGTGTGAGTTCCAATTAGAAGATCAGTACCATTGTTGATATTTATGATCTATCAAATTTCCAGCAAGAAATCGAGTTAAATTACTAACAAGGATTACAAGACAACCATGCCCAAGAATTCGATCTTCATTCACAGGTCAAACAAAGAAGAAATAATCAAAACTTGAGTCAGAAAACTAAACCACACGTGAAAAACAAAACAACAACAAGCATCAATGGTATTATCAGAAACACTTTGACGATTAACAGATAGTAACAACAGTGAGATTAGGAAGAACCTAATCTACGAGCTTACTTCGATTATCCAAAAAATAACCATAAGTTAGATGATTAGTGACTCGGATTAAAGAAGAATTAGGAATCGAATAACAAGATAGGGGAGGGGAAAAAAAAAACTTACGTTTCTCCTTTAGAAGAAAGTACAGGTCTTTTAACTTGAGAGGCCATATACACATCTTCCCTGGACCTCTTCATATTTATAACAAAGGCCAAAACGATACAAAACTGCACGCACTCTCTACCCCTGTATATGTTCAAGCAGAGAATATCATGCTTCGACAACTCCAAATTTAAGCCTCAAGATAAGAACCTGAAACCAATAACATCACCCCATATAAACATGAGCAACAAACACACAAAGCAGATCTACCAAAGACAAACTTAAAAGCCCAGAAACACAGAAATCAAAACCAAAAACTAATCGAACAGATCACCCGGGAAGCAGATAAATTCCCTCAAAAATCTTTTTTTTTTTTCCTAACCAAATAAATTGCATTACTTGAAAAAGAAGCAAAGGTCGAGAATTTTCACCAATTGGGTTAGAAAAGGATAAGCCCAAAATAAAAATAAAAACGGAACATGGAGAGATCGTCATGTACGCGGTGAATTAGTAAACGAAACTTGAACCAGAAGAAGATGTAAGCTTTCTAGAGAAGAAGAAAAACGGGATGTTGGCTCATGAGGATTATAAGAAGTTGTAAACAACCTTGTTAAGGTGGGAATAGGAGCTTGCGTTTTTGCTCTATAGAAACAGAGAGGAGGATACAATGTTATATCATATAAGCCCGTATGCTGTTAAAAACCAACATAACACTGAAGTCTTTCAAAGAGGGAATGAAGGAGAGAAGGAGAATTGGAGAGCGGAGATACAATTTAGACGGCTATTAGCGGGTCACTACACCACACGGATTCGTGACCGGCTATAGGCGGTGAATTGGGTCCTTTTTGGTTTACAAAATTAGGGCTGGATTAGATTAGGGTAATAAATTTCCCATTCCACCTCCCACCATAAGAATGGTTTAGTGGAAATTGAGAGGATAAATTGGGAGTGGTCATCAAGTATATACATATGAAAAGCAGTTGTATAATAGTGGAAATTGAGAGGATAAATTGGGAGAGGTCATCAAGTATATACATATGAAAAGCAGTTGTATAATGGGTTTGGACAACTTTGATGTGCAAATTTTGTTTGTGATTTTAGGGTAAGGAAAAGTTTGAGTTTTGATTTCAAGCAGAAAAGATACATGAGTATTACGGGCTTGGAGATTGAAGTGTTAATTATGATCAAATAAAAAGCTCACAAAGATATTTAGTATAAAGTAAAATTTAATGTTAACTATGATCTGCAAGTGTGGCTGATGCTCAAAATTTTGGACGACACGTGCAAGTTGAGGTTGAAATGGTCTTTCCCAAGCCAGCCACACCTAAATTTCATGAATAGAAACAAAGTCCAATATAAGCCGTTACCTGATTTTGTGACCGAGCTCCAATCTAAAGCCTGAACCTGAAGGCCCTCTACCAGACTAGAAACTACAGGCCCTACCCTATGTATAATTCTGAGTTATGCGGCCTAGCAGAAATAAAGATGAGGTCCATATCTGTTGATTGATTCTGTCCGGTAACATCATCACCTCTTGGTATGTCATTGTTTTTACAAGTATCCTAATCACATGATAGTAATTGAAAATTAACAAATCGTATATCATGATAATTTTATTATGCATAAAGATAAATCAATAAAAATAATTTATTTTTCAATTTCATTTATTAATAGTAAAACTCAATATAAATAAAAATAAGATATTGTTCACCTTATTTATTGATATTATTATACCTCTTAAGAAAAATTATAAACACGATAAAATAATAAATAATAATAACAATTTTAAAATTTCCTCATTAAAAGTAAAAATAAATGAAATTAGTTATTAACTATTTCTAAAATTAAAATTATTTAAAAAATGCTAAATTGATCATCTTATTTATTATTATTCATCATCAACGCCTAGTTGAAGCCCGCTAAAGTACGTAGTAGTCTGGAGAGATTCGATAATACCCAGCTTAATCCCTACGTAGTAGAGAGACATCTTATTTATTATTATTATTATTATTATTTAATAAAAACAAAATTTTCAATGATAGACTTAATTTTTATTATCATATTAAATTAATAAATATGATATTAATTATTAATAAAATATGTCAAATTAATATATATTACTAATTATTAATAAAATTAATTAATATTGAATAATAAATATTATTATAATTTAAGATAATTAATAATTCTCAAATATGATTACTTGATAAATCAATAAATCAGTTCATTCTACACATACTATTTGTGTGTTTGTCATTTCCTATTAGCTTAAGTGACGTGATTGCTTCTATGGACAAATTTTGCAGCTTGACCGCTCCATTAGTTACTTTAACGACATCATGACTTAACAAGAGGAGATATTTGGTTATTGTGTATAAGAAGGTCGATGGGAGTGCTATCATATTCTTTGTGTTATATTTGGATGACATATTATTAATAGGAAATG
>JANSVA010000003.1:12506480-12516871 GCA_025504915.1 Erythroxylum reticulatum
ACTAGGGGTTTTCAAGTTAGTATTTTGGTTCGTCGCTAAAGAGTTCTCAAAGTCTATTCTTGGAGGTTCCGTATCACCATGTTGTTCTTAAACTTGAACATGGAAATCCTAAATAGTAACAATAAACTAAAGGAGACTCTCTCCAAAAAGTAGTAGAAATTTGAATCTGAAAGGCCTACACAATGAGATTAACTTACCTCTCATATTTCTCCTTGTTAGAAATTATGGAAATTAGGTTTTAGAATTGGAGCTTAGGTTTACAAAATCTTCTAGTATGCAATTCAAAAAGGTTGAGGAGTTATCTAGGTTAAAGATGTCAATTGGTGTTGAAGTTTTAGGAACTCTAATTGGCAATGTGTTAATTTTACGTTATTTTTTATTTCTCCACATCATCGCTAATGAAAACACATGGAGTTAAATTCTAGAAGGTTAACTAGACGATGGTCTAAATAAAAGGCTACAACTCTATGGGATGGGGGCTAACATACAGATGATATTATTTAGCCAATGGAGATATCATATGGATGATGGCAGTAATTACTAGTGTTAGAGAGCATGTGGCAACTATAGGATGCTTTAATGGAGTGGCGATGAGACGCGCAAGAACTGACAACACAAGGAGAAGGAAGTTGAGTGTTGACATGATTGTTGTTTTTGAAGACACATAGTGGTTTCCTTTAAAAGGGTGACATTAGAGTGAGTGGCAGTGGTTGCAAGTTATGTAAATGGCTTGCGATGGAGGTTAGCTTGGAGATGGTGGTTGGAATCAGCTCCTTTTTTTGCAGATTGAGGGGTGTTTGGCTGTTTAACTATGTTAAACCGTTGATAATCATATTTGGTAGTCAGCTAATTAAGTTAAAGGATTGAATCATATCCACTATTTTTAAAAATGCTCATATGAAGAGTGTTTTTCTCTAGCGCCTAAGAAATTAAGAGACAAAAAGATGATTGTGTCCAAAAGTTATTACAAAATACTCAAGCTGACATCTTTTATAATTGCTTTCCCTTCACCAAACACCAGTAGCCTAAACTTCACTAATGCGTCACTAAGAGAGAGAATAGGAGAAAGAGAAAGAGAGGGAGAGAGAATTTGAAGCACTATTCTCAAATTCCTATTTGCAATTGGGTGTAATCCTCCTTTGTAAAACTTAGAGACACTACTCTTGCTCTCTAAGTTTGTCCTCTCAAGTAGTTGAACATTACAACAGCTATATACGTCGATCAGATTCTAACCAATGCTAACTTGAATAGTAAGTCTATCATCTTCCTTCCCTCCTTCTCACCTACATACTCTATTTTTTTAATTTTTGGACAGATTTAGTAGTATTTATTTAGATTTTTTAATGTTTTGATTTTTTCTAGATCTAATTCAAAAGAAAATGTTTCATTTTTGTTTTTTTTAGATAATGATTCGATTTGATTTATATAAGCTTATAATATTATGATGATTTTGCCTAGTATTGTGGATTTGATTTGTATCAGGTCATGCTTGCAAAAATAATAACCAAATTATCTAGTTAGGTCTAATGTCATTTCATTTTTACTCTTAAATGGTTCTACATTGTTGCACTACTTGTGATTTCAATCAATTATACGTGAGGTGGAGGGGTGAGACTTATTTTTATTTTTGACTATTACTTAAGTGTACAAATGAGTATGCATTTTAGATTAGTTCTTCGATATAAAATTAGGTCATTTATAATCACTTTATATGATTTTATTTGTTTCATTATAAATGTTAGGTTCTTGTATGATGATGATTTTTTATGTTGTATTTGTTTGATGGTGAAAAGAAATTGGCTTGGTTGTGATCATGATTCAAGTTAGTAAAACTAACTAATTAGTGAAACCAATTACATATTGATTAACTAGTATATAATCTTCTCTCATCTTGTATGATTAGATGACACCATTCTTAAAAGGAAACAAAGGAGAAAGTTAAGAGGGGATGAGTTATTTGTCAAAGATTACCATAGAAGAAGATGGAGGAAGAGTTTCACAAAGCGGCCAACTTGGGATAAAAATAAACTTAAAAATAAGTTTAATTAGATGAGAGCTAGATGGGGTCTTTGGAAACAATTGAAGGGGAAGGAAACATAGTTAGGATGGGACTATAAAAAAGGAACAATCGGTGCTAGTGAAGAGTGGTGGACTTTAAAGATTAAGGTTACCCTTTTCCTCCCATTTTGAGTTATGTTCCTTTACTTTAATGCTAAAATAGTTAGTTAAATAGTTTATATTTAACTTATTTATAATTTTATAGGAGAACATCAATTTTAAAATATTTAAAGAGGAAGGGCTTGAACCTGAACTTAAATGTAAGTTGAAACAACTTTTTAGATGTTTGGCTTGAGGTTAGATTACATTATGTGTTGTAGCTAACCCTCTATAAAGACAATGAGAAGTTGATGAAGTTTATGTTTGTAGCACCCCACTCTCACATGACATGTACCCAACATCCTGAGTGATGTTCGAGAAATTGCCCCGCGAGGGTGGCGTGTTAACATACTCATTCAGATACTCAGACACTCGAAACTTAGTATATTTTTTTTCTCATGCATATGTAGAAATCGGTATTCAAATTCGGGCTCATATTTTATTTCATAAATATTTTCATTTAAAAGAGTTATCAACATTTTTCAATCATCATAATTTCATTAATCACTAAGGCCCATTTTAGATACAAAACACTTACAATCATAATGTCATTACAAAAAAAATGCATTCGCATACACATTGTACAATAATTTCATAATACATTTCTTAATACAAAAATTAATAAAATTAATGGAAAATTCTATGCAGACGCAAACTGATCCTGACCTCTATCTTTCACTTGTATGCAGTAGGTATACTCCTGTTTGCCTAATGGGGTACTCTTTTGGGTTTGAAAAATATTGCAAATCTTGGGTGAGTTTTGCAAACTCAGTGAGTGACGATCCTCGATGGCTCACTCAATCACATAACACGTACAATTCATCAGGTCAGGTCAAATACGTTACACATTCACTTAAGCATATATCACTTGATCATTCATTTCACATTTCAAAATCAACACATATTATGTTCAGAAATCAGTTAAATATTTAAATCATTCACATCTTATGCATATGCAATACTTATGAGCCTTACTTTCCATTTTATTTCCTTGTTGTGACCGAGCGCTTAAAACTGTCCCGTATTCATTGTGAATACTGGACTTATTAATAATTGTCCCGTATCTATTATAGATACCGGGCTTATTAATAACTGTCTCGTATTCGTTCGGGATACCGGGCTCATTTTACATGATGAGCCTTTGGCTCTTAATCACTTTCTGAGCTCTAGGCTTTTTTTCACATTCTGAGCTCTAAGTTCTTTTTCAGTGGCTACTCCAGTCACAACTGCCTTTATCTTTCATGCATTCATGTAATAAAATTCATCAATCACATATGATCAACTTTTCACTTTCACATATCATCAGACATTAGCCTGGCATTCAACATTTTAGTTGAGGATCATTCTTTTTCATTCATATACATATTTACATTTTTCTTCGTAACTAGGGTCGGCATTTAACAATCAAGTCATGTATCACGTATTTCATTAAATTCACATACAAGGAGCACTTCAATATTTCACTCATACCTCACAATCATCGAACCTTCTGTACAGAAATCACACAATCAATCACGTTCATATGATCATTCAGTAGTCAATCAATACAAAATTTCAAAATAGAACAAACAATGAAATGAGACCATCTAGGTCGACTCACCAGTATGCTCTAGATTAGCATTTCCTTCCAAGGTATGGAAACGTCTAGATGATGATGCTTTATATTTTCCTCTATATCATGCAAAACATACACATATCACAATTTTGCACAATTGTATAAGTGTCTATTGATGCACACATATGTATATTAAATATATACAATGCATGTTCAATGACATTCCTGGGTGTATATCCTTAATACATGTCTCATAACCAATTATCAAGATCTTTAAATCATTCCTTAACACTTAGAACACTCTTCTTAAGTTAATAATTCAATCCTACTTCAATTGGGCTCATTTAATATCACTAACAAGCCTAAACATCTCATTGTACAACATTGATAAGTCAATCATTTATAAACAAACATCTCTTGGGAAAAATGCCATAACTTTTGCTGTAGGTCTCAAATTAATGTAATCTTTAGACGATTTCGAAGAGGACTTCTAGATATACAATTTTCATGAAGACATAAAAATGATATTTTGCGATTTTAGGGCTCAAAACACACGTACATGTGAATTCACATGGGTAGCCCATGTTTCTTTCGGGTCTGGTAGTGTTTTTGCATCAAAAACACATGGTCGTGTCAATTTACACAGCGTGACCATGTAACCTTCGAGTTTACTGAATTATGCTTCTCCAAGACCCTTCCAATGGATCCTAAACCCATTCTAACATTACTTTTACTCATAATCTTCCCAAATTCACCTCTTTTAATGCAATTATCACTTCATAACCATTCAAACACCAATTAGATTTCATTCACCCCTAATTCTCAACTCATTTGATTCATCATGTCAAGTGGATAACTTTTTCAAATATACCTAATTTCAACTCAAAATCATCCATACACATTTCATATTCCCAACTTGATCATAAACATCTAAAATATAACACATTCTCATACACTCAAAACATAACACAACATATATATTCATCCAATAATGTACTGTACCCAGCTCTCAATTTCATGTCAAATTTTGTGATTTTTAAAGATAGAATTTAAATTCGACGTCTTCATGAAAAGTGTAGCCTCTGCTTCTAGTTTAATCAAAATTAAGAATCATCATAATTGAACAACTATAGAAGAAGTTATGGCTAAAAGACTGAAGCACACTCAGAGATCATGTTGTTGCAACATTTTTTAACTTAACTACCAAATTTTGTTTCCAAATCTTACCCTAACACAACTCATACCAAGATCACTTTTTCTACTCCAACCCCCTTCATTCTCAACCCCATTTCAAATCCAAAATGTTGACAAATCAATTCATGATCTATATTTGATCATTATCCAAAAACAGAACATATTCATTAACCCATTTATAATTGATTTTCTACATCATTGTAACACTATTATATGGATCATCCAACTTCCAAAACATCTTTATAACAAATCATGGGTCATTAATGATCATTCATAATTACAAAAACATGAAATTTACATAGATTTTTCACCATCCACGTCACACACATACAACTTACAAAATCAAGTCATTAATCCCACATTTCTCTTCATTCTAGTTTCATTTTAATAATACCTATAACATTTAAAGCGTAACTTACTTGGTTTCACTTCAGATTTTTCAAAAACAACACTAGCCCTAGCTCCCAAGCATCGCACATTCATCATCTTCTTGAAGGAGGTAAGGATAGGTTTTTTGTGGCAACGAGGAAGGAGATAGCAAAAATGCTAGTAGCAAATGAAGGAAAGTATAATCTTCAAAGTTGAGGTGGTAGTGATTGAAGAAAACAAAAATGATGAAGAAGAAGAGAGGAGAGCCACGAAAATGTTGGAGGAAACCAAAATAAAGCACCAATTTCCCCTTTGTAGAGAGAAGCATCATGAAAGGCAACAAAAGGGCTTTTAATATTAAAAGAGTAGTGGGCTTAAGGTATTGTTTGGCAAGTGATGTTTGTCACTTGTCACATATCCAATTTCTAAAACATTTAATTGGTTCTTTCATTTAACTAGTCCCATCAATTTCAATTTCTACTCCAATTGTTTCCCAATTTTCAATGGAACTTGTCAATAAATCCTAAAGTAATTTATCAAAATTTCCATTGCCATTGGACATTAATTTCTACTACCATTTAACAATTGTTTTGCCACTTGGCAATTTTTCCTAGCTAAAATACCCAACAATTTCTAGAAATTTCTCCAAAAATTCTAAATCAATTTATACACTCCCTAAATCAATTTTCAACATATAAAAATCACATTTCCCAATATACTCACTTTTATAAACAATTATACCTGAAAATTGTCAATGACTGCATGTGCAATTATTCTTATATGCAAAGATTCTATATTCATATGTACGTGCATCTTGTGTAATGTATGAGCATGAGATATGTTTCCTAATTTCTCAGTAATCCCTCACATTTACTATTTTAGCCTTAACATGGGTAACGAGATGTTACACATCTAACCATCTGACTCTCCAAATTTTGAATATTAATTATAGTCTCCTATTGAAATTTAATGGTGATAGTAGCTAACATTTTTAAAATATCTTTAAGAGGCATACCTACATCAAGTATTTGAACTTGTTTAGTTTGCATAAGAGGTTAAGATATCTTGTACTATTGAAAATTAACCAATGGTTGATTTTTTGATACATTACTATATCAGAAATTTGGATGTTCTGTCCAGCTAGGATTATAAGTGTTAGGATATAGATTGTGTTGGTAGTAAGGCTCAGAAAACCTCCTACTACATTTTCTTATTCTACCAAATATTTTTAAACCATTTTTTAAAAATTAAATTAGTAATCAATCTAATTATTAAGCTTAATCATATTAAGAAAACTAATTATTTTAATTTTGAAATTTATTTTTAAATTTTAGAAAATTTTTATATTTTTTATTTGGAATAGGTCTTGAAATACTTTATTCCAAACCAATGATTGAATTACTTTAATCCAATGGACAAACAAGCCTTATTTTAAGACTAGAAAAGGGCTATCTTTGTATCCAAACGAGGATTATTCTAACCCTAGGATACACTATCCTAATTTCCAAACAATCCTATTCCAACCTTCGAGAAAGTTTGTCCATGCTACCAAACACTCTTCATCTTCATCTTTAAAAACCTAGAAATAAACTAAGAAACCCTAACCATCACAACAGAAGTTGTAGCAAGCTCCTGCAGCCATTTCCACGTCGTTATTTCTTTCCTGGCTAGCTAGCCACACTTCCTTACGTCATTGGTTGCTCCTGGTCACAAGTGTTGCAGTGTCTTTGTACCTTGACGCCGGTGACAATAGATCCTTTAAGCCCTTATCGCCCATGGTATCGTCTCTTTCCTCTTGTAACTATTGTCAATCAATAGCACATCATCTTCAACTCACAAGTCATTACCCCCAGATGAAGCCACCTATCTATGGAAGCTTTCCATGCCATTATCGCCATTCACGCCAAGCAGTGGTAATGCCCCAGCCACATGTTATTTTGTCAAACATCTTTCTTTAAAACAATTGTTAGAAAACAAACTCTCCTTTGGACAATTACAAGTCGTTTGAAAACCTTTGAATTAGCTTTATTAACAAATTGAATTCAATTACATTAATGAGATTAAATTGAATTCAATTTACACTGTTTGAAACAAACCTAGTAATATTAGAATTGAATTCAATTACATTGTTTGGAACACAATCAAAATGAATTCAATTACTTCATATGATATTTTAACCCTTGACTAAAAATAATCTTATTAAATAATAAACATTCACACTTACATACAGCAAGTTATAAATGAACAAAAAAATCTAGATACATACAAAAAAATTTGAAAATTGCAAAAGAATGTAGACATGATGGGAAAATGAAAGGAGAAATGAAATCGAACGATGGATCTAAAAGAGAACAATGATTATAGACAAAAAAACGAAAAAGGAAAAGACACCCATGAACAAGGAAAAGGGAAAACCTAGATATGGTGGGAGGTGCTGATTCGTGGAGAAGATGTTGTTGTTCCGTTTCTTGGTGGCAGGGGTCGTTTGAGGTGGCAGGGTCTGCTTGAGGTGAAGAGATATATAGTAGGATTATATGGGTATTATTGGAAGGATATTTTCAATGTTCAAAAGAAGAATTGAAGTCCTAGTTCGTAATTCTATTCTGATGCTTTTTCAGGTGAATTCCATTTATAAAGGATGATGGGGTTCAATTCATGTATGAATTGAACCCATCCCTTTTTTCTGTTTCCAAGCACTTGAATTGAATTCAATGCTGTAATTGAATTCAATACCATTCCAAACACCCTGTTAGGGATTGATGTTATGACTCAAATACTTGCTTAATAGTCTAAAAACGTAGGTCTCAAATTTTAA
The DNA here is from genome assembly GCA_025504915.1 of Erythroxylum reticulatum. Lineage (NCBI taxonomy): Eukaryota > Viridiplantae > Streptophyta > Magnoliopsida > Malpighiales > Erythroxylaceae > Erythroxylum > Erythroxylum reticulatum. Next base: position 12,514,571 of record JANSVA010000003.1, read on the forward strand.
GTGTTGTGTTATTTATATCAAAACACATGTAAAGGAGGTATCAAAGTTTCAGTGTTACTTTGTTGTGTTTAGAACACATATGGGGACACATGTCATCCCCTTCATTTACTCATTGTCCTCTATGTCGGTTTATAATGCCTATATAAAGGCTAGCCCATCTCTTGTACTTTAAGTGAATGAAGTGAAAAAAGAAAGAAAGAAAGGTGCAGTAAAATATTGTATAAGAAAGAGTGTGTAACGTGTGAGGAAGAAAAAAAACATAGTTGTAGCTCTTGTAGAAGAAATTTTTTGAATATTTTTCATATTCTATTTAGAGCCCATCAAGCTTCCAACAACTGGTATCAGAGCAAAGGTTTGTTTGTTCGTAAATTGGTGAAGCAATGGCCAACTTGAACCAGCCTCAAGTTCTAAAATTGACAAAGACAAATTATGTAAATTGGAGCATCCAAATAAGGATGATGCTTGGTTCTTATGATTTATAGGGCATTGTTGAAGATGGATATACTGAGTCTGTAGATGTAGCTGCCGAAGCAGCCTTATCGGATGCTAAAAAAACATTAAAAGAAAATCGAAAAAAAGATAAGAGGCATTGTTCTTTATATTTCAAGATGTTGATGAATCCATATTCGAGAAAATCTTAGACGTAAAGACTTCAAAGGAAGCATGGGAGATTCTGCAAAAATCTTTCCCAGGAGTCGAAAAAGCTAAAAAGTTACAACTTCAATCACTTAGAGGTGAGTTCGAGATGTTAAAAATGCGAATCTCAGAAAATATTGATGATTATGTCACTAGTTTAAAAACGGTGACTAATGAAATGAAAAGAAACGGTGAAACTCTAAATGATGTTCAAGTAATGGAAAAGCCTTTGTGTTCTCGTACGCATAAATTTGGTTACGTCATCATCACAATTGCAAAATCAAAAGATATGTCAGACTTTATTCGATTGATGAACTCGTTGGTTCTCTCCAAGCACATGAGCAAAGAATGAACCAGAATGGTAATACTAGTGATTTGGAGAAAGTCTTGCAAAGGAAACTAGCAGTCGGTGAAAATCAAGCAAGCAGTACCCAAAGACAGGACAATGGAAGTCAAGGTGGCTGCAGAAGTGGCTACCAAGTGGGACATGGTCGATGGAGCAACCGAGGTGGACGTGGACGTGGACGGCAATTTTTTGAAAGAGAAAATACAAATGAAGGAAATCTGACATATGGTCATGAAAGAGGTTATAGAGAAAGAGGTCGAGGTAAATTTTAATAAAGCAGAGATAAATCTCAAGTGTAGTGTTATAATTGCAATAAATATGATCATTTTAGTTCCGGGTGCACATTGAATTCTGAGGCACAAGAAAAAAATCATTTTGCTGCAGCAGAAGATAAGAAAGATAACCTTGTTATGCTTCTCTCATTACAAGTAAATAAGCAAAGCAATAATAATGTTTGGTATCTAGACACTGGTGCCAGCAACCATATGTGTGGTCATAAAGAGTTGTTCACAAACATGGATGAAACAGTTTATAGTGAAGTTACATTTAGTGATTCAACAAAGATTCCGATCAGAGGCAAAGGTAAAATCATAATTACTTTGAAAATTGGAGAAAAGAAATATATTCATGATATTTATTATATGCTTGCTTTGAAAAACAACTTCATCAGCCTCAGTCAAATTTTGGAAAAGAAATACATCATATTATTGAAAAATGGATATCTCACCATCTGGAATAAGAAGGGAGAATTGATAGTAAGAGTAAAGATGACGAAGAATCGCCTTTTCACACTCGACATACAAAATGAATTGATAAATTGCATAGAGTCAGTCATCAAAGATGAATCCTGGTTATGGAATTTAAGGTTCAAATATCTCAATTTTACCAGACTAAAATTATTATCAAAGTCAAAGATGGTAAATGAATTACCAGAAGTTGACCAACCAAAGGAATTGTGTGAAGCTTGCATTAAAGGAAAACAACACAGACAACAGTTTGAAACTAAAAAATCACGGAGAGCCAGAAGGCCATTATAGATTATCCATACAGATACTGCTGGTCCATTTGACATGCCATCAGCTAGAGGAAACAGGTACTACTTAACTTTTATTGATGATTTTAGTAGAAAATGTTGGGTGTATATCTTGAAAGAAAAATTAGAGGCTCTTGATAAGTTAAAAGAGTTCAAAGCGATGGTCAAAAAACAAAGTGGACAATATCTGAAGATACTTAGATCCGATAGAGCCGGGCACACCTCAAAATTGTTTGACAATTTTTATAAGAAGCATGGAGTTATTCATTAGCTATCAGCAAGATAT
>JANSVA010000003.1:12516971-12537931 GCA_025504915.1 Erythroxylum reticulatum
AGAGAAGAGAGAGAAGAACATAATTGATTTATACTGATTCAACTTACAATTCAAGTCTCCGTCCTGTCTCTAAGTATCCAACTTGAATATTTCATTATAAAACAAGTAGTAATTTGATGAGCCTCTCCAAGCTCACATGTATTTTTTTTTCAAGGTTCTCCAACCTTCCAAACTAGTAGTATTTAGCTAGCTTTTACAAGCTCTTAAAAGAATATAAAGTTTGCTCGATATAAGCTACACTGATCTCTCTCAAAAATATTTTCATTTTCTAAAGAACAAGAGATTTAACAATGACATCACTTTCAAAAGAATTTATGCTATAGCTGTATTTGGAAAGTCTGATCTACATTCACAAAAGCAATGGTTCTTCCTTAGGTAGGCATTTCTTTTAACTAGCCGTTGCTTCACTTACATCCTTAGTCAACTGGATGGATAAATCTAAATAACTTCGATGTCATCTCTGCCAAAAATCTTCCAGTAATCAGGTGACTTAATGTACAACCTTCATAACTAGTAGGATCCTCTCGGATAAACCATTCTTAATAAGGTAAGTTCATAAAGAAGGTTCCTGTAAGAAAAAATTATATTTCTTATTATTTTATTTCCTTTTAAGAATAAACTATTAGTAATAAATCTATTTTGAATTTTGAAATATTATATAGTTATTATCAAAATTGTTAAGAATAAACTTTGAGCTAACAGACTTAATTGTAATGTTTGAGAAACTTTATAATTAAATATGAAATATTTAATAAACAAACACCAATATGAGATATTGAATCTTATTTGGGCCTTATTGGTATTTAGTTATAATTAAAGTTTAATTGAAATTATAATTTTATTTAAAATTTTATTAAAAGGTTTAAAACCTATTATAAGTAGACTTAGACTTTAAGAAAACTAATAGAACTTGTCTAACCATTTCTGCACCTCTCAATACGACCTGTGAATACTATTAGAGGTCTAAAACATATGTAGATATGGTGATTAAAATGAGTTAATTTCATAAATAGTTTGCAGGAAATGACAAAAAAAGATCAAATTTCTTAATAAAAAACGAATCATAATTCATGTTTTCTTATATTTTATGTGTTAAACATATTTTAAATTTTAAATGAGTTTAACTTTTAGGAAATTAGACAAAAAAGTTTAATACTTATTTTAAAATCAGATTTTGTCACTCAATTTCTCAAAAATATCAAGGCTAATTTTGTTTCCCTCATTAACTTTAGGGATCCAAATTCTACGGAAAGAATGAAAATATAAGTAATTCCCCTTAAATTCTTTCAAGTCTAACTTGTAACATTCTTTTGACTAGTTTAAGGTAGATTGATAGAAGGTGCATGTAAAATAATCGAAGCACCACCTTATCCTACAACAAAATAAAGAAAAAATCTTTGAATACACAATACACTTTTCTTATGAAAAACCAAATATTACATTTCTTCTAAAATCTTAAATGACTTTTTTAAGGGCAGGCTTACATTTCCTTGGCATACACTATAATAGACTGATGAATTGGCTACGTTTTCTTTGGAGATGAATCCGCAAACGTCTCCAAAAGCTACCATTTTGTGACAAATTTACACTTCACGCAAAGTAAATGATTTGACGACGTTAAACAAAAGACATTGGCAATGGGAAAACATTTTATGACCATTGGTCGATTATGTCGTAATAACAACTTTTAACGATGTTTATGCTTTTTCTTCATATAAACATAAGTATTGCACGGGGAATTGAGGTAACGTTGGGAAATGTTAAGCAAACCAATGTAATTAGCGTCGATAAAGGTAGAGTGTAAAAATAGTTGGAACAATTAGCGACTAAAAAGGCCTAACATTGACAATAGTTAGAACAATTAGTGACGCAATACTTACAGTGTCAGAAAAGGGCCTTATAATAATAATAATAATAATAATAATAATAGCTTATTAGAAATAATTTAAAAAATATTTTATTAATTTAACAAATTTGACCCTATATTTTTTTTCATTAATCATTCTAAAAAAAAGTAATTTGAAAAATCACATCAAACTTTTTCTGTACACAATATACCAATTGATATTTAGATGAAGAGGTTTGAATAGATTGAGAGAAAGAGTTAGTAAAGACTCATTTCACATCTAGTAGTTATACATATTTATTTAAACTTATAAACAAAATTATCTAAGTATAAAACACCAAAGTATTGTTTGAATAGAAATAATATTATGTTAACTTATAAGAAATAAAAGGTAGGCGAGAAAATATGTTATAAAATTAATAAAACCCATTAAAAAAGATAGCTAATGTTTCATCTACGAGACATGTTTGGGTTTACGAAGCTCCAGATAGTTTTTAATTAGAGACAATAATAATAGCAATTAAATTAGAAATTATTTCCAATATATTAGAAAATGATAATCAACATTATATATTAATAATTTCCAATACTTGATGTTAATGATGCTAATTGCATAACTATAAAACAAATGAAGTTATCAAAATTGATTGTAATGTATAATTTTAATTAATTAATTTAGCAAAAGAATTAATTTTATGAAAAGGTATTGAATTGGCAACGGTTTATGAATTTGGCAACAAAATTTGGACAATTTGCGACGATATTTCAATTTCATAGCAGATGTTTCACAATTAGTGATGAAACATATGTTCATCGCCAAACCTTTCGGATGAGGAAAAAGATATAGCCAAGATGACTTCAACTGTGGGATGACAAACGACACCATCCCAGTGTTTGTTTAAACATAGACGCGGCAAGTACTTCCTTCTTCCCCCCGGACTTCCACAGCCTTTCACCTTCGATTTTTGAAAACCCAACCATGTCCCCCTTTGTTTTTACTGTAGCTTCTGCTCTCTCTTCGACGTCTCAACCATTCTTCTCCCAGCACTTTGTGTCTTTGTCTAGTGAGTAATGTTTTGCAAAACAATTTTGGCATTTGTTATTGAACTCGAAAATATGCTATACAGGTTTGTGTTATGTTTTTAGTTTCTTATTGAATTGTTTACATTAGTTAGTGTGATAATGGTTGAATGGTGTAGAAGTTGTGTTGTTGTTGTTGAATCAAGGGAAAACAGAATGATTTGATTCTGTTCTTGAGTTCAATTATGGATGCCCATAACATGTTCGACAAAAGTCCTCAATGGTTTATTATGGAATTGTTGTCATGTTCTTTGCAAGAGAATATTCCTGTTGTGTTAAAAATTACAAATTTGAATGTCAAAATAGTTGTTCATTTTTAGAGAATAATGATTCCTTTTACTTGAATTCATGCTTGAAGATGATGATACAAGTATGTAGGCCATATTAGACTTAGTACGAAAAAATCAAGAACCATACCACTAAAATCATGAAACATATTTCTCTTACTCAAAGACATTTAGATATTTTTAAAGATGCTTAATTTTTATAAGTTAAATGATTCTAGTAATACATCCTCAAAGATAGAAGTTTCTATCTAATCAAACCTCAAGCAAGCAATTCTTAGACTTTTAAGAAGTTATTAAAGCATAAACCATGACAAAATTAAATATGCCACCTATTTTTAGTTTAATCAATGCCATCCCCTAGTATCATTAATCAAGCACTTTTTATAAATTATCCTCTTTTTAATTTCCTTCCAATTAGTTATATCAAAAGTGATTGTCGTTCTAAGAAATAATGATTAGATATGAACTCCTACAAATTCAAGATCCCTAGCCAATTTTGAAGGCACATAAAATCATCTTCACTCTTTTAAATAATTTAAAAATATCTTTATGTTCTAAATGACTTTTCTCTACAAGTCAAACATTATGTATTGATTTTGATTTATACCCTTTAAGAGTTGAATATTTTATAATATAAGTGATGCATTCTTTATAAATGTTGTATTATATTAAATACGATTTTTTTTTTGCAGGCTATAATCTGTGTTTTAGAGCGTTGATAACTCACCAACCTTTTCATTCTTCTTTATACTCTGCTGAAATTCATCCGCCCAGGTAAGTCGTTCAACTAATGTCCATATATGTTTTGATTTAATAGTACTCTATTTTTTCTTAGGTTTTGTGTTATATTATATTAAGTCCTAAGTTTTGTGTTGTGGTTTGCAACTTGATTAGAAACATAAGATGGTATATAGGCTGGAAACCGGTAATATAGCTCTTATGAGGCTTATCAGTGAAAAATTCCACGAGCCTAGAAGCCACAGTGAGAAGTCCTTTCTCAATTCACAGGTATAAACAATGTCACATACCTTAGTGTTTCTTTGCTTTAGATCTATATGAACGAATTGGACCAAAGTCATAGGCTTATCACTATAAGTTACGTTAAAGAGACCACATTTAGTTCGTGACTAGATTTCATTAGTGATAAGATGATATTCATAATAAACCATATTGCATCTTTAAATATGCATTAAATGATGAATAAAGTCAAAACATGACTTTATGAACGAACTTGAAAAAAATCCATAATTTGTAGATAAAATTATTGTCACGTTAAATTGATATGAATTAAGTGGATAATAAGTTCAATATTAAGATAGTATATAAGCTAGAAACCGATAATACAACTTTGATGAGGCTTATCGGTGAAAATTTCCGCGAGCCTAGGAGCAATGAAAGCTATAATCAAGATGAATTAAATGAAAATGATGATACTTTGGCAAAATATATTACTGATGAAAAATCCAATCATAATGTAATTAATGATGATGATTTTCAAAATCTTAATCATGATGATTGAATGTAAATAAATTGTTTATATTGTTTGAAATGTTAGGTTCATATTCGAGTTATGTTGTTGATGTTTTACTTACGTTTATTCAGGATGAATCAATGCACATTGTTGATGTTTATGCATAATGTTGGTGTTTGATTTATATTTATACTGAATTTTTAGTTTTGACTTATATTCATATGGAATGTTGATGTTTGAGTAAAGATTATGCATTATGTTGATATTTCACTTATAGATAAGAAAATGGAGTTTGAATGCTGGGGAGCAAGAAGAGATTAGGTATGCTCCGGTGTGGACTAGGTTTCATAGTATTCCATATTAATATTGGAATAATGAGGGATTGGGTAGAGTAGCGAGTTCAGTGGGGAAACCCCTTCTAATGGATACCCAAACAGCTAAGATGTCTAGCATTCAGTATGCCAGAATGTGTATGGGAATAGATCTGCAGAGGAATTGGCCTTCATCTTTTTAGTTAGCTATTTATAATGAAGAGGGACAAATTACCTTTAAGGAAGTTTAGTTAGAGTATGAATGGAGACCTGAACATAACACACAAAAGAAGGAATGGAAGCCTACAGGTCGCCTATTTGAGACTAGGTTGCATCAAGAGTTGGATATAGAGAAGGTTTCACAAGCAATTAGTGTAAACCAACAAATGGAGCTTGGTCAGGAGCAAGTCCTGGAGGAGGCACAACAAAGTCCTAATGAGAGCAGACATTCAGATGTCCTAACTGATCAAAGTAAAGGCAAAGGAGTTCAGGAGATTCAAGATGATCCAGAACGATACCTTGCAGATGTTGATCCCCTTGTTGTGAGTCAATCAGGTAATCCCCTTTCTTCTCCTAATTCTAATTTAGATCTTAATGAATCATAGAGACCGAGTCTTCTGGATGGGGCAGAGGTGGATTTTACTATTAGAAAAGGGAGGAAATCTAGGAGAAAACAAAAGTCGTAGGCCTTTATTTCAGTTTTGTGTTATGGCTTTAATTTTTTAGAATGTTAGGGGTCTCAATAATTCAAAAAAAAAAGCTAGCTATGAAATCCTATCTTAAGATGTTGTCAGGTTCTTTTGTCTGTTTGATTGAATCTAGGATTAAGTCTCCTTCCTTTTTGAATAACATGTGTTCTTCCTTGTTTCTTAGATGGCATAGTTATAGTAATTTAGATCAAACTTCAAATGCAAGGCTAGTCTTAGCTTGGAATCTGAACTGTTAAATGTGTTCTCCTATTGTTACAAATGATCAATTGATTCATATAGAGGGACTCCTCTTAACAGTGCTTCAATCTTTTTTGTGACTTGTGCGTATGGTTTTAATAATTATAATCACAAAAAGTTCCTCTAGTCTGCTCTTTCAAATATCAAAGTAAGTTTTGGTAGCCAAGAAGTTAGATAGAGTTCTTGTCAATTTGGCTTAGAGTTCTTATTTTCCTAGATCCTATGGAGCGATTCAAAATCCCAACATTTCTGACCATTCTCTCGTAGTGATTAGGGCTTTAGCAAACCAATAGAAAAGATTTTCTCCATTTAGGTTTTCCAACTTCCTAGCCTCTCAGCCAAATTTTCTTTAGACTATAGAAGATGCTTGGTCTTCTCAAGTCTGGGGAACCTCTATATTTTGTGTGGTGTCTAAACTTAAAGTTGTTAAAAATGCGCTCAGATCTCTTAACTCAGATCAAATAGGTGACTTAAATGTTAGAGTTGAGACCTGTCAAGCTTCCCTTAATGCCATCCAAGATCAAATGCAACAATTGCCTAATAGGCCTCAGCTAGTTGCCCAGGAAAATGAGGTCATTAACAACTTGATTAAGGCCTTAGGGGACCAGGAATTGTTTTATAAACAATCATCCCGTATTAAGTGGCTCAGAGAAGGAGATAGGAACACCAAATTCTTCCATAATTCTATTTTAGCAAATAGGAACAGGAACAACATTCACTCTTTACTAGTGGGAAATGGTCATAGGATTGTTAATCTTAAAGCTATGCAAATTTAGTTCCTAGGTTTTTTTCAGAGCACTCTTAGGAACAAGAAAAACCTACTCTCTTCTAGAGAGTATGTGATAACTCTTTTTCCTTCTCCTATTCCTGAAAATCTTAAAATATTCTCATTACTGAAGTCTCAATGCAAGAGATTAGGGATGTCTTTAAGTCTTTTAATCCAAATTAGGCTCCTGATCTGGATAACTTTAATGGTTTGTCCTTTAAACAAACTTGGCATATTGTTGAGGATGATATTACTCTGGCCATCTAAGATTTTTCCCAACATGGGAGGCTTCTTAAAGAGCTTAATTCTACTTTTATTGCTCTTATTTTGAAGATAGATCACCCTTCCACTGTGTTTGATCATAGACCAATCTCCTGATGTAATATGATTTATAATGTGATCTCAAAAATCATGGCTAATAGGCTTAAAGATTTACTCCCTCATATAATCAGCCCCAATCAAAGTGCTTTCATTAAAGGTCGTCGAAAAGGGGACAATATCCTGCTGGCTCAAGAGATCTTTAAGAATTACCACCTTTCAAACAATTATAGGCATTGTGCCGTTAAAATTGGTCTAAAAAAAGCCTATGATTCAATTCAATGGGATTTCCTTCTGAATGTACTCTTAGTTGTAGGTGTTCCTCCTACTTTTATTAAGTGGATTGAAGAGTGTATTACCTCTCCTTCTTACTATATCTTGATCAATGGATCTCCCTCACAATTTTTTCAAGGTAAGTCAAACTTAAGACACGAGGATCCTATATCCCTATATCTCTTTATTATCTGTATGGAGGTTCTCTTTAGGAGTTTGAATGCTTCTATATCTTGTAGTGACTCTTTTAAATACCACTGGAGGTGTAAAGCTCTTAAACTCTCCCATCTTTTGTTTGCTAATGATCTTTTGTTGTTTTGTTATGCTAATATAGATTCGGTCAAAACCTTGCTTAATTGCCTGCACATGTTCTCAAATTTGTCTAGTCTGGACATGAACCTTAGTAAAAGTCAGTACTTTTTTTATCTTGATATTGATCATATGGCCCATCAGCTGGAAACACTAACTGGTCTTCAAAGAGGTCAACTACCTATTCATTACCTATGGGCACCTCTCTTAATAGGTCGTCTATCTAGGAGAGATTGCATGCCTCTGTTGGATAAAATTGATGCCAGAGTAAACAAATAGACCCATAGAACTCTTTCCTATACTAGTATACTGCAATTGGTTATTTTTGTGCTCTCAACTTTTCGGATGTATTGGTCTAGTAATTTCATTCTTCCTTCTTCCATTATTAAAGAAATAGAGACAAAATTAAGAAATTTCTTATGGTCTAGGAATATTGTATCTAATGTTCATGCAAAGGTTAAATGGAATGGCCTATGTAGACCCAAAAGAGAGGTGGTTTAGGCATTAAACATTTATCAATGTGGAGTAATGTTCTTATAGGAAAAAGAATTTAGGTTCTTTTTAATGATAATGAAGCCTTATGGATTAAGTGGGTGCATACCATTATTCTTAGAAGAAATATTTTTTGGAGTGCCCAACCTACTAATAATAGTTCGTGGAGTTGGAGGAAGCTATGACATGTTAGAGACCTTATTGGGAACCAATTCAGATTTAAGATAGGAAATAGGATATCTACTTTCTTATGGCAGGATCCTTAGCATCCTAGAAGTATCCTGAAGGATCTCTCAACTCCTCGATTGATCAATCGATTAGAATTACCTATGAATGAAAAGTTTTCTGATGTTATCAGAAATAATGGGTGGAGCTGGCAGGAGGCCACAATTGAGGACCATATGCACCCTGGAGCCTTTACCTTACCGACCAGAATGTTCTCGACTTGACAGATTGGAATGGATAGCCAGCTCCTCTAAAGCATACACAAATGCTTCTACCTACACTACTATGAAACCTTCGAATCCGTATGTCCCTTGGCATAAATTAGTTGGGCATAAAAGAACTAGACCAAGGTATTCCTTCATCTCGTGGCTAGCTTTTCTTAATAAGCTGCAAATGAGGGATAAACTCCTCTACTCTTATGTCCCAAATCACTGCTCCTTGTGTTTCTTGGATAATGAGTCTATTGATCATCTATTTTTTGAGTACTCCCAAATAAAAACAATGTGGATATATTGTCTAAACCACTTTCAGATCCACTTGCCTAACCTGATAAACCTTCAAGCCATTCTAAATTGGTTTAACCATCCTCCAAACTACAACAATATTGATCTCAACATATTTATCATTCTCCTCTTTATTATTGTGTATAACCTTTGGTCCGAAAGAAACCACTGAACCTTTAAAAATAAGATCATGGAAGTTGGGATCATTAACACTAGAGTGGTTTTCTAAGTTATGGAACACCTCATCTCAAACACCAAAGGAAGGTAATTGTTGGTGTGGTTTGTTTTTTCTAATGTAATGTTTTGAAGGTTTGATTCCAGTCCATGACAATTGGAGCTCTAATGAGGAGATTAGATTCTCCTACTCATCCTTGGTTTGTTAAAGCAGTGGAGATCTCATCCATCAGGAGAGTGTAGTACCCCGTCGGGTTTCTTCAAGGATGTCTTGGGTGAGAGTTATGCATGATGGTGTTTTAGGCAAGGCAGTAGCCATTCAAAAAGTCTTAGAGCCGAAAGTTATCAAGACTTGGGATCAAGCTGTTGGGACAAGATGTGTGCAAGCAGCAGGAGGAACTCCATCTCATCCTCATCATCTAAAAGTAGTGGAGATCCTATCCTTTCAGCAAAATATGAGAGTTAGGTTAAGAAACTTCAACCTATGAAGTGTTTATCACGATATTTATGGGTTTTGGATGATGAATTGCTTTATTAGTTCAATATGCAAATGTGTGTGTATATGCTAAAGGTGTACCCTTCTAGGTCTATCGAAGGATATCTTGGATGGAAGATATAAATAGGTTTATTATGGTGGTCTGCCTGCTTCTTGTATTCATACTATTATTCTTTTAGGAAGTAGTATATGTTGTAGAGTTTCTCATGTACTCTTAGGTTTAGCTAAGTCATTTTGGTTTGGAATAAGATTTGCACCTTGGGCAATCGTTACATTTGTACATAACCTTTTTGTTGATTTATTAAATTACTGATTTACCAAAAATAAAGATATTCAATATAATGGGACTTGGTAAATAGAAATAAGCGAAAGAGGGTGGCAACTAGGCAGTCAGCAACAACCTATGTCTACCTCAACTAGTACTAAGGGATCTTCAAGTCTGTTATTGTTAACCAACTATATTTACAATTATTCTCAAATATATATTTACATGTTTAATGTGTTTTTGCTTCTCATTTTTCTCTTGTTGTTAGGTTCCAATACCGGCATAAGGAAAAAAAAAAAAGGTAGAGGTATCACTAAATGATCTGAGTTGCAACGTATAAATGTTACAATGAATAGCAAGTTGTCTATGCATATTGACCTCACGCAACGTCATCCTATTGATAAGATCCAATCAGCAAAATTGTCCAATGAGTTGGAAGTTGTTGTCAGGAATGAATTGTCATGCCTTCAACATACCAGGCAGTTGAAGGAAGACAGCTTGCTATATAATGCTTAAGACAAAGTTTCGGTAATTTTTGATTCATTTTATTATATGCATTACAATTTTAATTATTTAAAGAGTAAGTTAACTTATACATATTGTTCACGTATGAAGCTCAACATCATCGATATCGAGAACCCTGAAGTTTCAAGTTCTACCAGTTCACTTTTGAAACAAAGGGCAAAGGATCATTGTTATCAACTTCATAAATACTATAAGTCTTTTCCTTCAGATAAGGAGGCAAGGAAACATGTTCCGAAAAATTGGAGTGAAATATATGATTATTGGGTCCTTGCGAATATTAAGGTTTGTCTTCTTTCTCTTCATATTTCCTTCCATTAATTTTGTTTTTGCATTTAATGACTATTTTTCTCTTTATTTAGATCAAAAAGAAAACTCCTTGCAATACCGACTCTAAATCATTTGTTGTCATACGATAAGAATTTGTAAGTGTAATGTTTAATATTACTTAATACAATATAATCTATTGTGTTCAAAAAAATTTTAATTCATATAACAGAGTCAGACTCAACTCTATGGGCAATAGTGTGATAGGATCACATTCTACAAGCTGACACACTACAAGGAAAGTGAAGACTGGATATCTAAAAAGACACAAAATAATTATGTAAGTATAAAAATTTTAATTTTAGAGTTTATTTATTTATATATTACTAAGTCATAATATTTAAATTATATCTTGATTTTGTATTTTAAATTGTAGGTCAAGATGTAGGAGTTGTTGTAGAAATCATTGTCTGACGAGAATGAGCCCGATATGGATGACATTTGTAACAATGTCTTTGGTACAAGATCATGACATATCAAAGGTCTTGGACATGACCCTAAGCCAATTAGTTCATCATCGTCATGATCAGCTTATGTAACAACGCTTCAAAAGGAAAACCAGTCGCTTAAGGCTCAGTTACAATGTAATGAAGAAGTGTTAGAATGTTCTCAAAAAATTACAACGTAATGAACAAAAATTAAACCATACTGAAAGAGAGTTGACCAAATTAAAAAAATGGTCAAACAAATACTCGAGTCACAGTATGTCAGTAGTAGTAACCGTAAGGAGACTTAGTTTGTCAATAAATTTTTTTCTTAAGTTTTGTAACTAACATTTAATTACATGTTTTTTTGAATAAAATACATTTCATTTTTAATTATGAAAATTTTTATTTTATTTTATTTTATTATTGTTTAAACAATATGTCACTAACAATAATTACAACATGTGACTAAATTATAATTAAAACCATGTTAAGGACAATATCATGAACTAAAAATGTTGTTAATAATTATAATTAAATATTAAATTGGTAATAGGGAAGTTAAATGAAAAATAAAAATTCGTCACTAATAGTTTTTAGTTACAAATATAAAAACATCACCTAATCTTTTTACCTACACTTTCTAGAGTGTCTCTAATAACATTTAGCTATGATATAATTTTCGAAGCTAAATATATTCTGATGTAAAAAAATTGTTAGTAAAAATTATTATTTATATCTACATTAACGAAGGTAATTACTTTTACCTACTAAAATTAAACATGGCAATAAGCGATTTGTGACTATTTTCTCTCTCTTTGCCTATTCTTATTAACAACAAAGTAATGATTATAGCAAAAAGATTTAGGCAATGATTCTTTTAAAATGTTGCAGATAATTTTTTATTACCAAACTTTTGCGACTATTTGTTCGACGGTTTTTATTGGTTGCTAAATACTTTTTGCAACAATTTTGTTTCTTTCAGTAATGTTATATTTCGTTGCTAATAACCTTCTCTGTTGCAGCAATAACGGTTTATCCAAATTATTTCAGTTAGATCCCCATGTGATATAGCTCGGCTTTCTCATAATTAGGAAGGTTTCGATAGGAATGAAACCTGCTATTTAGTCGTCGACTATATATAGAATGGGGCTTTGTATGCACCAGACTGTACTCGTCCATATTTAAACCCCACGAGTCGGATATGCTCTTTTCATAACGTTTCAGTACCCAAAGCTAAGGCTTATGGAAATTCACAGAATGTTTAGTGTACTCATCTCTGGTGTCTATATGAATCAATAGTCGATGGATTATGCCTGGCTGAGTTGCAACAACTTAGAAATTGTAAAAATTTAAATGTTTCAGGATTGTGAAGTCACTGTCACCGTTCATCATATCAAATCATTGATTATTCCTGTAGTCTGTTTTTTAGTATTGTCACTCTTATAACAAGACTTAACGTACAGATCTTATTATTGGGAACAGATAAATTACTCCCACTATTCTGTATCTATCCTATTTTAGGCAGAAAATAATAAGAACAGACTATCTGAACCGTTAGGAGTACTTTGAGAGTTAACTCTGGTTCCAGTACCTTTGATGGATAAATCTTATAGAACCATGTCTCCCACGCCAGCAATAGCTTGTGGATTACTTAACTTGTATAATGGGCCAAACTATAGCACTTGTCATTCACGTCTTTAGAACCTCGTAAATGGCAACAACTAAGGGAATTTTTGGTTGAATACTTTGGAAATAAATGAAAAGTGAGTGGTTAATTCTTGATTATTATTATAGAAGTAATAGTTTGATATTTTATTTTTGGAGAATCTTTCATACTTTTTACTTAGTAGAGAAATGAACACACATTATAATTAATTAAAAATATTTATTTATTTATTTATTTTTAATTAATTATATAATTAATTAAAATATAATTTATTCATTAATTAAAATATTGTAATTAATTAATTACAATATAATACATTTTTATTTATTAATATTTTTTACAAACCAACCACTATCAATAGTAACAGTAACCATTCCTTCTTCTTAACCAACCATCATAATTATAATGACAATATTCATTTTTATTCCTCACTATGTTCATTCTCATTACTATAACCATTCCTTACGCGAACCAACTGCCCTATAAAAAATTGGGATTCTAAGTACCTCTATATCTAAGTAGGCTCGCCTTTCTACATTTTCTAAGATTTTAAGTTTCAATTTTTTAGATTTCTAAGCAGCCTCGCTTAAAAACTCACCATCATCTAATTGGAGTGACTCTGTGCATAAAGGTATGTACACTCAAGATCATAAGAACCGGACAAATCTTCTGCTCCCATAAATATGTTCCAACTTTGTTCCATTAATTTTCATCCATATATTTATATAGGACCTATATAAATATGTAGTTAAAAATCAATGGCACACCTTTGAAATAGGTTATTGGGCACAGATGATCCTGTGCCATAAGAACCAACCATCAATCATATATAGAAAGTATCCCTTAGTTCTAAGTAGTTTAAGTGCCTGCTTGGATAGGCTTATATCAGTAGAACTTTTGTCAGTAGAGTTTTTGTCAATACAACTTTTATAAAAAGAGCTTTTCTAAGAAGTTAGTTGATTGTTTGACTGTCATTTAAAAAGCTTTTTTAAAAGAGCTTCATACAATAGACTGTTTGGCAACATAACAATAAAACACACTTTTAACTTTAACTATATTTTATTTTGTAATAAAAATTATTTATGCATATAAATATTATTTAAAACATATTAAACAATATGCAAAGCATAGTATATTAATTACTATATATTTTAAACCCTATAAAACATAAATAAAAATATATCTAACCAAATCTTTTATATGGATTATAATATAAGTAAAACTAATATCAAGAGTAAATTTTAAAACATATAAAAATCAAATAATATTATATAAATCTCAAAATAAATGTGAAGATATGTTTGTTATGTGTAAAACATAAAGGTGAAAGGGACTAAAACATAGGCTCATTAATTTATCTAAAAAATCTACTTAGCTTCCAAAAAAGCTATTTCTATGAAAAAAAAGTGCTTTTAGATTTTACAACCAAACACTTAGTTTTCTTTAAAACAACTTTTACGGTAGAAAAAAGTACTTATTCACCCTCCAAAAGCTGAACCAAACAGTCAGTAAGTCAATTATTTATTCGAAATTTATAATTTATAATTTATTATATTTTTAAAGAATTATATAAAGAGTATTTAAAACAAAAATACTAAAATTTATTGTTATAAAAGAAGTAATAACATAAATTTTGTGTAATTGGCTTGACAATAACATTAGCTTATATCGTTAGATTGCTATTAATGATTGAACTATAAGAAAGAGATAAAGTAATTCCATTCCATTTTTAGAGATTCAAAGGAACTAGTAAATTGATAGACTCAAAAGTCAACGTACTCCTTATACAAAGTTTCTCGTTTTGTGAGGATCACGAGAGGATTATCAATATACACAACCTTCCCTTTGTAATTTTTACAAAAAGGTTGTTTCTGTTATTTGAACCCATGTTCGCAAAATAATTTATATACTAATTAATGATTAAAAAATGACAAAGTAATAAATATTATATTTCAAATTTTATTTTATTTTATTTGTGTCATACCAATATCTAATTACAAAGTTTAATCAATACGAAGTTCCATTATAATATTAATACAAAATCAACTTATGCAAACTTACAATATTAAATAAAATAGCTCAAACATATATTTTATAAATAACTTGAAAGGTTCAATAATCCAACATTTAAGGTTTTAACATTTCATCATTCATATATAAGTGTATATATATATATATATATATATATAGATATAGATATAGATATAGATATAGTTAACAACTGAAAGACATTTCAGCATAACTAAACAAATATCATAATCCTCTTTATCTAAAATCAATATAAGATTCAGTATTAATAAAGGCATACTTCTAATGTGCTCCCTCAACTTGTGAATCAACTAATTTTCCTGCAAAATAGTTAGTTTATTAGAAATTATAATAGTTAACGTGTCTTGCTCATCCAAAAAAATGTATTTCAAATGGATAGGCAAACTCTTCAACTCTGGTTAGTGGCTAGACCAATGACGACTATAGCTTGGTGCTGTTTCTAGAGATGTCCATCATTGTTTTATTTTTCAAATCTTTTACATAATAAATTAGGAGCAATAGAATAATACACATTTTATCTTAGTTTCAATTCTTTCAAGTCAAATAATGAAATTATGCACATATAAGTCAAACTTCGGATAGTATGTCACGTGACAAGACAATATAATGGTCTATGCTTCATTTTTCATCAGGATAAACTCCAGTCAACCATGAACCGCACATAAGCACACAATTACACAAACCACAATATAAATATTTATAATTACAACGCACATGCCTCCTACATATCTGTGACTAAATATTAATAATTACAAAATTTTGTGTTAAATATATATTTAAATTCTTCAAACTTAATAATATAACAAAAATTTTAAAATTCATCATAACTCAATATATGATTTTTTGTAAAATTATCTCAATTTGAAATAATTAAATGTCATGACATAAATATCAAAGCAACATAAATAAGCAGCCATCAAAATCCACTACCATCATCATGTAGGCAATCAACCATACGCACACACACATCATGCAGTCCACTATATACTATCATTTCTTTATTTTACAGACCAAGTAGAGTAATGGATACAGTCAATTATAGTAGTTATTGTAATGTCCTCCTTGTAAAGTATATTCTGGAGTTTGTTGTAATAAGTGAGTCCAAGCTTGTGAGAGAGACTTGTAATAGATAGGTTGAAATTCAACCAAAAAAAATAGAATATATAAGTAAGAAAAGAATAGCAAGGAATAACATAATAAATTTATCAAAACTTATCTTTCTCTCTCAGTTGCTTTTCACCCTTCTTGTGCTTTCTCTTTTCTTCCTTTACTCCCTTTTCTTTCTATTCTCTTTCAAAAACCCCTTCTTTGTGAGATCTTTTCTTTAGTGTTGGTTATCCTCTTCCACTCAGCCATGTGTAACATATGTGGAGGCAAGTAGCTACATCATTTTGGCATCATCGGATTTAGCCAGAAAGGGAACCTTGCACTTAGATCTGAGAATGAAAATAGTGATTCTACTGAGATAGATGGAATGTGTGCAGTGGAACAGTTACTTAAGTAACCACTAATGCATTAAAGTGCCTAATGTAAAATAACGAAAGAAAACAACCCTTGACACATCACCATCGTTGATTCACAAAGTTGACCAAATTAACCCAATTAATTCACCATACCCAAGACCATACTTCAATCTAATTTAATCTAGAAACACCCAACCTCATTAATTACCAAATTGACCCTAGATCTAATACCAAAACTACCCTCAGAATCATTTTCATATGACACCTGGTATTAGAGCCCTTTCCTGGCAATTGAGCAAACTGCCTAAGACAAGGTCACATTCCATGGTCGATCATAATGGAGTGGTGGAAAGAAGTATGCAGCAATGCTTATAAAAGTTGGAATAGAAATTTAAACAAATGAATGATGAAATTGTTGTTTAGTTAAGGGGTGTCCAGTAACGTGTGGAAGATTCTCATAGATCAACCAAGCAGAAAATGGATCAGTTATTGTTTTCCGTTCAACAATTGATTAACAACAAAGGATATAATAAGATTAGAGGAGGTTCAATCTCAATTGCCTCTTTAAAAAGGATCTTACCCACACCAAATAGACCAGCATTAGAGGCCGATCTAAACTTTACCAATCCTATTAGAGCCACAACTAGCCGGGGTGTGGA
The DNA here is from genome assembly GCA_025504915.1 of Erythroxylum reticulatum. NCBI lineage: Eukaryota > Viridiplantae > Streptophyta > Magnoliopsida > Malpighiales > Erythroxylaceae > Erythroxylum > Erythroxylum reticulatum. Next base: position 12,533,849 of record JANSVA010000003.1, read on the forward strand.
GTTCATACATGTGAATCAGGTAAAGTCCAAGATTGAATTAATCCATTTTGATGGGACTAATACTAGACTATAGATTACCAATCCTATTAGAGCCACAACTAGCCGGGGTGTGGAGTTCATACATATGAATCGAGTAAAGTCCAAGATTGAATTAATCCATTTCGACGGGACTAATACTAGACTATAGATCTGGAAATGTTCCCATTATTTCCAATTTGTCAAATTCTTGAAGAGGAAAAAGTTGAAGTGGTTGCACTCTATTTTAAAGGAAAGGTGGAGAGGTGGTTCAAAAACTATCTAGTGGGATGAGAGGAGATCACTTGAGATGAATTGTGTAGGCTTTGTTAAAAAAATTAAAAAGCAGAACTTTGGAAGTATTATCGTAGTATTTAATAGCTTGAAGCAAACTGGTAGTGTGCCTAAGTACATCAAGTCCTTTGATGAATTGTGGGCTTTCCTAATTAAACTAAAACCATAGTTAGATGAGGGCCATTTTATTCTTAGCTTTATTGGAGGATTGAAAACATGCACTAATTATCATCAGCCCGCTTTAGATGAAACTTATCATGTGGCGGAGCAAGAAAAGCTCAAGTTGGAGGCTATTATTTAGAAGATTAATTCCAATTATGTTAGAATAGGAGTTGTCAATGCTAAGAACCCTACGATCAAAAAAGTGGAAAATCCAGTTTTGGGGACACAACATGAGCTTAAAAAGGGCAATGCTATAAATATGCAAATAGATTTTTCCTTAGTCATTAATGCAAGCATAGATTTTTCCTTAGTCATTAATGCAAGCCTAAGACTCTACATACACCAAAAGCAAAAGACAGTGCTGATGCTAAAATTGCAACTGACTATGGAGTGTAAATAGAGGAGATATTGAAGATGTTATATTGCATGCAATAATTGGACACATCACCCTAAGCACTATCATAGTCAAAGGCTCATATAAAGGTAAAACCTTGATCATACTCATTGATATTGATGCCACTCATAGTTTCACAGACCCAAGGACCATTCAGGATACTCCTATGGAACCTACTCTTACTCTTCCCTTATTGGTGATTATGGAAAATGAAAACAAAACTATTTCTAAATTGGTATATGAGAATATGACTTGAAAAATGAAGTTAAATGAATTTACATTCAATGTCAGTTCATTAAAATTGGGGGATATGATATGGTGTTCGAAGTTGATTGGTTAAAGACTATGAGTCCCATTACTTTTGATTATAACACCCTTACATTTAGGTTTGAAGGGAGGGGTACTCCTATTGAGCTTAAAGGGATTGATGAGACTACTACCATTAAGATGGTTAGTATTGCATTGATAGATAAAATGTTGAAAAAGGGAGAAATGGAGTGGATAGCCCTTATTAACTCTATCCAATCAAAACCCTTAAAACATACTATCCTAGAACCAGTACAACAACTAGTTGACACCTACGGTGATCTTTTTAAAGGACCAAAGACATTGCCACCCTAAAGAACCCTTGACTAGAAAATTCCACTCGAACCTGAAAGTCAAACCAGTGAACTTGAGGTGTAGTGCCCCCTTATCGTAGGCTACACACTGGGACACCCGGAGGTCGTTCCGGTACATATCCTACGATAAGGGCGAGCTACGTTCGATCTTTACATTACTTTACATGGCATCATATCAATATTCAATCATAAAGTATCAATATAAGACCACAATATTTAAAATCAATTCTTTTCCTCATTTCATTGTACAAAATCAAAAGTCTATATTGTGTCTTTCAACTTTTACTATAAGAACATCATCAGCCTATTACAAAAGTAGTACATGAAAGAGGAAAATCTATATATATACAATCTATCTAAGCTGTCCAAAAATTCCAGCTGACCAACCTTTGAGCCATGACCTCCCTTGCCAAACATAATCAACACGGCGGGAAAAGTGTCTCAGTGGCTAAAGTCATCTCTTGGTCCTGAAAAGACAACGTCGCAATTTTGGTAAGTTTTGCGAACTCAGATAAGGTACCATCATCGATGGTTCTCCCAATTCATGCAACACATTATTTCACGTATCATATGAACACATATGGCACTTTACATAATATCACAATTTCACTTAGGCATAAGCAAATTCAACCTTTTAATCAACCAAGTGCCTGAACTGTCCCGTATGTATTTTGAATGCCGGGCTTATTATTAACTGTCCCTTATCCGATGAGGATACAGGGTTTATTATATATAGTGAGCCTTAGGCTCTTAATCATTGTTTGAGCTCCAGGCTCTTTTCACTCGTTGAGCTTTAAGCTCTGATCGGTAGCTACTCTAGTCATAACTACCATTATCTGATTATGCCTTCATGTATGGAATGCATGTACCACAATCACTCACATTATAAAGCACTTAGGTCTTCACATTCACATGCAAACAACACTTCAATATATCAATCCCCATTCACATTCATCGGACCTTCTGTTTGGAATCCACAATTAAAAACATTCAATCATCATTCAAGCATAATTTAAGCAATCAATAATTGAGAAAAACCGTCTAGGTTACTCACAGGTTGCTCCCAAAGTTAATGCCTAGGAGTTCCGGCAACGTTTAGGGGTTGAAGTTTCAGTCGCTCCTCTATACAAATTAACATACACAATGTCACAATTTGTACAATCATAAATGTTTAATAATGCACATGTATTAAATAAAACATGTACAATGCATGTTCATGATAACCTCGGGTATTTTACCATTAATCTCATCACAAGATTATTCTCGTAATCAAAACTCATCTAAGTATAATTAATACTTAGGTTTTTGTCTCACTAAAACCATTAAATTCACAAGTCGACTTTTTGAGACAATTTGTAGGCCTATATCTCTAGTTTACTCAAAATTAAAAACCATTTCATTTGAAAACCTACAGATTGAGATATCATCGAAATACAAGAATATGTTTAGTAAAATATCCAATTCATGTTCTTCCAACTGATACCCTTACTTTGATTAGATCAATCTTTTTTGAGTCAAAACCAAAAGCTATAATTTTTATGGAGAGAGGTAGAGAAATGTATTATGAATCCAATGCTTTAAAAATCAGGTCATTTGGCGGTCGGATGACAAAGTTATGGTTAAAAGAACCCATCAAGGTTCTGTTTATATAAGACTAAACAAAAAGCAGACGAATGAAAAAAGCAGACGACTGCAAGAGCAAACAAATGCAAAAGCAGACGAAAGCAAAAGCTGACAAAAGCAAAAGCAGACGAATGTAAAAGCAGACGAATGCAAAGAGTAGACGATTCGACGAAGCAAACAAATGGAAAGAGTATACGAATGCAAAAGCAGAAAAATGTAAAGAGTAGACGATTCAAAGAAGCAGACGAATGGAAAGAGCAGACGAATGCAAAAGCAAACGAATTCAAAGAACAGACGATTCGAAGAAGCAGACGAATGGAAAGAGCAGACAATTCAGATGGTCAACTTAAGACGAAGCAAAAGTCAACATAAGATGATACAAATAGTCAACTTAAGATAAAGCAAAAATCAACCTAAAGCGATACAAATGGTCAACTTAAGACAAAGCAAAAGTCAACCTAAGATGATATAGATGATCAACTTAAAACGAAGCAAAAGTCAACCTAAGACGATACAGATGGTCAATCTAAGACGAAGCAAAAGTTAACCTAAGACGATACAACTCTTAAAACAAAGAGTTTTTACAGACGATACAACTCTTAAGACAAATGACGTCATCATAGATGATACGTCTTTACACTCCTGGACTCAAAAACCTTATTCCTAAATATCACTAAGTTTTCATCAACTCACGTATAAACACCTATATATTTATACTTGCACAATGAAGAAACAGAGCCTATCACCTTTCTATATCTAACTCTCTACACTAATCCTATCCATCATTTCATTTTTATTTCAACTCCAAGAACCATTTCGACAACATCTGATCACTAAAAATCTATCAAAAACCAAATAACACATTATCCACAATTTTCATCCCCTTAGCACAGTGTTCAAGAATATAAATATACGTAAATGCCATGATCATGCACTGACAATAAATTCATCAACTTTATTTCAGAAATCCACAAC
>JANSVA010000003.1:12538031-12551627 GCA_025504915.1 Erythroxylum reticulatum
CAACAATCATAACTCTGTTCAATTATACCCAGAATTATTCATGAGTGCATGTACAATTTTTCATGTGCAACAAAATTCATTATTCATGTGTATGTATATGACATATTATGCATGATCATGAAAAAATACATTTCTAAGCTCTTATTGATTACTCACATTTACTATTCTAACATTTCCTCAGGTAATGGGATGTTACATGAGGCTCTATCGATACCCTTATTACCGAAAAATTGAGAGGCAGATAAAATAAATGTTACAAAACTATTTCATCCAACCTAGCCAAAGTCCTTTTACTTCCTCAATTTTACTTGTCAAAAAGAAAGACGGTACAATGAGAATGTGTGTGGATTATAGGAAACTAAATGACATGATAATCAAAAACAATTTTCCAATACCTATGATTGATGACCTACTAGATGAGTTCCATTGAGCTATAATTTTCACAAAGCTTGATCTCAAATCAGGTTATCATCAAATCAAAATCAATGTAAAGGACTTCCTTAAAACTACCTTTAGGACTTACCAGGGCCACTGTGAATTTTTTATGATGCCTTTTGGCTTAACCAATGCACCAGTTACATTCCAAGCTTTAATGAATGAGGTTTTAGCCTCTTTCCTCAGGTCGTTTGTCTTAGTATTCTGTGATGATATTCTTGTCTATAGTAAGTATTTAGAGGAGCACAAAACTCATTTACAGTATGTGTTTGAAAAGATGAGAAAAAAAGGTTATATGTTAAGGCCACTAAGTGTGTTTTTGCATAAACTCATGTAGAGTACCAAAGGCATATAATATATAAGGATGGAGTTTCCACAAACCCTTAAAAAATTAAAGTGATAATTAGTTGGCCATTTCCTACCAACATTAAGTCCCTACGAGGTTTCCTAGGCCTTATAAGGTACTATCAGAAATTTATAAAAGGCCATGGACAAATAAGTAAACCTTGACCAATTTACTCAAAAAAGACTCTTTCCAATGGAGTGGAGAAGCTGTAAAGGCCTTCAATACACTAAAGAAGGCCATGATAGAGGCTCCAGTACTAACACTACTAGATTTTACTCAGTCTTTTGTTTTGGAGACAGATGCAAGTAATACAGGTATTGGGGCAGTTTTAATACATAATTCCAGGCCCATAGCTTTTATGAGTAAGGCCTTGGGAGTTAGAAATCAAGGCTTATCCATTTATGAGAAGGAATTTCTAGCCCTACTCATGGCTATAGCAAAATAGAGACATTATATAGAGCCAAGTCAGTTTATCATAAAATCTGACCATAAAAGTCTTAAATAGTTACCGAATCAAAATTTTTCTACCCTTATATAGAATAAAGGATTCGCAAAGCTTTTAGGATTAGATTACAAGATCCAAAAGGGAAGAGAGAATTGATTTGCAGATGTATTATCTAAAAGTTAGGAAGAAACTGAAGGGCAACTTATAGCTGTAACAGTGATCACTCCTACCTGACAGACTGAAGTGAAAGAAATTTATCAATCTGATCCAAAGATGATTAAGTTAATACAAGAAGTGCAAATAGGAGGCAAGCCATCTCAAAAGTATAGATGGGATAAGGAGTTCCTAAAATACAAAGGAAAATTTGTTGTGGGTAACTTTGGAACATTAAGGCTACAACTCATAAGTAGCATTCGTGGGGATTTAGTTGGTGGCCATTCTACTACAATGGAAACTTATCAGAGGATGAATTCAATGTTTTATTGGAAAGGATTGGGCAGAGATGTTGAAAAGGTGGTTAAGGAATGTGATGTCTGCCAAAGAAACAAGTCAAAACATATGGGTTTACCAAGTTTGTAGCAACCATTGTCGATTCTTGAAGCTACTATCAACATGGACTTCATTGAAGTTCTTCCTTAATCTAAAGGAAAATATGTAATTTAGGTGGTGGTCAACATGTTAACTAAAGGAGCACACTTTATAGCACTGACACATCCCATTACAGCACCAACAATGGCTAGAGAATTTATAGAGAACATTTATAAACTTCATAGATTACCCAGAAGTATAGTGAGTGACAAGGACAAAGTGCTCACGAGCAATTTTTGGCAGGCCTTATTCAAATCCTTGGAAGTCCCATTAAAGCTTAGCAAATCTTATCACCTTCAAACCGAAGGCCAGACTAAAAGAGTAAATCAATGCTTAGAGACTTCTTTAAGGTAGATGGCTGGTGGGTAGCTAAAGAAATGGGTTAAGTGGCTACCTTTGGCAAAGTGGTGGTATAACACAAATTACCACACTTCTCTAGGAACCACACCCTATCAAACCTCGTATAGAATACCACCTTCCAACTGTGGATTTGAGGAAGTTAACATCACATAAAATGATGCTGCTAGCCAGTTTCTTAAGGAAAAATGAGTAGCTATAACTTACTTAAAGGAGAAGTTGAAGATATCTCAAGACAGAAAGAAGCAGTATGTCGACAAAGACAAAATTAAAAGGGAGTTTGAGATTAAAGATTAAATATACTTGAATTTAGAGCCTTATAAAAAAAATTCTATCACAATTAGACCCAATCATAAGCTATCAACAAGGTGTTTCCAGCCCTATGAAGTGCTAGAGAAAATTGAAAAGGTTGCTTACAAGCTCAAGTTACCAAAAGGTCCTACAATCCATCTTGTTTTTCATGTGTCACAATTGAAGAAGAGGATTAGGTCATATATTCACACAATTTCAACTTCCCATCACGAGACCAGGAGGAGAATTCAAACTTAAGCCTATAGCTATCTTGGATTGAAAAATGGTGAAAAAGGGGAATCAAATATTGACTAAAATACTAGTACAGTGGTCAGGACTGGAATCAACAGAAGCTATATGGGAAGACTATCATAAGTTACGCTGAAAGTTTCCAATTTTGGATCCTTGAGGACAAGGAACGACTTCAGGTAAGGGTATTGTCATGGCATAAATCTTAATGCAACATAAATAAGCAGCCATCACAACCCATTAACATCATCATGCATACAATCAACCATACGCACTCACAGCATCCAATCCATTATAAATTGTCATTTCTTTATTTTACAGACTAAGTAGAGCAATGGATATAATTAGTTATAGTAGTTATAGTAATGTCCTCCTTGTAGAGTATATTCCAGAGTCTGTTGTAACAAATGGGCCTAAGCTGGTGAGAGAGTCTTGTAAAACTGGGTCGAAATTTAACAGAAAAACATAATATATAAGCAAAAGAAGAATAGCAAGGAATAATAAAAGAAATTTATCAAAATTTATCTCTCTCTCTGTTGCTTTTCACCTTTCTTGTGTTTTCTCTTTTCTTCCTTTACTCCTTTTTCTTTTTGTTCTCTCTCGAAACCCTCTTCTTTGTGAGATCTTTTCTTTAGTGTTGGTTATCCTCTACCACTCAGCAATGTGTAGCATCTGTGGAGGCAAGTAGCTACATCATCGTGGCATCATCGGATTTGGGAAAAAAGGGAACCTTGCACTCTAGATTTGAGTGAAGATGGTGATTCAACTGAGATAGACAAAATGTAGGCAGTGAACTGGTTACTTGAGTAACCGTTGATGCATTAAAGTGCCCGATGTATAGTTATGGAGGAGGACATCCCTTGATGCATCAACAGTGTTGATTCACAAAGTTGACCAAATTAACCTAATTAATTCACCATACCCAAGACCATACTTCAATCTAATTTAGTATTGAAACACCCAACCTCGTCAATTACCAAATTGACCCTAGATATAATACCAAAAATATCCTCACAATCATTTTCGTCTGACATTAAAACTCTCTTATATGTACAATTAAGAACACAAAATTAAAGAATTATTTAGGAGCTACCCAAAATATATTATAAACAAGAAAATTCGCTGTAAATGTTGAATCTTTTCTTTAAAATTATTTTCTTCAGTGTTTCTTTCACTTCTTGCAATTTTTTCCTATATTTCTTAATTAAAAACAAAAACATTATCAAAAAAGTTAATAAATTATACTTTTAAAGACTAAAATTTGAGGGATTTGATTTGTCAAACGTTCTCAATGAAAATTTTATGACAACATTAGCTAGTTGTACTTTTATCGTCAGTTAGCTGATGCTAGTTCTTAGTGTTGTTAAAGTTTTTTTTATCCATAATGTCTTAAATAACTACAATTTAATATTCTTATCAAAACTTATTATCAAAATATCAAATATCGATCAAATTTGAGTTCAATATTAATTTTTAATGTCTTTTTATGACATATAGAGATTTCTCTTAATTTTCATAACTTTTTAATCATTTTAATCCAATATTATTATAAAAAATAATGCTTAAAAACATTGAATAGTATATAATTTTCACTTTAACTTGAACTAACAAGTCTTATATATCACAATCAATCCATCTAATTCTATCAAGACCTAAATTGCAAGTATAAAATTTTAGCAAGATTTTTACGATTGTAGCTAGAAATAATTTACTTTAATAGCTTATGCAATAATGTAAATATTCAAAATGTTTTAGAGTCTAAAAAAGAAAAGAGAAAAAAGCCAAAGGAATGTTACGTGGGGATATGCCTAGCTAACAGGGTTGTATTTCCCTACAGGCTAGTAAATAACGGCCATACATAAGCTGTCCCAATACTGAATCTCACATGCGTTACTGTCGTCTAAGAAGGGAATACAAACATGGGAAGAGAGTCCTTGGAAAAAATAGAGAGAATTCGATGGTTTTGTCTAGCAAATCCGAAGGACAATGCTCATCAATGGAGCCTGCCCCTTAGTCAAACAACACAGGTATGACCTTTTGGCCTTCAGCTGTGCGTCTTCTGCTTATCCATCTCTCCAGCCCCCACTTTTGTTGCCCATATCCTTGTCATGAATGACCATATGTAGTCTTGGCCGCTTCATTTTGTTATAAATGAAACTATATCAAAACCCTCCTAATTAGACATGAAATTCAGTTTCAATGAGTTCCAATTTCTTTGCAATCAGAAGTTCCCGCTTCCTATGTAGAACCAAGTTTTGTCATCTTCTATAATTTGTTCTTTTAAAAATATCTTATTGATTATAAGATGTATCATTGTATGATGTACGTCAGGTTGATATTAAATTGGGAGGAAGTTTTGTGATTCTCCTTTACTTTTGGGAATCATGAAAAGCCTCGAATCTCCTATGTTTATCAGTTTTAAAAGTGGACACCCTGGACCAAAGACAAGTAGATGGACAATATCTCTTTGTATATTTTCTAGTTCCACATAGATCACGGTCATACTAAAAAGTGATTATGATTCAGGAATAGTCTTTTTGTTTTTGAATGACAAGCACCCACGAACGTGTTCCATCTCTTGCCAAAACTCCAGCAGCTTTGTTGTTTTCAAGCTTTCAATTTAGAATATGGTAGCAATTAGTATTTATTGGTTGGATGGGATGTTAATTATGTTGTTATCCAGTTGTTAAGGTTTGGTTTAAGTAATAATTGCAGTTTGGCATGCGCTAAACTGTGATTATGATACGAGTAAATAGACGGCGAATTGCGAGTAGCCGAGTCACTTAATTCTTAATCGGAGCTACCTTATTTATACAGTCTTGGTTGTACAATATTCTTAATCCCACTTAACAATTAGTGCCATAGCGGTGGCAGTATGATTTTCCTACAAATTACTAGGCCCTTATCAGGTATGGGTGTTTTTTCTTAAATAATCATCATAATAATATTATTATCAAAATATTAATGAAATTCAATAACTTTTCATTTACTTCACATAATATTTTAACTTTTAAATAACTTTAACATGTAATTAGTGTATTAATTAGAACTTATTTTAACAATAAATTAAAAAAAAAGAAATTATCATAGGCACGTTAATCCATCTAGGTTAAATGAATTGAGCATATACAAAACAAGAGTACCAAGCTGCGTACTGCTTCTTCACTTATTTCACCGGCCCTACCTTGTTTCAAAAAAAGGTCTGCAATTCCGAAAACTAAGATTAAAAGCCTGAAACCGACTAGTATACTCACATGTATACATAAGATGGCCGCAATCTGATAGCAACAGCACGCTCCAAAATTTGGCAATTAGATCAACGGTATAGTGTAGTCACATGGGGTCTTTAACTTATTTTCTGGCACCGTCATTCCTTTTCAGATTTTGAGAGTAACGTGACAATAAACACCCGCTTGGCCTTCCATTCTCTAATTATTGCATTTAACTTGATTAACGGGGCATGCTTACCCCTTTTTTCTCGCCTACTTATCAGAGATTTAGATGTTGTAATCTTGCAATTTAGCTTTCCTAGGTATCTTGTAGTGTCATGACTAATGACTACTTTGAAAAAAGAAAATTATAATCTGTCGCTCATACTGCCGTCTGTACAGGAATCTCGTGAATATGTTAAAAGTTAAGATTATGTTTACTTAGTAGTAAAATTTTTAATAGAATAAAATGAAATGTAACGATTTACATATAATGGAATGAAATATAAATGAATATAATATTAAAAATTATTATTTAGGAGGGATTGAATGATTCATAATAAAATATAGTGAAATATTATTTGGATAAAAAATTTATAATCTAATATAATACACCATTTTATATTCCATCGTAAATTTTTTAAATTGAAAGTTTTCTATTTTTATTGTTTATAATTTAATAAAATGTAATACGAAACATTTTCTCTTATTTTATTCTATTTTATTATAAAACTTTATTCTAAATAATAAAATAAAACTTACATTCCATTCAATTTTATCATAAAATTTTCAAATAAACATAGCTTAAAAGTTAGTCAGCATGTAATTTAGTATTTACCAATATTTCTCCCATATTGGCAATTTTTACGTCACCATCTTCGCTAATTGGATCGTTTGATCGATTTAGTGATGCAGTGAACTTTGACGCCAGAGCATCTTCCACACCCTTCCCTGAGTTGAATGTCCTTCCTCTATGTCATGTGAAGCACTGTGCTTGGAACCCTTTCACATTGTTTCCCGTACATATCTCTGTCTCGGTCTCACATGCTCCATATTTTTCTTCTTTTCTATCTTTGTATTTAATAATCATTGGCCTATTCCATTTCGTGGCCATTGCTGTCTTACTATCTTCTTTCCCCTGTTCAACTGTCTCTATTAATCGGGACAGCATTAAGAAATTGCCTCTCAGGGATGAGTCAATTGGTTTATGTAGGAGGTGTTTGCTAAATAGCCTTTATTTAGGGTGATTAAAGAGTAATAGCTATTTAATAATTAGTATACTTGTTTAGTTAGGAATTGATTGAATTTGCTAGTTTGACCCAACCAACCATTTTTTAAAAAAATCCTCCAAGTAGCGTTTTAACTTATGACCTAATAAAAATCTTACTCAAAAACAATTGTGCTTTTAAATTCATTTCCCATCTTAAGCAACTAATAACTCTTAAGTTTTTTACTTTAAAAAGAAAAAGTTATGATTCGTGTGTAGATCTTTCATAATCTTCCCAAGCCGTCTTCTTCGAATACCTAAAAATTATCGACTTATTAATTATTTTTTGAGAAATATTATTATTATTTTTATTGTTGTTGTTGTTGTTGTTTATTATATATTCTATATTTTTATTATAATTATAAACTCAATTTCTGTAAAATTAAATATCTAAAATTTGAATTCTTATAAAAAATTTAACCAAATAATATTCATTTTTTATATTTTTTTAAGTTATGTCTTCATTAATCATTTTACACATAAACAGTTAATCTTAAATAGCTAATTTTATCAAATATCTCTAATAAATAACTAATATTATTCGTTGATCAACTCAGCTGATATAATTAACGATCAATTAACAATTAATAGAATCAATTAACAGTTAATGCAATTATTTGATTGTCAAATAAAGTCGTAATCTTCTTAAACCCACTATTCAAGTCTCTGTAATTATAAGAGACATGAGTCATACTTCATTACCAATTTAAATAATTATTTAAATCAAATTTATTGCTTAATTTTAAATTATTAATTTATCAATTAACTATTTTTTACATACAAAAATTTTATTCATTTTGTTATGAGAAAATAAGCACTATAAATTCGTTACATAAGAAAGGAACATTAGGTCTCTTTGTTAGCCCCGCCTGTGTACTAAATATTGTTAACCGCAATACCCTGAAATTATGATTTTTGGGTGGTCGGACGTGTATATGTTATACTTACAATTTTACGACTATTTTAAAATTTGAATAGAAAGTTAAATTAGTAAGTTAAAATATTTAAGATTTAAAAGATTCAATTGATATTAGGTAATTATAGAATCGGCTAAAATTTTAAAAAATTTTAAAATATGATAGAAAGATATTATTCTTATTTATAAAAGAATTTAAAGTTTAATTAAAAATATATTATTAAATAAAAATTAGTTGATTTATTTTATCTTATAAGAACTTATCAATCTACAAAAATTAATTAATTAATTAATTGGTCAATTTTTTAACAATAAAAATTATTAAAATAAAATAAACCGTAAAGTCAAAAACTGATTTAAAAATTTGGATGTCAAAATAATAATAATTGAGTTAAAGCAACCTCGTTGGATAAGCCCTTCTGGGATCCATTCTAGAGTTAATACTAGTTGTTTTTGTTTTGTGCAAAGTCTTAAAAAATCTTTCTTGTGATGCTATTTCTAAGATTTAAAATCTTTCTTGTAATGATATTTCTAAGATTTAAACTTTTATTTATTTTTATTTAGGGTAGGACTCGTTTATTATCACTGTATCAACCTATTTTAGAGTAATTTCTTATTTTAACAACATATTCTACATGATTAGCATGTCCATTGTTCAATTCTTCATCTCATAAGCAGCTGTTGACATGTTGCCTTGTCCGAGGTTAGAACTTAGAATAGCATTTAATTATCGTCAAATGTTGTGGACTCCCAGTCCCAGATGCCATTCAAATGCACATTAAGGTGGTGCCATTTTGTTTGATCGTTTGAGAACCTCCACGTGGGCATGTGCCAAAAATTTAAAGAAACTCAAGAGTTCTTACAACTCCATGGCTTGTGATTGGTTCAGTATACTACTAGTGCTGTACAGGTACTACATCTAACCTCGACCTAAACATGTTACTTTGTCCATAAAAGTAATTGAAAGAAACAAATTAGCTTTTTCAATCCATCTTCAGGGCAGCCAAATGCTCTGTACCATCCCATCTGATTTAGACTTGGCCGCCTTAACTGATTGCAGCCTTTTAGACAGACGAGTTTTACTAAAGAGTAAAATCTGTTTTATTCTTCCGTCAGGTTAAATCCTTACATGGATAAACTCTCCTAGTCTTTGGTTTTATTATGTTTTACTGTACTGAAAAAGCTCTACAAGTTAAACCATACAGAGCATCATACTCTGGTCCACTTTCTCTACCAAAGACCCGCCTCCCCACTCCGTTCTGAACATTTAAATAGACCAAGTCTTGCATACAACAAGCAATAACTTGCAACAACTACCGCTAACACCCCCACCACCGCCAAAACCATGTGTTAATCTCATCAATGCCCAGAAGCTGAGACCGAAACACCAGCGTGGCAACAACAAAATGTCTGTCCATAAACGATTCTCATTCTCTTCACCTACACCGACAACATCAGCCACCTCCAACGACCTCAAACACCGCCTCATTTCTTGCCTGAACAAGCTCTCCGACCGTGATACACTCTCTCTCGCAGCGGCAGAACTCGAGTCCATAGCCAAAAACCTGACACCGGACTCTTTCTCTCCCTTCCTTAACTGCATAGACGACACTGACTCTTCTTCTAAATTACCTGTTCGCAAACAATGCGTGAACTTGCTGACCCTTCTCTCGCATGCACATGGCAACTCGTTATCTTCTCATTTGTCCAAGATGGTCTCCACCGTCACCCGCCGTCTCCGGGACTCGGACTCCGTCGTTAGATCAGCCTGCGTCGAGGCAACTACCGCGATGTCTTCACAAATCACGAACCCTCCATTTTCAACACTATGGAAACCACTTTTCGAAATGCTGACACTTGAACAGGACTATAACGTTCAGATCGGAGCCGCCATGTGTTTAACAGCGGCTATAGAGGCGTCTCCGGAGCCGGAGGCAGAACAACTCCGAAGGGTGTTGCCCAAACTTGGAAAGTTGTTGAAAGTTGAGGGCTTTAAAGCGAAAGGTGCCTTGTTGAGTGTCATTGGAAGTGTCATTGGTGTTGGTGGAGCTTTAAGTAGGGGTGTTGTGGATTGGTTAGTTCCGTGTTTGATGGAGTTTTTGAGTAGTGAAGATTGGTCGGCGAGAAAATCAGCGGCAGAGGCCTTAGGGAAGGTGGCGATAGCCGAGAAGGAGTTGTCCACGGAGCATAAAGCAGTGTGCTTGAGTTCTTTGGAAAGTAAGAGGTTTGATAAGGTACACACTATGTTAATCTTTCTTATTGATTACTCATATGTGTCAAGAAAATGAATTGGCATTGAATCCCATTCTTTAAGAAGGGCAAAAGCTCAACTTTTTCTTTCTCTCTTTTGCTTCAGTTTTTGTTAGCCACAAAAGTCCTAAGAACTTTGGTTGATATGGGGTTTGGTGTAACAGGTGAAAGTGGTTCGGGAGACTATGAATCGTACGTTGGAGTTGTGGAAGCAGGTTCCTGGAACTTGTGAAGAGACTTCATTCTCATCTTTATCTAGATCTTCTTCAATGGGTAAGAATAAATTTTCATTGTTCTGTTGTTTATTTCAGTCCAAGTAGGTATCTTAATTGATTGTTTTTAGCTTTCAATTCTGGTGACAAAGGGTCTAGTCAAAGAGTTTTTCTGTTCAAGAACAATCCTTTCTAACCTTGAGTATTTGGTGGATTTAGCCTCCCAATTTGGTGAATAGAAGGATGTTGAGTTTTCCATTAGAATCTTCAATATTTCCAGTTCAAATGGCAGCAAAACATCAGCTGGGGGCACCAATTTCATATCATCTGATTATCTTTTCATTGGATTTAATTATCTACAGAGCTAGAGAATCCTGTTGATGGATGCTGCCCTTTGGCCTCCAAAGGTTCTAATGATGTCAATTTCAGAAGTCCTCAACGGAAGAAATCAGTCCCAGCGAACAGGTCCCCTCCATCTGGTGCTTCTCTTGTGACCACCGCCAAGAAACAAAGTCCTTTTAAGAGTGATGACAAGAATAAAAAACCAGGAATGTTTCATAAGTTGGACCACAGGAAACCTTCCTCTTGGAAAATTGAAATTGCTAGCCCTCGAGAAACTGCTCGTGGAGATAATTTTACCATAAATGAATTTGGAGAGAATGTGAATAACGGGGATTCCAAGCTAGAAATAAAAAGGGTCCTTTCCAGCTCCACATACGATGAAAAACAACAAAAATTAAGTGGTTTCAGATCTGGGTCTAGGGTAGTACCATATGATGATGATGACGATAATGACGACGACGATGAAAAGAAATGCACTTATAGGAAAGAAGTTGAAATCAGCTACCCGGTTGACAATTTTTATGGGAGCAGCAAAGATATAGAGGATCTTTCTTTGATCCGTAAACAACTCCTTCATATTGAGAATCAGCAGTCAACTCTCTTCAATCTCCTTCAGGTAAATTAATTGAAGGTTGAATTATTTTTTCCATGATATACATTCTCATTCTCGTTTTGAGCTAATGATAAGCTACTTATGCTAGCCTTGAAGTGCGCTTTCTGAAGAAATAATTACTAGATGATATAACTTAAAGCAAACGTTAGAATATGCAATGTTTGATATATTATCTCTGTTTCTCTAGGCACGTTTTGAACCATTATTACATTTCTTTTGGTTTAGTCCCTACAAGTTGTCTTTCCTACGTCTGCCTTTTCATGTCATCCTGCGATGAATAATCAAATTGTATTCACAATAGGTTTGTATAGCTTTGCTGAAATTTTCACTAGTAGTTGAATTTGGGTACTTCGCTTGAATGCAGAAATTCATGGGGCACTCCCAAAATGGTATAAATTCTCTAGAGAAGCGTGTTCTTGGACTGGAAATGACATTGGATGAAATTTCTTATGACTTGGCATTGTCAAGTGGAAGAATTCCTAATCCTGACTACATGGACAATGCCTGTTGCAAGCTACCTGGTGGAGAATTTTTGAGTTCTAAGCTCTGGAGAACAGAAAGTCGATATTCTACTACGAGGGGTTCTTCTTTTGGCAGCATACAATTGCTGCAAGATGCAAGTAACACTCCTGCAAAGGTTACCAGCACTAACTCATGCAAATCTGATGTCCACAGGTTTGAGCAGAATGATAAAACTGGTCGTCTTGTGGGTAGCTCTGCAGCAAAGGGGAATTCATATCACTATTCAAGTAGAATATCAGATAATATAAGCCGAGATAGTGTACAAGTTCATAGTGCCAATGTACTTACTGAAGCCTCAGTAGCTACTTCCACGGGACAAATGAACATAAACAGCTGGTAATTACGTCTGCTTTCCACAGTCGCTTTAATTGATACTTGTACATATGATTTTAATGTCCTATAGTTGTATGTAATGCACTGTGAACAAGCATTAGCAAAGAGTTTACAACCTTGGTGACTGTATCTCTTTTAAAAGCAAAAACTAAACTGGGATTACTATCAAGTTCACTAAAGTTGGTTTTGGTAGGGATAATTTACAAACAGAAACCATAAGCTTTTTATATTCAAGTAGCTCTGCACTAAACGGGCATTACTATTGTGTTTCACTCTAGGCAATGTGGCAATGCTGGAATGAACTCCAAAAGTTTGAATTGCATGCCAAAGTTTTGTTGTTTATGGTGTTCCTGTGGAATAACTTAGATAATCGCAATATATTGCTTTGCACTGCTCTTGGTCCATAGGTTTTGAATGATCCTGCTGTCTTTGGCTACGGGGATGCCATCGAGCTGATGTGGGTTAATTATTTAGATAAAACCAAATTTTAAGCATCAGCTTAGTTTTTTTCCATTTCAATGCTATGCTTCATTAGTCATGGTTTGCTTTTGTTTTCTGGACTAATTTTGACGATTGTTTATCATTTGTGTCATCAGATTACAAGCTTAATCTGTTTACAATCTTGGAGGGGAAGAAATTATCAATGGAAGTGAATGAGACTTGAAGGTAAAGTTGCAAGTACATGAATCTGATATTTGGGTTCCATTCATCTGCACTTAGCCTTTGCACCTTGGATGATGGTTAATAGAGAACGAGGGTGTAGTAAGTTAGTTCCCACACCTTTTCTCTGAAGGAAGAGGATGCAACTGATTGAGAGTTAAAAGAAGCAATATTCGGTGTCTCCTTGTCAGTTATGCTGATCGTGAAAAGCTATAAGCAAGTCCTTGCCGTCAAGTTTCTGCTTCCCCATTCTATGTATGGAACAGGGTAACAAGTGATAATGGAGCTTTGCTTTTCTAAACTGTTGGCCGGGTATGATATTAGTTGCATTAAAATAAAGGCAAGCAATTAGTCATCATCCTTCTGGGCTTGGAATTTGTAAGGAGGTGGTTTCTCTCATTGAATTAATTCCCTAGTGCTCAAAATTCAGAAATTAAAGGAGCAATCAATCAAACCCACCTTGTCTATGCAAGTTTCCCCGCAGAATACACGTACTCTAATTGACCACCTTCGTTTTGTGCACCTCAGAGGAATATGATAAGATCTAACAGTGAAAAGCCA
>JANSVA010000003.1:12558546-12572922 GCA_025504915.1 Erythroxylum reticulatum
CTTCTTCCACTTATACACTTCCTTTAAAGCCTTAAGTCTTCCAAACTTAAGTGAGATACCAAAAATGCCCTTATACAATCTTACTAGCTTAATTCAAATAACTCATGAAATAAATCCTACTAACATAGACATAATAATTAACTCCCAAAATTATTCCATCAAAACCTCATAATTAATTTAAATCATGTTTATTCATTAAGAAAAAAATTCGGGGGCCAACAAATATATTTGGAATTTTCAACTTATTAGGCTCATTTACTCCTCTCCGTTTAGTTATTTTAGGTCTTCCTAGCGTAACCCTTTTGGGTGGTGGTTTATTACTTCTATATCAATAGTAAGCTAGAAAATTGCACCTCTAATAGGTTGCGACACATGGTCATACAATGTCAGGAATTTGGATTTCTTATAGCAATCATCTACAAATGCCTACGATCATTGCTTGAAATGGTGAACAACACTTACAACATACTTACAAGGATATACATAAATATTTCGTGTTCGACAACTACATCATTGATGTCTACCAATCCTTACAGTATGCTTGTCATCACCCTTAAATACTTCATATGCTCCATCACCATTCCAAACTATTATCCACTACATTGCATGTTTCTTATTCATATTCAATTTCTTCATAATCCTTGGTGTAACATCTAACTTCTAACCATATACAAATTCTTTCCTATCTGTATGTCTCTTCATCACCATGATTCTAATGGTTTCATGCATACTAATAACTGACTTATCTCTTACTAGTAAGATTCATCTATTAAAAGTTTCAATCATATTGTTGTTGAAAATTGGGCATTTCAATTCAAAGATTGTTAACATCTTGCCTACCTCTCCTTAGGATATTCAAACAATGCATATCCAAGTTTTTTTTATTTAGTCTTTTCAACTACTCTTTGAAATCTCCAATGTAAGCTGACCATACACAATTCCAAAACTGTTTTTACAGATCTTTTCCCTTTTAATTCATATGTCAATTATGGTATATGTGTCTAGCACACAACCAGTGAATGGCATATAGTAATGTCTCTTTTATAACCTTAATTAACCCTTATAACAGTAGAAAAGATTAAGTTAATGTAAAATTTATACAACAATAAACTATAAATCAATGAAGAATAAGATTCCATGTGCATGTTTGATATAATTGTAAGTCCTCCACACTATCCAATTCCAAGTTAGAAGCCAACAGATTCATAAACTACGTCCAAGAATTAGTATTCTTTACCTCTACAATAGCCTAAACCAATGAATACATCCCTTCATCATCATCCCTCCCAACCGCACTTAATAGTTGGCCTTGAAATTCTGTCTTTAAAAAGTAGCCATCAATACTAAAAATTGGTCTCAAATGCCTCCATCCTCTTTTCATAGCGTCAAAGAAAATGTACAATCTTTTGAACTACACAAAAGAGATAAAGAAGTATGAATAAATGAATGTCAGAAATATAGTTGTCAATGATATGTATATATTTAATTTTCATGCGTGTAACAAATAAATTTCTTCATTTATTGCTAGTTGTAACTCTACTGTTGATTCTGGATTATTAATCTTCAACTCATGTATGTACATTTGTAGCTTGGCATATTCATTCACATAATCAATTGCCCTCTCTTTTCTTTGTTACTTTACACTTACTTGAGTTGGCAAATATATTAAGTTTTTCTCTACATTCTTCAACCATCTTTACAATCAAGATACTAGGATTTTTAAGTATTCTTTCCTTAAAATGTCTCATAAGGAACTTAGTTTAAACAACTTTAGGTTTGTTGGTCATAAAACAACTATGCTCAGGTTTGTATGTCTTTGCTTTGAAGCATTGTTCATTCTTGTCACAACTAATGTACAACTCCCATGGGCATCCCTGGATACATATAACTATGATTTGACTTTCAATTGTTTTAAACTTGACATTGTATCATGTTCATATTGCATAATCCACAACAGAATCTCTGAATTCTTTAGCAAATCTAAACTCCATCCTCAATCTTCAATGTGCTGCCACATTAGATGGATTATGCCTAATACTAGTACTAGCTCTTCGTAATGGTTCACTAAGGTCTTCTTCGCTTGGATATTCATTACTATCAATAAAACTACTACAATCCGTCAAGTCAATTTCAACTGGTTGGTTGTCATCAGAAATGTCAACTTATATAAAGCCCTCATCCTATTCTCTATCATGATCATCCAACTCTTCATCAAATCCTAGATCAACTCCTTTGTCCAATCTTTCACCAACTCCTTCACTAAGTTATACACTAACTCCTTGGTCAACTCCTGCACTAACTCCTTTGTGAACTCCTTCACTAACTCCTTCACTAGCTCAATAACTTCCCTCTTCACCCTTACTATCTCCATCCTCTCTTCTGGTTATAGGCAATATCTCAATGGCAAAGATTGGGTTGTCTAACAATTAAGTTACATAAACATCAATCATTTGGTAGATTTTCATAAGATTAATGAGCTTTGGAGAACTTTGATTTGATTCAATCAATCTCAATAACTCACTAAATTATAAACCAGGTACACTATAATATGCCTTATGTACTTGAAGGTATCCTAACCCCTTTCTCCATCTCACATATTTGCACATCGCTAACATAATCAAGGTTTACTTTATCAAAAATACTTGTTTGCCTTTTAACATATTTCAATGTCGTTTCTACTATGAGCTTCCATCATAAAACAACCTTGTACTACCAAACTAGACCATTATACACCTATTCATAATAAAAGAGAAATAATTATAGCCAAATCAAAAGGAATATTCACTTGAATATAGCCTAAACATTAACGTAGTGGATTAAAGAAAAAAATTATCTTTAAACTTGAATGCTTAAGAAAGTAACTTTTATATGCTACTCATCACATTAATTTTCTTTAAAATTCAAGATCTTTATCGAATACTAAACAATTTTCATGATATATAAAACAGAGCATTAACAGAGATTAATTATCTCTAAACTAATACTCTTCTTTTAATCTTTTACTTTGTCATACCCACAAGAATTTCAACCTTATTCCTAATTTAAAATGAAAATTTGTTTCTTAATTGCTATGCCAGATGGAAAATTATAACATGTATGGTCGGCTGTTGACCTGTCTTGTTTGCCATTAAATCATCTAGTTTAGCAAAAATGCCATTTTGTTTTATGCTTCTATTTTTTATCTTTTATTTTTGGATTCAAAGTGCAAAACATCAATTCTTAAGATTAGTATTTCATCTTTCCACCGTTTCTGGGTCATGGAGGGGTCATTGCTGTAGCTCTCTCTACTTTTTTTCTCATTAGTTGACAATTAACAAAATAGAAGAAAACTAGAGGTAGGAATAGCCTAATTGCATGTAGGAAGGTGCTTGACATATACTCTATATTCATAAGGGTTAACTCATATGTTTCTCACTATAACCGTTGCACTTTAGCACATATTGGCATATCAAATGAAGAGTAGATTTCAAGAGTTAAGAACTAAAAATAAAGATATATTTACCAATGTTACTAACAAAACAAGAAAAAGATAAGTTCTTCCAAACAAACCAAGAACAAATTGACATAGTACCATCTTTTGAAATGTGAAGGATCATATACATTATCATTTTCAAGTTAAAACAGATGCTCTTCTACTTTAATTCTGAGTCATTTACTCATTAAATCGTTTACTCAAAATACATAAAGAGTTACTTTAGTTAACATTATTACTTTATAAACATAATGTATTTGATAACTTTGTGAAATGAAAACAATTTCCTATAACTCTATTAATTTTATCTTTACTAACATATTCACTGCCAACAAGAAAATTTTGCAACTAAATCAAGAAATAAAGGACTACAAAATAGATGGAACAACTTAACACGCATTTTAGATTTAGGCCAAAAATAAGAGACCACAACATACAATAAATATAAACAACCATATGATAGAACCATCAAATCAATAAGAAATAGGGGACCATAATATATAATAAACATAAATTAAAAACCAAACAAAACAATAGACCTACCATGATGTATTGTCTCTATCTTGTTTCTCAAAAATCTGACAATATTGCTGTTGTGACTAAAATCGCGAAAAAACGTGCAAGTTGCTTCAAACGTTTGAACAAAGTTTGAGAGAATTAGGAATTTAGGGATGCTCTGCAATCATCTGAAGAGACGAAAAAGAATTAAGGATTTTGTGATAAAACAATGAGTATTCGGAGTTGAAAGATTGAAAAGAACCAATTTATGTCTGATGCAAAATGGTAAGAATTGAAGAATCAACTGAATGTAAAATGATGACTTTTACATATGTAAACTTCACTTTTATTTAAAAATAAAAATATCATACCAATAACAATTGGATCCCATTGATGTGCAACAATTTTTTTAAAAAATCACTTCATATATGACATAATATTTAACCGACGAATAATGAACTCTATTAGATTTTTCTTCCTTATAAGTTCTGTTTTGAATATTTTGTAAATGATTGAGTTCAAATTGAACCAATTCAACTTATATTATGGTATAAATGTTAGGATTTAAATTACACTTTTTTTTTTACCTATGTCTAAATATTATCAAGAGTATCCCATAAAGGATAAGAATTACTTCACAACCCAAGTAACGAATTAAATGATCCAAATACGCGGTAGAGGCCTCAAACACGCGAAATTGGGCCTGGTCAGACACAAACAAGCTAGTTAGCAGAATTCACCATTGTGTAACTGAAAAGTAAGTCTGCATTCTCCTAAATTGCAGAGGCCCAAAAATATTTGCCCATGAGCATCTGCCTAAATTTCACCCATTGTCCGAGGATTTAACCCTTTTCCCAGCAACAGGAAACATGGCGACATTCTTTTTCGCCAGGGCTACATCTAGTTTAGATGGGCACATAGTTCTGCCACTTTGTCATGATTACAGGACATGCGGGACAAACACAGAGCGTGCACAACGATGCCAGGACTAGTTATGTTGCCTGTACATAGATTCAGCACCGAAAAAAAAAAGAACTTAATTAGTTTATAGTCACAAGTTGATTTTGATAGTTTACACAGGTTTAATACTTCGCAATATCTCTTTGCAGCGATACTTGAAAGGTCAACATGCATTTCTAGGAATAATGACACTTGGCGGATAAGTATAGAGTGAAAACTATCATCATCCTTCGACTTGGGCTAACAACTCATCCATTAATAATGGAGCTTGTAAATGGACTCCCGATATGTCAATATTATATTATTGAATAAGAAACTAAGAAACAAAGACAGTAGGCATATAGTTTTAAGCATCCATCATCAAGCTTCATGCTCTGGTTATTGTACGCTTCCGTTGCCAGTGCTTAGTGTGTCGTGGAAAACAAGATCACAGGCCTAAAGTATAGAACCACACACTCATCAATTGAGGTTTTAAGAATTAGCTAAAGTTCTTAAGACCTTTTCTAAGGCTATATTCCACTTCATCAGAGCAATATCAAGTCATTCCTTACTTGTTTATCCTATAAAACGGCAAGCATATAAAAGTTGGACATGTGCTTGAGATAATTGGTTGTGTGGACATAAATGATGCTACGAGGACAAAACAGGATCCAAGATTCCACCAAAGAGAAGAGAAATACAAGACCATTTGCTGAACATCAAAAGTAACTGAAAAGAGCTAGAAAAGGTGTATCATCCTTAACAACAACAAGGACCATCAAAATATATAGAAACATATAATATAGAAGGTGGTGAAACTGATTGGAGGTTACCTTGATTGCAGGTACACAAAATGTCACGTAGAAAACATTAAGCAATATTTTCTAACCGCAGAGCTCAAACTCTGTTTTGCACTGTCGACTGAATAGTAAAATTTTCAAGAGTGGCATCTAGTTTCTCTCCAAGGAATGTAACCCACGCCTAGAAAACGAAGAAGGGAAGAAGTACTGTAAAACAAATTAATTAGGTTTGCACAGAACTGGAGACCAGATGACTAGAGGCAAAAAACAACCTTTAACAACAATGACACAGCCATCATCCATGCAGGATATAGCAATCATTAACTTCAAATATGATGAATCCGTGCATATTGGAGATCATTACTTGAATAACAAAATACAACTTGAAATAGAGGAAGCACCTGATCAGAACTTGTGAAACCTCTGATTGTGTCCCCACCAATTATTAAAATTCCTTTCTTTCCAAGTGGCTGCAAGATAAGTGCCTAAAAGGTTGTGATAATGGTTCAGTAATATTAAAGGGTTTGCGGCCACGATTATAATCTAACATCACTTAATAAATTTTTATCTTCAAATAAACCCCACTGTGCAGGACTTCTACATTACAGAGACAAACAACCCACAAACATAAGCAAAATTTTTTATATCTTTCATAAGTGTTAAAATCAGGTTGATTATCATTTACCTGCGTGTTTGGAGGTAAAAATGGCAGCTCAGACCTCCCAGGATAGAGAGACAAGTTTGCCAGATAGCTTTCTACAAGAAATTACACAAATTAATCATCTCTTTTTAGCTAATTATCAGAGTATTTACTTCTGATATCAGATTATAGGGAAATAAATAAGAACATCAACACAATGTCATTGAAATTGGCAATTACTTACGTGCTCCAGTTTTCATAACACCTTGATAAAGTAATTGCTGGATCAATTTGGCAGCATCGACAACCAATGCTTCACCATCATTAGATGATTCAGCAGCCACACCAATTTGCAGAACAACACAACAATCATAAACAACTACCAAGGATCTACAGCATGTAGCAGTTGACACGGATTTCCACACCCTAAGTTGCACAATGAAAAAGATTATCAGCTGGTCATAGTTTACAAAGCCCATCCAACAATTTCACCCAACAGAACTTCTAAACTACCTCCAGAAAAAAGAAAGAAAAAGAAGTCTTACTTCTAACATTCAAAACACAAAAGAGAAACGGACAAACGATGACAAAAAGTAGTACCATAACAATTCCGAAATCGCAGTTTCAGAGAGGCCAGAAGATATTCTCCGACATTCGACTCCTTGAGGATTTACCTGAAACAATCACACACAAAAATCAAATCCTCTCCAAATTATCAGGAATTTAAAATGAAAAAGATCAGACATTCAACGAGTACCCTCACCGGAGAGATGGATTTGGGCCGAATGGTCAGCCAAACGAGACCAGCAAGTACATTAGTCACAGCCAATCCAAGCGTCAACAAGTCAGCTCTAGACTGCGAACTGACAAGTAAACACATTCCATCACTCACATACCAACATCTTCGGACGATTCGGATCATAACCACTCTCCCAATCACTCATAAAATAACCAAACAGAAGCGAAGCAACCAAATCATTAATCAATTCAACGAACTCTTAACCATAAAATGATTCAGCATTTCTAACTTAATACCTAAGAAGCTCACCTACTGGCATCGGCAACAGGAGCGATCCCCGAAACAATGCGATTACATAGCACGGCCAACAGAGCAGCTCCGCCGATGTAGATAGGGAGACTTCGAACAGTGTCGTCGTTGTTGGATACCCAATCGGCAACCCAGTCTCTTCTAGATTTTGGTCCTTTGTAACGCACCTTCAGAAAAAACAAGTACAGGAGGTGAGAACGCAAGCTGTTAAAAAAGGGAAAGGTGAGAGGAGAAGGGTTTGATACATGCGAATCTGAGGAGGAGGAAGCTTTGATGTTGATGATGAGACGAAGAGCTGGGGACGAACGGTGTAGTGTGGATGGGCGTTTGAGGTTCCATGGAGTGGCTGTGTGGAAGATAGTTCCCGCTTCCATGTGAAGAACTATTTGTTTGTTTTGTGTTTTGGAAGCTGCCAACAGAAATGGATAATAGCTAAGCAGAGCATGGAAGGATCACGTGCGTTCAAACCCAGAACGAGAATCAGAGGCCCTTGGATTTGTTCGAGTCAAATTCATCGCACTGAAATACCTTAATTACAAAAAAAATAACAATAGAAAAGGCAAAAATCAACTGAAAAAATTCCCATTAAATATACTTCTCCTGTTTAACTAAACAGTAACTAATTGAGCTCTTGTCTCAATGTACATGTATTAATAACTTATTTGTAGATACGAGTAAAGTTGCGTTTGAACTATTTTGTTTTGTTATTCACGAGGTATTTTAGGAGGGTCTTAATTATATAAAGATATCTTTAAATCATCCATATTCAGGTTAATTTCTATTCGAGTCAAGTAAATCTCTTACGGAAGGTAAAATTTTGACCCTAAATTTTAAACGGCTGTATATATAAAAAGAATTTAAACTCGTAACCTCACTTTTAGTAACTAGTTGAGCTCTTGTCTCAATGTATAACTTATTTGTGGTTACGAGTAAAGTTGCGTTCGAACTTTTTTATACCTCAATGCAAAACTTTTATTTAATTGTTGTTAAAAAATAACTTATTCAAGGTCATATTAATTAAAGTTATAAGATAAAATAAATAAGATGAAATCAAATTTGATAGAATTATAGGAAATGGAAAAAATTATTTATGAAGTGAGAAATTTAATTAATTGAAGTACAAATTTCAGTTAATTATTAAAAATAGGATTTCATAATGAATAATTATATAAAACATACATATATTGATAAAATAGATAAGATAAAACCAAATTCATTAACGAAGAAAGATAAGATTATAGAAAATGAAAATATATATATAACATTAGAAATTCAATTAATTGAAATTATAAATTATAAATTTTTAATTCATTAATAAAAATTGAGAAGAATGGTAGTGATTGTAGGGAATGAGAAAAAAAAAGATAAATAAAGTGATAAATTCAATCGATTGAACTTATGAATTTCAAATTTTCAAATAATTAATAAAAATTGAGATTTTATATTCAGAGAATATATAAAATGTACATATATTGATAAAATGAACAAGAGGAAATAAAATTCATTAATGAAAGATGATATGATTATATATAAAGTGAGAAATTCAATTAATTGAAATTATAAAATTTAAATTTTCAATTGATTAATGAAAATTGACTCTTCATGATAAATAAAATATAATACATATATTGATAAAACGAATAAAATGAAAACAAATTTATTAAAAAAGGAAGATAAGATTATAGGAAATAAAAAAGAAGATTATACATAAAGTAAGAAATTCATTTAATTGATGATAAGAACATAATTTATTATTTGATAACATAATTTACAAAAATAATTATCCAAAAATTTTAAATGCTACAATTTACAAAAATTTAAGATAAAACCATGAAATAATGTTCTAGATTGGGATTGGGATTGGGAGAGTAGAGAGTGAAGATTAGAGATGGTAGCTATTATTATTGTATTATTAAAATTAAAAAAATATTAAGCACATGATATTAATTAATAAATAATTAGATATACGTTAATCATCGAATATTCATCAAAATAATGTCAACTTGAGTAATGAATATTACTATGTATATTATTAGTCACCTCCATATCTGTGGTTGTATTAATATACAAACTAAAAAATATTATAAGGTAATATAATATAAAAAATAGCCGAAATTCAAGAAAAGAGTTTACTCTCTTCATCATCTAACCAACTTTATGTACACATAAGGGCATTTGTAGTATGAGGATAAAGTTGAGCATGATGAGGACTAGTAACCAGAACACTAGTTCCAAAAGTAGACTCCCAAGCAACAATAGATGATAGACTTGCTAATAGGTCTTGTGTAATTATTTGCATAATTGAAAAATTATTTTCACAACTCTTCCACTATAACAATACATCAAACTGCACACATTCAACTTTAACTACACAATCTTCCATCAAATATTTATCTAACTTTATCATATTGTACAAAGTCCTAGCCCTTTTTTCTTTTATAAATTTTGTGAGTGAAAGTAACAAACTGCTTTTAGAAGATGAGCTTGAACCTGAAACTGAAGCCAGAGGTGAATAACCTAAACTACTATGATTTCAATATTGAATTTTTTCTTGATTTGATAATCATCAAACAAATCATATAAAATTGTTTAATGATATCTATGTGCTCCTGAGCCTAATTACCATACAACACATTATATATAAAATCAACTCCCTCTATCTTATACCTTGGGTTTAACACAAATATAACTACAATAGTATATCTAACCATATACCAATAAGAACTCAACTTCTCCATTATTTGCTTTGCTATAATGGGAATAATCTTATTGGAATCAAATATCCAATTAGATTAACCTTTCTTTATCCCACACATAATGCATTTTGTTCCCCAAAACAATTCATTCACAGTATAAAATAATTCCAACTTTGCACAAAGTTCTTTAGTCAACTCCTATTGGTCTTTTGTAAACATACAAGTGTACTAAAATTCTCTTTGTCTCAGTCTGGTAAACACCTCAACATATTGGATTGCCATCTCAAACATCTTGAAGGTTGAGTTCCATCTGATTGGATAGTCCAAAACCAACTTCTTCGTAATTGGAATGCATAACAGTCATGTAGTTTTTTCAAATTTCTCAACTCCTTTTTAGTGTTCCACTCTAATATACGACACTATTCCAAATTGATTTTATTTCTTCCTTTATCATCTCCAATCCATCATTCACAATCAAATTCAGAATATGCACAAAATAACGCATATATAATATCCTTTTACTAACTAATACGCTCCCAACCCTTATCTTATCCTTTAACTTTTTGATCATAGCATCATTTGTGCTACAATTGTTGATTGTTATGGTGGACAATTTAGTATCGATATTCCAGTCTATCAAACAGTCTCCTAATATGATTTTCAATGTTTCACTTGTATGTGGTGCGGGCACATAAATGAACTTATCATGTACAACTATGACTAACATCAATGATAACATAATCAACAAGTAAATGATAACAATATTAAAGAATATAAATTACCTCAAAAGTTTATTGCGTAGAGTCCAGTCATTGTCAACATAATGTGTTGTTATCGTCATATAACTCTTCTTTCAGTTAGCGACTATCTACATGTTTGTTGTAATGGCAATTCGTCCTTCAATACTCAACAATTTTCTTAAAATTTATTTTTTCTTATCCTTTTTTATCTTCATAATGTTCTTCTTCAATGTATTCTGATTTGGAACCTTGAAGGTCGGTTGAAGTGAGTTGCAAAGCATCTTAAATCTTTTGGTACAAACTGTAGATATTGGATGTTCATCACCAATTATTATAAAAGCAATCAAAAATCTTGATTTGATGTTGTCATAAAATATTGTAGTCAGTTCATTCTTCCCTCTCATAATGTTAAGGGTGAAAAATGTTTGATCTCTTGATACAATATTCTTTCTATTACACAAATTCATTTGTCCCTTTAAATAAGAGGTTCCATCTTTTGAACTCTTGGTCAACATCTTGTGAGAATACTTATTTTTTCTCCTCCATCTATTGATCTAGTCTTCTTAAAGTGATTCCAAACTTCAATTTGTAATTGACTTGAGCTTCTATCTTCTCTTGGTACAAGACTAGAGGTTTTCACTTATGTGTTTGATACTAAATTACAACTATCTACTGAAGGAATATGCTCATCTATCTGAAACAATTAACATATAAGTATATATATATATATATGCACAATGTGTATATAGCTTGTATGTGATCGTATGTATATATATATAAAAGAGATCATATATCATAATCATAGATTTAAAGCTTATCAGTGATTTATACGTCACATAGACGCTATATACACACCCATGTAAGTTCGTAAAAACAAATACATGCCTGTGTGTTGTGTGATGTGATCTTAGTGGGTTACACGATCATATAGACGGGTGTGTATATGACCATATTAGTCATCGTGGGGTTTTTGTGCTGACCGACGTGTATATGACCGTGTAAGTTTTTGAAACTTTACAGTTACTTTCAAACCATGTAAGTCTGCGAAAACACCCCTTAGGTAGCAACAATCGTAGAAATTCCAAATATTCCACAAATCTAATCTTCAATGGAAAGATTCAAAACCAGAATATAGTGAAGGAACTTTACCTTGGTGGTTGGGTAAGGAAGAAGTAAAAAAAGACTGGCGCGAGGTGGCAAGGAAAGGGGACAGTGCAGCAAAGGGGTGATTGGAGGGAGTGCGAGAACTAGAAGAGGAAGGTGAAGTGGGCAGCAGGAGACAGACTGGCTTGTGTGTGTGTGTGAGAGGGGGAGAGAGAGAGAGTGAAGTCTAAAGGTAGGGAAGAAAATGATGCAAGAGAGAGAGGAAAGGCTTAATCTAGACTAAAACGATGTTATTTTACTTGTTAAAAACCGAAAAAGCTTAGTATAAAATGATGTCCTCTAAATTTAAAAACTTGTCAGTAACTTTTTACTATTAGAGCCTGAGGCTTAACCAACTGGATGTGATTCGCTAATATCGTATCAAGTCAGATCAGACCCGAAACTAAATATCATCTCTAACTATATTAATAATTTTGCCGAGACTAAAGTCTGACTTGGATGCTTATCATCCAAAAGCCGGTACAAAAAGCTCATTATATAAAGAACCCAGATAACTTCGGAAAGCACTAGGATGTCCTCAACTTAGCCTTCACCACAGGATAGTAGACTCGTAAGCCAGTACAAAAGAGTGGTCCTGCATAAGAACACTCTTGTAGCTCCGGTTCCCAATT
Source organism: Erythroxylum reticulatum (assembly GCA_025504915.1). Lineage (NCBI taxonomy): Eukaryota > Viridiplantae > Streptophyta > Magnoliopsida > Malpighiales > Erythroxylaceae > Erythroxylum > Erythroxylum reticulatum. Next base: position 12,571,155 of record JANSVA010000003.1, read on the forward strand.
TTGAAGACACATTCAATATATATATAACCTTGCAAAATGAATTTGCAGGATAAGAGATTTTGACAAAACTCCCTCTTTATAGCCTTTTTCTTCAGCACTTTTTAGCCTAATCAAAACACATTTCAAGATCAGCTTTGCCCGCACTTGTCCAACCACATAAAATCTTCTGTCCACTTGTTGGAGTTATTTTGGCAAAGATACCACCTGAGGAGAAAAGTGAAAATAGTATAGAAGAGCATGAGAAAAACAAACCCGCGTAGGTATTCAGTATTCTGCCTTGTCAGACATGATTTTGCGATACAGATTGTCGGTCAGCCAGCACGCTTACACTTGGAACAAATGCAGGGAAAGTTGGGAGTTCAATGTCTGGACCAGAGTGGACCCAAGTTGCAATCTATAGACTCTAGCTTCTACAGGAGTCAATGTCTGGACCAGAATGGACCCACCCAAGTTGCAATTTCTAGACCCTAGCTTCTACTTAAACCGCTTTTGTTCACCAATGCCCTAACAAATGTTCCAACTTCCATCGACAACTGTGAGCCACCGTCAATCTTGGATTTAATGAACAAAATTTCAGGGGGGTCATTGAATTATACAACCACGAGAGACATCTAAAATTAAATTAAATTCTCTTTATTTGAGGTAAAGCATGTCAATTAACAAGTGATTTATATATATATATATATATATCTTTTTAGTAATAAAGAAAATTTCAATTATTATCTTTTAAATGAGTAGTTAAATTATGCATTATAAATGACTAATCATTAGTTGAAATTCAATTAATAAGATAAACTCAATTAATTAATAATGAATTTAAGTAAGTGCGCATGTGCACTAATTACTAGTTTTTGAACAGTTTAATTACGATATGTAGATATAAACTCACCGACCTATATATTATTTAGGATATATGGATGGCTTCTATTTACTAGTCTACACCAACCTGAATTGAACAGGCAATATTTAAATTAGAATTAAATGTATAGAACTCAAATCGAAGTTGGTTGCCATCTCTAATGTTGTCTCAAAGGTATGGGACAAGTTGAACGCTGTCTGTGGTAGCCTGGTTCAAAAGCTTGCGGCAATGAATCATCTTGAAGGATCTTACAGTGATACCCTAAGTTGTATAACTTGTTTGGAAATAGAGGTAGGCAAACCGAAATCGATGCTTATGTAGACATATTTAAAAGCATTTTACTTTTATTCATTTTGTTGCCTTAAATATGAATCGTTGGCATTGGGGATGAATTCGATCTTTTCTCCAACATTACTCATTTTATATGCGTGAAATTAGCTTTTGTAAATTAAATATGCATGATAACATTTTCTGAATAATACAATAAGGAATAATGTATTAAAAACTTCTAATTTTTTAAATTATTTATTAAAACTTTAACGATCTAATTCAAAAGTTTACTTTTTATAATGTAGCATGCCCATTAAATATTACATAGATAATTATATCAACAAAAATTAAAGTTTTCAAATGTTTGTCACTCAATTAAAATTTTTAAACCTTAAAGTTTTAATTGGAAATTTTCAAGAAGTTAAGTAACTTAAGATTAGTTATTCCAATAATTGTAACACCCCATTACCCTAGGGTACGCACCGGGACGCCCGTATGTCATTCTGATACATAGCCTAAGATAAGGGGGTGCTACGTGCGATCACTACAGAACTCCACATGACATCGCATACATGTGAATAATAAAAATTGTAACTGTAAATTACAAGATTTTTCAAATCAAATTTCTCTTTTCATTAC
>JANSVA010000003.1:12588811-12616619 GCA_025504915.1 Erythroxylum reticulatum
GGGAGGGGGATGGTGGGTGGGCCCATCAGGGAGGAGGAGCTATACTGGACTGGGGCTGGAGACTGGGCAGGGCATGGAGTAGTCGGGCCTAGCGAGGGGGCCTGCGAGGGCTGGGTCGTGCGTGTAGTGGCCTAGCCCAGCGAGGGGGCCTGAGTGGAGCTAGACGGCGTCGTCTGGACGCGTGTGGAAGGGGGCAGTTTGGGTGAGTTAAACGACGCACGACCTGTACGTTGCAGGGTGGTAATCTGTTGGGTTAGGGATTTTTTTCCCTTTGTTTCTGTCCAGCGAACAGTTGTGAGATTGATGGGGCATTGTCTCCATCGAGCCAGAGTGAGTCGTTGGTGTCTCTAACGTCTTTAAGCCATCCAGCGCTGAGTAACGTGAACCCGGGAGGCCTTCGTGGCTAGAGGCGGTGGTAGTTGCGTGACGGTGCGATCTGGGGACGGACGGTGGACGGCGTGCTCTTCGCTGGACCTGCATCCAAGGTCTGAAAGCTGAGGGGGGAGCGTCTCCGGTAGGAGCTTCGATATGACTGGAAGTCGGGGCAGTCGGCGTTGGGTCATCCGTAGGGGCAAGTGGCATTGGGTCATCCGCAGGGGTCCTTGGTGAGGGTGGAGTGAGGGGTCGTGAGGGACAGGCCTTCGTGCCATGGCCGACCAAACTGTAAGTGAAGCAGATGGGAGGGAGACCCTTATAGGCAACTTTAATCGGTTCCCCATCTAGTTCTACGAAAGCCCGAAGTGGAGAGCTGAGATCAAGGTTCACTACCACCCGAGCAAACTTTCCACGGTGAGTGACTTGGGTTTTGCTATCGATTTTAACAGTTTGCCCTACCAAATTTCCCAAAGCATTGAGTATTAAAGGGTAGTATCTCGCCACCAAGAGTTCAGGGAATCTCACCCATACCACCACATGGGTGATTTTACTAGTGGAAGGTCGGAATGACGGATACCATGGTTCGATGGAGAGAGCTTGACCGGCGATTATCTACGAGCCTAGGATAAGGGTGCGGATGTAGTCGTCCTCCTTCTTCAAATTTATCAGGTAAAATTCATTTTTTAGATCAACCAATTTCAACGGCCCTTTTAGTTTCCATAAGGCAATGAGTCGTGTTTTGAGCACGTTGAAACTGAGTTTTCTGCCCAATAATTTGATGATCACAACATTATCTTAGGATTGATCAAGTTTGCCTTTAAATGTATTCGACAGTTCGAGTCCTAGGCTGTATTTGCCTTGAATAATTGCTATATCGCCTTCATCCAATTCTATGAAATCATCTTCTGGTCATTCCAGACCCTTGTCGCCTTAGCCAGGTTCGGAGGTACCTGAAACCACTGTGCTGTAGCTTAAGGGATTATTCTGAAGAGCTTTGGAAGGAGGGGGGTCTTTGTCCCTCTCCCGTATCCGGACTTTCTTAACAGCATGTATGTCTGTACGAGTGAAGTTGAGATCGTTTTTCATATCTTAATAACTGAATAGTTACTGTAGCAAGTTCAACTGTACTGTAGCAGGTTGAAGTTCACTATAGCACGTTCAATGACACTATAGCAAAACAGAGAGAGCACGAAGAAAAGCACTCGTGTGAGATTTCCTTTGCAATGTAATGAGGACTTTTATCAAACATGTAGTAGGCAAAGGTGAAAGGTACAAAAGAGAGAGTTGTAGATAGATGGGAGAGCTTCTCTCCCTTTCACATAACATTTATGCCTGAGATGACCAAATATAAAACTATGTTAGAATTTTATTTTTAAGTTAGTATACATTAATTCCACTGGAAAATTTTAACTAAATTAAGATAAACGTCTTCATTTGATCTAGTCTCCCCATAAGGGACTTTTAGTGACAAAAAATTCCATTGTTAAAACCCCCGAAATTGTCGTTAACATGCATTAGCAATGATTTAATTTCATTGCAAAACAATGGTTGAATCTCTGTAGCAGAAAACTATAGATGACGTATTTCCCTATTCGTTGCTAATTGTTTTTTCCTACGCTTTCCTTTTGTAGCGAAAAACTGTATGCAACGTTTTGTCCTGTCTTCGCCAATTATTTTTTGCTACGCTTTGTTTTCATAGCTAAAAATTATTAGTTACGTTTTTGAAAACAAAGCTAAAAGCTTTTAGCTACGTTTTATGAATTGTAACTAATAAGTTTTAGTTACAAAAATAATGTGTAGGAAAAAGTTATTAGCCATATTTTTGAAATGTAACCTAAAATATTTAGCTACGTTTCTAGAATCGTAGCTAAATGTTTTTAGCTAAGTTTTGTAAAATGTAGGCATAATTTTAATATACATTATAACTAAATGTTTAATCATGTTAATTATAATTATTAGTAACATTTTAAATCTATATTATTGAATATAATATTTATATTTTTGTTGTATAATTTATTATACAAATATATAATTAAAAATAATTGAAAATTAGAAACACTATATATAAAAATAAAACATCATTAAATTTGATCATATGTAAGATGTTAATTACAATTTTAAAAAAACTTATATACAAAATACAAAATTCAAATATTAGTTTAATGACTAAGATTCGTTTTCATCTTCACTATTTACATAATCCGGGCCAAGTAATTTTTTGACGTAATTTTCAAACTTGTTCAACTTTTGTTTATTACATTCTAATTTAGCCTTAAGCAACCTCCTCAAGACGTTTAACATATGGTGGTCTTGATGAGGATGAAGCGGTGGACTTAGGGTCAAACTTAAGACCTTTGAAATAACCAGATCGTATACTAAGCATCTTGTTGCAAATGCCTTTTAAATTTGACTCATTTTCGTCATAAATTGATACTTGCAACAACTCTTGCATCTTATTTTAAAATTTAAAAAACAAAATCAATATTAACTGCAATCTTATTAGTTAGTATTACATAAACAATAAACTTAAAATATAAACAAAATTTCATATTTACATAGTTATTATGCGCTTCTTTAGGCTTCCACTCTTGACCTTCCTTATAGTGAGTGAGTTTGTAGAGTATGATCCTATCACACTATTCTCCATGTAATTCCTTCTCACTTTGTTTTATGAAAAAAACTATGCACAATAAATAATAGTATTTATTGATATAATTATAACTTGTAAATAAAGAACTAACATATAATTTTTATAGAACAACAAATAGTTTGGAGCCTTAGTTGTGAGGAGCTTTCATTTGTTCTTTGTTCACCTTGGCCTTCTCACATTTTTCCTAAATAAAAAAATAGTTATTAAATTGTTTAACAAGATTAATGGATGCAAATGTGAAGGGAAATAAAATAAACCTAAATGATAGGATGGGCCTAATAATCACATGTTCTAATTTGTTTTGAGACATCCGTTCTAGAACATGTCCTTTTGCCTCCTCATTTATGAAAAGATTTGTAATATTTATATAGTCAATAATGACGATCTTTGATCCTTTGTTTCAAAACTGAAATGACACAGTTTGAAACATCAGACTTGTCGATATTGACAAAATCTAACTTCATCTGTGAACAATACGTAAAAGTGTAGTTATTCTTAAAATAATTACAACAATATTACATATAGTTAATAAATTGAAAATTTACCAAAACTTTAAATAAAGCATTCAATAGCAAATTGTCTTACTTAACTACTTGACCTACTTTAGGCAAGATAATTCAGTTCTGGCAATTACCTCCAAGTCACTAGACAATTTTAACAATTAAATCTTATCTAGAGGATGAACTTACAAAGTATCAATATGAATAGACAACTTGTTGTTCATTGTAACATTTATTCATTGCAACTCACAACCTTTAGTTATACCTCGATCTCTTTTTCTAATGTTGGTATTGGAACTAGACAACAAATGAATAATGATAAGAAAATACACATTAAATATGTAAATATATATTTGAGCATAAGTCCATTTGTAGGTATTAAAGATTAACAAACCTACAGATCCCTCTGTACTAGTTGTGACAGATGGAGGTTGTTGCTGACTTAGTCATTGCTAGGATCTAATTGTTGTAGTTGTTGTTGAGTATGATATAATTGATGTGGTTATTATTGAGTAGGAACAATTTTGATAATTGCCACCTTCTTCCCTTTGTTTTTACCAGGTGCCATTATGTTCGATATCTATAACTCAAACATCAACTATCCACATTAACATCACTCAAACATCAATAATATGAATTAATGTAACTCAAACATTAACAATTTGCATTAATATAAGTCAATCATCAACAATCTTTTGTATGAATTGAGAAAGGGTATTCTTATTGTGACTCCTAGGCTTGTGAAATATTTTATTGATAAGCCTTATCGGAGCTACATCACGAGTTTTAGCCTATATACTATCTTGGGGGTTTATTATGCATCGGATCATCCATAATTATAAGTGGATTTCTTATTTTACTAGTCCCGAATTATCAAATACAAGTTGACATACCAAGTTTGACAACTTAACAAACTAAATGGCACGGGACATTATTAGACCAATTCAATCGAGAAAAGCTATTCTCATTGTAACTCCTAAGCTCATGGAATATTTCATCAATAAGCCTCATCAGAGCTACATCATGAGTTTCCAGCCTATATACATCCTGTGGGTTTAGCAAACATATCATCTATAAGAGATCGAACTTATTCCATATGTAGTAAATACTTAGGTAATTCATACATCTACTTATAACAACCATTCTAGCAATCTTCCAAACAATAACACAAAACCAAGACCTTCTTTGCATTCATATAAAGCCTAAAAATAAATACTCATAATATTAAAGCAAAAAATATGATGGAAAAAAGTTGGACGACTTACCTGGACAGACGGACAACTGGAGACGATGAAGATGAATGACAAAGTTGGAGGATTATTGATGCTCTTCAACGTAAAATATTGCCTGTAAAAATGACAAATTTATATTTAATATAATACACTTGTTCAATATTAAGAATGATAACCTAATTACATCCTTAAACTTCAAAATGAAAATAATCACCATCAATAGTTTCCTAACCACATTAAAATTATAGTTTCGTAAAATTTCTATCCACATCATCTTCACCTTTACATATTATTCTGGAGAAATTACTCCATATATATATTGATTCCAAATACCAACATACAAAACTGAGACCCTCCTTCCATTATTACATATCCAACCTATCTCCTTAACTCTAGACTTGGATAACATAAACTAAACATAAGGATAATTAACCAAGTTAAAACATAGGATTTGAGAAATAGATATATTTTAACCAATGTAATGGATGTTCATAATAAATTGAAAATGAAATTAATAAAAATAGAAATTCAATTCTACTTACCAAAGCATATGAAGCTAAAATTTAGAACTTAAGAAATATTTAAGATAAATGTCTCATTAATTGATTAAGAAACTAGCTATTACTAAAAACATGTCTTATCCTATCCAAAAAATAATCTAAGTCTTAAGATAACAATCCATAAAAGTTAATTTAAAAATTATGATTCATATTAATTACTAATGTGGACCACATGAAATTTAATTGAAAAAACCTATAACAAATTAAATATGCATGATAAGTAGAAGGCAACACAAGCAGGCAAAATTAGAATGATAATCATTATGATTAATAGGAAAGTAAGGAGTAGCCCTACATAATAAGCATAATAATAAGGATAGGTATATGATAAGAATGAAGTTTGAATAAATTAAGAATGTCAAAACAATGAAACATTAAGTTCACAAAAAATAAAGTGATAGTGTTAAAGGGTGTAAATCTATTGAAAAAATCCTAAATATTTATAACAACATTATAAAGTAACATGTCATGTTGACATGATATTATCCACAATCTATGATAATCATATTAGAGCTCAAAATTAAGCTCTTAACCTTTCATTGAAAGGATTCAAGAGTAGGATAATTAACTCAGTATAAGGGAAGTTATCATCAATAATAAACAATTAGATAAGTGAGGATCTTTCCATTCTATAAAAGGAAAGACTAACATATTTATTACAAAAACATTAGCCAATGTTACTATACTATTAATGGATATGATAATCCTAATTTAAAGCGTGAATATATAACTTATTCCCCCAAATACCATAATTAAGAGATTCAACTACTTCTCAACAACAATCAAATAAATTATAGGAAAATTCACTAAATGATGATGAAAGCTCTAGATAAAATGTATGAAAGCTCCAGATAAATTATATTTCTTCTAAATTTTGTCATATCAAATATTTATTATTAATAAACAAAGACAACAACAAATTCAATTATTCTTGGTAATTCTATTTCTCCACAAAATATTTAAGCCAATTCATTTGTTTACCTTCACAAATACAAACAATCATAACAACATTTCAATTCCTATCATATAGTAAATAGAAACGTCTTGACAACTAATCTTCAAAACAAATTGATTACCATTGAATTCTTTTTAGGATTCTAAATAGAAATCTCACAAATATTTGTTAATATATAATGATATTAAAATATTCAATTCAAATTTGCATTGAATATTATAAAGAAAGATTATCCTTGATGTACAAAATTAGCATTATCTTATCCAACATAACACTTCATTTTATTAATAACCAACACAAAAATTCAGAATATTACCATTATGTATATGAAGAAATTTTATAAATTCATTCCATTGACCTAGTTTTAGGATAAATGAACTAATTTAACCTTTTAATTTGATTTCATCCTTAAGAGAACTTTCATTAAACACTTTATAAACTTCAAAAATTCATCCCTAACTTACTACAAAAATCATGACTTTTCCTTTTCTTTACCAACATTAACACATTCAAACAAACATTCAACCATCAATAATACAAATAAATGCAAATAACATCCAAAAAACCAAATAACATTAAAGCATTTAACAACAACAATGAAAGCAAAAAAAAAAACCCAAGACCAAAGTATCAACGACTAACCTTGACCAACGATTCACCTATGATGATGGAAGTAGACAATGGAAGATAATGAAAGAACAAACGAAGAAGAATGCCGATAGTGATGGAAGATGAAGAAAAGAATAAATGAAGAGAAAAGAGACGTAGAAGGTTTGGGGAGGGGGGCTCTGGTTCTTGGTTATAAAATGAAGCCAAATGATTTCGTGTTATTTTTTTAAAAGTAGCAACATTTGGCGACGACACTGGAAAACATTGCCAAATGTTAAACAATAGATTACGATTTTTGAAAATCATCGCTAAAGGGACATATTTGGTGATGAATTTATAAAATCGTCGCTAATTCTATACATATATATATATAGACATTTATATTTTGCAAATTTTTTTAATATATCATTTCTATAAAATAGTATAGAATTTATATAATAAATAAAATTTTGTGAGACCATATAAAATTATTAAACCATATATTAAAAGAGATTAATAAAGAGTATAAATTAATGTAATATAAATTAATTTTATGTTTTTAGTTTTATAAATTTTTGCAATAACATTGTTGTTAATTAAATTTATTTTTAGACTTACAATTATTGTGAATAATATTAAGTTTGAATTTTAAGAATATGATATTAATATTTAATATTGATTTCCATTTTTTACTATATTGCAATTATTTTTAATTAAATTGCAATTATTATTATTATATATGATAATTAATATAATTTTGTATGAATGTATAGATAATAATTGTAACTAGTATAATGATTTATGAATGTATAGATAATTTATAAATTTTCTCATATCTAACTTATGTAATATATTAGTATATTTAATCATAATTTTCTATTTATTATATATAAATTCGGCACTATTATATAAAATTGATATATTATATATAATTTCGTCGCGAAAGGTCAAGCTACATGGTAATGGGCCATCATTTGGTGACAATTTTCTAAATCATCACCACATGGTATGTTTCTTCCAAATTAATCGAAAACGAAATCGTTTAGTCTAACAACAAATGATGTCATTTTCTACTAGGTTATTAACACCAAAATGAAGCTTTCTTCATTTTCGTGTTAGTTGTCGTATTTCCTCTTTGTCGTCTCCTCTATTGTGGTTGTCTCCTATCTTATGATCGTCATCGTCGAAGAAGTATCGTGGCCTCTATTGATACTATTCTTCTTTTTAGTTCTCAAGAATCCTGCTTGTTATGCTTTGTTTTTCTGCTACGTTTTGGAGTTTATGTTAGTTTAGTGTTATGCTTATAGTGTATGGTTTGTTTTTGTTTTTGTTTGTGTTTGTGTTTGGAAGATGGTGGATTGTGTTTCTGTGTTAGATGTGTATGGGTTCACTTTTTTTTTTCCATCCTCAATGCTTGTTTGAGGAAAGCCTACTAACAATTTGATGAAAGGTCTGTTCGAGAATTAAGGCTACTTCTACAACAGATATTTATGTACATATTTACCATATGATTGCTTTTACACCAAATGCTTACCATTTATAGTATACAGATGTTGGAACATTCAAATAAGAAGTCTTCTATTGACCTTTCAGAAGAAAACTGTTCACACTAATTCATCACAAAATGTCGATGTGATAACTAGTTTTTAATGAAAAAAATGAGTTTCAATGGGATGAATGTGACAAAATACCCCCTGATGAAAATACAAATCGATGAATAACAAATCTCCTCATCAAACTCTAATCATTGCTTGCCTTCAATGGTCGATTTTCTTCTTCAAGGTTTTTAGTATCATTTGAACTACCTCTCTTTCTTTATTATCTGTATCTCATTTTCTGTAGGAAGTTATTATATGAACGTATGATTGTATATCCTATATGTTACGTAAAGCTTCCTCGAATCTTCAAGAGAAAATATATAGATGGAAATGGAGGTGGTGGCGATGTCTCGATGGTCTGTACATAATTAGGAAAATTGGTTGTTTTGGAATAGTCATCGATTGCAAAAACTATGTCTATTCATTGTGAAGATGATGGAGTCATTCAGTTGAGTATGCATATGTTCGAATTTGAGTTCCTTATATGGTTTGATTTAGCTTTGATTATTCTATATTGTTTGCTCATTAGGTGAAATGCATGGTATGTGTAATTAATCTAATACAGTGATCCATAATGCATATGAGAAATCATTTACTGTATCTTCTATAAATTTAGTTAAAGTAAAGAAGTAGTTAGAAGAGAGTGTCAATAAACCAACATTTGAGGGAAGATATTTGACTGTTTTAATTGATGCCTTCGAATGTACAAAGAGCCTTCTTGAGAATCCAGACATTTTTTACTTTTCTACAGAGTTCTAATGTTACTTGGAATCCAAAAATAATAATTATTTCTTTTTTTTAGGCATGAAACTTTATTTATTGTTTTGTCTGTAAGAATTGTTAAACTTCTAATTAAAATCTCGTATTACTTACCATATATCAATTATATTATATTGCTTACCATATTTCAATATTTATATGTATTATTATTTTATTGTTAATAAATATTATGATTAAGAATAGTAATTAACTTAAATTTATTATATTTTGATCTTATTAAAATTTTAGGTATGTTTATTTTTTATATCTAAATAATATTTACTTTTCAAAATTTAAATCACCTACCATGTGTTTTTCCACAATATGTTTAAAACTTTGAAAACATTTTACAGTTTTTAGATGTTCTATTATATTTTCATGAAATATTTGTATGAACATAAGTATAGTAATATGTATACTAGGCATCATTAAAGAATCATTTTTGTATTAATCTATGGATTTAAATAAATTTATATAGTTTGAATGCATTAGCTAGTTAAACAAATTTATAAAGAAGGTAAATGAAAAATTTTAAAAATTATATAAATGTCAATTATAATTAACCTTAGGATTATTAACCACATGCAAAAGTCTAACTTTTAACGATGATTATAGGAATTTTCACTAAACGCTCCAAATTTGACTACAAAATTGTTAAAACATTGCAAAATATTTCTTTTTTGTGACACAAATCATCACAAAAGAAATTCATTTACTGAATATTTGGTAAAACGTTGCGAATAGTTGAACTTTTGGTGACAAACCTAGAAATCGTCGCCAAAAGCTAACTTAAAACATCGCAAAAAAAGTAACTAAAAGTTAGTTTTGTTGTACTGTCATCAAATAAGCATCTCTTTAAACTTAGTGATTGTCTCATAAAGTAATATTTCCATGGACAAGAAGGGAAGTGGAGGGAGGTATTACTCAAAATTAAATATTTACAATCTGCAAAATCTAAGAACGAGAGTGAGAGAAACTCGCAAAATTTCTAGTGAGAGAAAAGGTGGCAAAAGTTGTTTACTTCGGTTGATCACACTCTACTTATTTTTTTCCAGTCTGTTATTTAACCGAGTGACTATTTCTTCACTGCATGACCTCTAGGCCTTACATGGAGTCCCTCGAAAATGAGGGACATCTGTCTAAGTGGGAGCAGGACGAGGAAGTGTGAGGAGGATGTTCTGCCTCAACAACAATTGTCTTATAGTGCAACTGCAGTAGGGGGACCATCTGCTGCCGTACTTGAGGAGGATATCGTGTAGCTTGTCGAGGAGCCTATTAAGCTCGAGGAAGGAGACATTGTTCAGCTATCTAGCAAACTCGGGGGAGGTCTACAACTGTCTCAAAAGTTTAAGGAGAAACTCGATAAACAATGGTCTACAGAGGTGGTAGTGAAGCTCTTGGGATGCCGCATTAGGTTCCAGAGACTCAACACCCGTCTGAAAACTCTTTGGAGACCGAAAGGAGCAATGAAAGTCATCGACCTAGAGCACAACTTCTTCCTCGTTCGTTTCAAAGATGAAACTGACTTCCTCCATGCACTGACTGTTGGTCCGTGGATCATCTATGGGCAAGCGCCGTTGGTGCAATGTTGGTTGCCCTCATTCCACCCGACACAGGGACAAGCAAACCGTGTGGTAACCTAGATTCATTTCCCTGATCTCCCAATTGCTAGGTCCCACTCAGGCATCCTCACGGCCTTAGGAAATATGGTTAGCAAAATAGTGAGAATTGACGAGACCACCTTACAGACACAACGGGGATGCTACGCTCGCCTAGCCGTCGACATAGACCTAAGCATCTCGTTAAGAACAAGTGTGGACTTAGACGGCGAAGAGCTCCAGGTAATGTATGAAGGGTTGTAGCAATAATGCTACCAGTACGGCAAGGTGAGACATGAGGTTACGGTTTGTCCTCAGTGCAACCATGGGAATAACGTGAGCCAAACTAATGTTAAAGGCACGATTGGGCTGGCATCGACAGGAAAGCGGTGCTCGGAGGAGGAACGGGAAGACCTACAGTGGTGACGCCACTAACGGGAAGGACACCTAATGACTTCGGTCCATAGGTACAGGTCCAATAGAAATCATGTCCTCCCTCCCAACGGCTACAACCGAAGGATCGCCCCCCCATGCAACATCAGGAGCTAAAAGAAAATAACAGTGCATCTACTCATAAGTCAAGATCTAGATTTGCCACGTTGACAGGAAATGATCTTATGGAGACCGAGGCTGGGAGATCAGAAGAGCACCCACAATTTAAATCTAGGAAAGGATTTAGACAGAGATTAACTCTAGGTGTATTTTTAGGATCTGGAAAGTAGCCCCAACAAAGTCTGAGTTTTAGGGCTACTGGGGCCCCATAAAATTCTACGAAGGGGCCCAAAGGACAGAAGGGAGCCCACTCAAAGCAAAACCGAGGGGAAAGTTCTCGGGCTAGCACTATCCAAGACAAGGGTTCGGAAAGAGTCCCTCACATATAACTTCAACCCACCAATCTGGACAACAACATAACGGTTAAAATACCTTCACACACATAAATGATTTGTGAAACCTAGGTCCTGGTGAACCGAGGTCTTGAAGTTAAGGAGTGGCTCTAACTGATGGAAGGAGTGGATGCCTAGGAGGGGCCTGAAATCAGTAGGGATCTCTCCTTAACTCAACATATTGATCCTCTTGATATTGCAGGCAGATCAGATATATCGGAAGACATGCCTCAGATGGAAAGTAATGAGGTGCAAACACTGCAACCCGTGGGTGATGAGGTCAAGGTTGCTCCAATAGGAGGTACAGTGTCTGTTTAAATAGTCATTTTTATCTGTCAATATGTCGATCCTAATTTGGAATTGTCAAGGGGCAGGGGGACTAGTTTCTAAGTCATCCTGCTTAACTACCTTAGAAACTATAACCCGAGTATCCTCATTTTGCTGGAAACCAGAATTAGTGGTAATAAGGCCCTCGAAGTAATCCGTACTTTGGGGTTTGACTATTCATTCAGAGTAAAAGCTGAAGGCTTCTCGGGAGGGATATGGCTTTTATAGAACGAGGTTTTTAATATCTCTATCATTTAAGCTCACCGTCAATTTATTCATACCTTCGTCAATTATGAATCTGACTTTTTCTAGTTCACCACTGTTTATGCTGGTCCTCAAGTCTTGTGTCAAAACCATCTCTGGCTTGCTTTAGAGTGGGTAGGTAGATCCCTCCATAGACCCTAGCTTGTAGGAGGAGATTTTAATGCAAAACTAGAGATAGCAGATAAAAGGGGAGGGGCCAAGGTAATGCAGTTAGTGAACAACACTATTAAGACTGGGTGCATGGGAGTAGCCTCCATGACCTAGGATACGTAGGTTCCAAGTTTACGTGGCACAGAGGACTGCTCCAGGCTAGGTTGGACCGAGTCTTTAGCTCGTCAGATTGGCTGCATAACTTCCTGCAAGCGATTAATTATCACTTACCTTTTTTAAGGTCGGATAACAGACCTATGTTGATTCGCTTTAATCATCCGATGCTAAGACATTTAGACCCCGTGAGCTTTATATTGCAAAATGCTTGGCTAACCCATCTGGGGTTTGATGAGGTAGTTGAAGAGCACTAGATTCCAGAAGAGGAGACAATGACTAAATCGCTAGCCCACTTAGCCTAACACCTCACAAACTGGAACCATTCAGATTTTGGGAATATTTTTCTTTGGAAAAAAAGACTATTAGTGAGACTGCAGGGCATCCAGAGAGCCATGACTGAGGATAATCTGGAGTCCCTATTAGCCTTAGAGGAGTAGTTGAGTGGGGAACTGATGCAGGTGCTGAGTGAGGAGGAAATCTATTGGCAACAAAAAGCCCGATGTGAATGGATTTCGAAGGGAGTAGGAATACTAAGTACTACCACACTCTCACCCTGTCCAAAAGAAAGAAAATGAAGATAGAGAGTCTCACTAACTCCTATGGGGAAGTAGTCTCATATCAAGATCGTCTTACCAGTTTAGCCAGAGATTTCTTTGCCCAACTGTACATACATAAGGTGGGACCTAGTTATCGTTTCCCGCTCTTAGGAGCTTTTCCTTCTCTCTCGACAGACATTCCCCGAGATTTAGCTCAGCTGATACATCACTTCAAGATTAAAAATGTGATTTTTATCATGAATCCGAACAAGGCCCCAGGGGAAGATGGGTTCAATGCTTTATTTTTCAGAAACAATGGGGGCATGTCGGACTCAAAGTGACCGAGTACATACAGGAAGTTTTTAGGAAGGAATGTTAGGAAACTGAGTTAAATCACACTATACTAGTCCTAATCCCTAAAACCCCCTCCCCGACTAGTATCACCCAATTTCAACCAATTAGTCTCTACAATGTGCTTTACAAGATAATTTCCAAAGTCATTATCAATAGGTTGAAGAATCACCTAGATTAGCTGGTGAAGGAGAACCAATGCAGTTTTATTCCGAGCCATCAAATCACTGATAATATTATCATTGCCCAGAAAGTCATTCACTCGATGCGTAAAAAGCAAGGGAGAAAGGGTATTTTGCAATCAAAGTCGATTTGAAAAAAGCCTATGATCGGATTCGTTGAGATTTCATTTAAAATACCTTAGAGGACATAGGACTACCAGAAGATCTAATTTGGGTCATTATGAAATGTGTGACGAAAATACTATGTAGGTGACTTGGTAGGGCTCAATTTCAGATCCCCTTAGGCCCACACGTGGTATTAGGTAGGGTGACCTGATCTCTCCTTACCTTTTTGTCTCGTGTATTGAACACCTCGGCCATCTTATTTCGAGTAAATTGGGATAAGGTCTATAGAGACCACCAAAATTTAGTCCTTTAGGGCCCTTTATATCCCACCTTTTCTTTGCCGATGACCTGGTTCTATTCGCTGAAGCTACGGATCCCCAGATAGATGTAGTTGCAAGGGCTATAGAGGAGTTTTTTAAGGCTTCTGGGTAGATAGTTAACAAGGATAAAACTAGAATTTTCATCTCCAATAATGTCTCTTCGAGCATGATACACCATATCAGTCAAAACTTAGGCATAAAGAGTACGACTAATCTGGGTAAATACATAGGAGTACCATTGCTGCATGAGCATACCACGTGTCACAATGTATCTTTGATACTGCCCAAAGGAAACTCATAGGGTGGTGAGTAAGGCAGTTATCTCTAGCGGGATGAGTCACCTTAACCTAGTCTGTGATATCGGCTCTCCCTATCTTCACAATACAAACAGTGAGACTGTCGAGGCAACTCTGTGATGATTTGGAGAAAATTATGTGTAATTTTATCTGGGGTTCCATGGGAGAGTAGAGGAAAATGCACCTAGTCAAATGGGAGGTAGTCAATCTACCTAAAAAGGTGGGAGGATTAGGCATTAAGTGTACTACGTCTTCTAATGACGCTTTTTTAACAAAGCTAGGTTGTGCTCTGATTACCCAACCTTCTGCATTATGGGTCAGGTTAGTAAGAGCAAAATATCGTATAGACCCGCACTTTTATCCCTCTTACAACACAGAGGTGCGAAGCTTAGGGCTTTTGGAAGGGACTCTCAACAACCTGGCATTTTGTGCGCTAATGGTTAAAATGGAGGCTGGGCAATGGTCGGTGCATCTTATTTTGGATGGATAATTGGGCTAAGGAGTGGGGACTCCTACTCCTGGTGGTGATTTCTTCTATACCTGAAGACATTTTGTAAGCTAAAGTAGCGGATCTGAAAGATATAGTTGGCAACTGGAAGTGGAATTTGTTCCAACATTACCTCCCTTTCTTAGTCTGTCTGGATATTGCAGATATAATCCCAAATGTAGAAAGATTAACGAAGGATAACATAAGGTGGGGTCAAACCAAGAATGGACGATTCACAGTAGCATTAACCTATGAGTTAATTGAAGGCAGCACCATGGACGCAAATGCTAGTCTCTGGTATCTAATCTGGAAATGGGCAGGGCCTCAACGGATCAGAGCGTTCCTTTGGTTGCTGAGCAAGAAAAGGCTTCTGACCAACCAATAAAGAGTGTCTTGTCATATTGCTATGGATAATAGTTGTACCATATATGGCCAGGACGAGTCCACTATCCATATGATCCGGGATTATCCGAGAGATCAAGCATCCTGGTGAAAGTTTCGCTTAGGGGTGGGTGATACAACCTTCTTTCAATAAGAAGTGGAAGTATGGGTGAAATCCAACCTTATAAAACACTCCCAAGAGATGTAAGGGGAATGAGCTACTATCTTTGGAGTCACCTATTGGATGTTATGAAATTGGCATAACAAAAGCCTCTTTGAAGTTGATTTCGTTTGGTCGGAAGATATTACGAGAGTAGTAATGGATTAAGTGGAGTGGATAATTAGGGCAAGAATAGTGAAAAGCTATGTGTTTTCGAATCAGGGTCTCTCGATGGGTAGTCTAGTAGGGTGGTCCAAACTGTCGGAGGACTGGGTCAAGCTAAATACAGATGGGGCGGTTAAACAAGGGTCGTCCATCGCTACCACTGGAGGTTTAATTCGTGACCGGACCGGCCAGTGGTGCAGTGGGTTTATGCAACATATTGGACGAGGATCGTCGCTAGCTGCTGAACTTTGGAGAATCTACTCAGGCCTAACATTGACTTGGTTAATGAGGTACCACCGAGTCATTGTCGAAGTGGAATCCTTAGAAGTCATTAATATCCTATCCTCTTCAAGTACATAGTTTACTAAGCATATTTTTTTTGTTGGCAGGTACTCGGGAGTTACTCTAACGAGATTGGGAGATCCAACTGCAACACATGCATCGTGAAGGAAACTAGTGTGCGGATAACTTGGCCACCCTCACAGTCTGAACCAGCTCAGGCATACATTACCTTCAGGAGCCACCGATGTCAGTAGTGGAGCTCTTCCACTGGGACAAGTAAAGAGCTTTGTATCGCAGAGCAATACGCTAGTTAGTTTTTATTTGGGATTTGAATTCTCCTTTGTAATAGATTTTTTTTCCATGGACAAAACATTACATAAAACAAGAGGAAGACAATATAGAATACATCACATGATAACAAAAGGCAGTACTGAGTGCACAAGAAGAGGGAAAAGAATTGAAAATCTTTCAGACAAAAGAAAAAGGGGAAATAATACAGCAACAACCTAGAATCAAT
Source organism: Erythroxylum reticulatum (assembly GCA_025504915.1). Taxonomy (NCBI): domain Eukaryota; kingdom Viridiplantae; phylum Streptophyta; class Magnoliopsida; order Malpighiales; family Erythroxylaceae; genus Erythroxylum; species Erythroxylum reticulatum. Next base: position 12,605,151 of record JANSVA010000003.1, read on the forward strand.
GTCTAGATCACCTCTGTTTCAATGATTGCTCCCAAACCTAAATTCAATCAATCTAACAAGACCCTTCACCCCCAAAACAACAAGGAATTGGTAACAAAGAGTATAAAGATTGTAGAAATTGAATTAACGCCACAAGTTAAACTTACTTGATAAGTTGAATCAATCCTTAAGGTAAAACAAGCAAGAATCTGATTTCTCTCTTGAAGAATTCTTTTTAATTCTATTCATGTCTAAAAATTTGTGTTAATACCTAAAGCAAGGGTTTAAATACTCTTTGCAATATAAACCCAAACAAAGATAACCTAAAAAACCCTAAAGAAAGCCCAAAATATCAAAAAGGCCTTCTTGAAACAAATCTACCCAAGAATAAATCTCACATGGATTTGGGCTCCGAAACTAATTAAAATTGACTAGTCTTAATCTAAATAGAATAAGGAAACCACAAAATAGAAGACTAACTTAAGAGGGGCGAATTGGGCTTTTAAATTAGGCCCACAAGCTTGGTTCCTTAAAATAAAATATGCACATGACTTTTTTAATGAAGCACATGCACAATTAATGCAAATCAGCCCATGAAAAAGCCTAAAAGAAGTCCACACATCCTTTACAAGATAAAATAAGCCCAAGCTCATTGATTAGACTTGTGCTGATGAAAATTGGCTAAGTGTTAGCCCTCTTGGTTTGATGTCTCCAATGTGCACACATACTTAGATGTCTTCCTATGCTCTTCCCCAAGCTTGATCAACAAAACTTTTTGAAGTTCTTGTGAAATAAAAGCTTGTACATAAATCTGAAATTGTGTATTGAACCCATTGGCATCCTTAAGTCTCCATTGCCTTGGTGAGTTGTATTAGAAAACGAAAACATGTTTTAATGTAACTAACAGATGCTGTAAATGGCAGGTGACTTGCAACCGTGTGAGTCCAATCCAAGCACACGGTGGATTGCTTCTAAATTTTCTGTAACCAACAAAAGATTTCCTTATAAGTAAATCCAACAAAAGGAAAGATGCCATTATTTGAAATTTATTGGATGGCATTGAATGGTATTTAAAGGTTCCATTACAGATTGTAATGACGTGTTTTCATTGCATAAATGACATGCTGCATAGTTGTGTAACTGTAACTTCCGTCTCCTTAGGTATTTGGTCTATGAACTTGAAGGTCAAAGACCAAGTATCAAGAACTCTGGAGGATCTGGTCGACCCCAAGACTACTAGTCATAGATATATGTATATATGCCCTCTTTGAAGCAGATATAAGTTAATGGTTTCGGGGATTTGAAGGGCGGCCTCTTTGGTCCAGATGAATATGAAAATATAAATAGTTGAGGTATTCCCAGAAAGAGAAAAGTCTACCTAGCAGCTTTATTAGCAATATAGTTTCAGAGAGGACATTTAGGAAGAAGGAAAAGAGCAATTATTTGATGAGATGGCCGAGGGAGGAGCGAACTTGGAGTATACACCTACTTGTCGCAGTGGTTTGCACTGTTACTGTTGCTATTCCTCTTGCTATGGAAAGGATTCTCCACTATCTTGGCAAGGTGGTATATCATACATGTACACTTTGAGAAAAAAGTTTGATCTTTGCTTACTCTCTTTTCCTTTCAATGTATAGTATAATATCTGGGTTCAGACGATATTTAACTACCTTGAAGTGTGTATTAGGAAGGAATAAGCATTTACATACGCACGTCTGCAATATATCTGGCTTACACCGCATGGGGATTTGATTTGCAGATTTTAAAGTGGAAACAACAGAGGGCCTTGTATGAAGCATTGCTGAAAATCAAAGAAGGTAAATGATTCATAATAACCATGGCCATACTTTTGTGCCTTTTAATTTGCTTGTGACTTCTGCAGACTTGATGCTTCTGGGGTTCGTATCACTGCTGCTGACAGTATTACAAGGCCCAATCAACTCAATATGCATATCCCAGAAGTTGGCCAACAAATGTCTAACTTGCAAGAAAGAAGACAATGCGACTGCCCACTTTCAGAACTCCTTTTCCTTCATCTCCGCTCGCTTTTGCCGTCTCTGGGACTTCTGCTGCAGATAGCTGTCCACAGGTAAATTGTCCGATCAATTTCTTCTGTTCTTTATCATGTCTTAATTTTGATGAAGCTGTCGACCAACATCTTCAAGCATGTGCCTCTATACATCTTCATGCACGCGCCTAAATCCCAATCAATCATCTGTTTCTATATTGAAAACGGTACCAACAAGTTTACCGTATTACGGTATTAAGTAGCCAAGGTTTTATTTTGCAAGACAAATTTTGGTGGCAAATTCTAGAAAGCTATCTATATGTCAGCTAAATGGCGATCTTAATTAGGACAATCGAGACCTGAAGTTTGTGAGTGATTCTATTATTACCCAAATGCTTGTTAGTTTATGCCCTTACGGCCAATCAATTAGATATAAATTAATGTATGACATTATATTTTATTAATGAAAAGACTTTATTTATTTTTTATGTACTAATTTAATTAATATTTTATGTTTTAATACTAAAGATAAAATTCTTAGAATAATTACTGTGTAATTGAAATTATGATGAGATCATAATTACGAGCTTTAATTTACACTTATGTGTTGTTCCTAAATATTTATAGTTGTAGTTTCATTAAGACTGGATATTGTTGAAATGTTAAAATTAGCATACATTATGTTTCTTTCTTATGAAGAAAGTAATTGATCTAATAAATTAAAGTATAGAGATACTTAAACTAATATGTGGGTGATTATTAGAAAATAAATCACTGAACTGACCCGATTACGAAAATTCCAAATAAAATATTACTTATATGTCTATGAATTATCTCATAATGATAGTTGTATAATTGATCATTAGACTTAAGATTACAAAGGTATCTAGTGTGGGATTACTGTGTTTTGATGCTATTTAGGAATCTTCCTAGGATAATTTAGTCGGTAATAATTGGATACAGTATGAACAATATGTAGATAGTTGAGAAAGTTAATATAGGATTTGTCACTCTAAAGTAATTAGAGAGAATATTTTATTGTTCTTGATTAGTAATAATTTATGGAATTCTTTGGCCAGAGTGAATTGATATTTAAAAAAGGAGTCTTCAAATTTCAATTATAAATCAATTACTAATTAACAAGAACGAACATGATTGGATAATGAGAATAGACATTGTATCCATACTCTGTCCAATTAGAATATTGAATGACGAAAGGATTAAATTATACATTATAACCATACATAGACAGGTTCAGTCAATCACTTTTCCTGATATTTAGGTAATCATGACATGTTGCTAAATGACAATTATGATTTATGATTATGAATTATTTAATTGGAGAATTAAAGATAAATTAAAAGAAGTTTTAATTTATCTAATTCTGCCAATTTATTATGAAACTAATGGGTCACACATTAAAAAGCAATTTGTGAAAGAAAAATCAATTTAATTAAGCTGAACTTAATTATAAAGTTTGAGAAACTTTGGGAATCAAATATGATATATTTGATTTTATTAAAATTAAATTAAATTAAATTAATTATATTCATAATTATAATTTAGATTTAATTTTAATAAAAGACTGTCATGATTTTACTATTTAAAGGGAAAAGCTTTTTAGAAGCTAGCATTTTTTGTCTTCTTTCTCTCAAAACAGTTTGGCAGTTACTCTGTGCATACTATCAGAGGTTAGAAAATTGGACAACTTGTGATTGATTAATCATAGAAAAGTTTTACAGATTTGGAAAGGAAAACGAATAAGGTATGATTTCTAGATCGATCTGTGTTTTATTCATGTTTAATCAATTATTGAGATCCACTCAAAATCTGTAAAAAAAATTTTTGTTTTACATTGCGCTTGTGATTCGATTACTGTTGGATTCCAACAGTGGTATCAGAGCCAAGTTTCGATCTTGAAACTTATGGGTTAGGAATAATATATTTGATATATTTTGGCAAAAGTTGTCACCTAACGATACTAGCAGTCACATGAGATGTGATTGAAAAGTTGTTTTCTACTTTATTTTTAGTTGGTTAATTGAGCAAACTCAAGATCAATTAATTTTAAATAGGATCCTAGCCTACTAAGAAATTATTTGATAATTTTTTGATGTAATAGTGAAGGCTATTATTTTGTAGAAAATAGTAGGAGTAATCAAATAATTTTAAAGTCCTTATTTTATTTGATTTTTGGATATAAACTAATATATGCTCCTGTTATGTTTTCTCGGTTATTGAATTTGAAGATGAGAACTAACTTAACATTGAGGAGCATCTTGGATGTTGACAACCTGACTGGATCCAACTTTTTAGACTGGCTACGAAACTTAAGAATAGTTCTTAGGTAAGAGAAGAAATTGTATGTTCTTAATACTCCTGCTCTATCTAAACCTTGTTCAGATGCTATTGATGAAGATTGGAAGAAATATCAGTGATATATGGATGATGTTGAACAAGCTATATGTGTGATGTTAGCTTACATATCTCCTGAAATTTAGAGGCAGCATGTGAACATAGATGCACCTACCATGATACTGAATCTTAAGGAGTTATTTTGTGCACAAAGTAGGGTGGAGAGATATCAAATCTCCAAGGAACTATTTCAATACAAGATGATAGAAAAATCTTCAGTCAATGCTCATGTGCTAAAGATGATTGGGTATATTGAGAAATTAACTCAATTGGATTTTGTCATAGACCACGAGTTAAGCGTTGATTTGGTGTTGCAGTCTTTGAGTTCGAGCTTTTCACAGTTTGTCATGAATGTCAATATGAATCAGAAGGACATGACATTGCCTGAACTATTGAACATGCTTAAGACTGCGGAAGGGTGCCTTAAGAAGGAACCTAGTTCTGGACTTGTTATTAGTTCTTCTAAAAGCAAGAAAAAGGGCTTTAAGAAGAATAATAACAAGAAATAGAAGGTTTCTACTAATGTAGTCAAATGCAAAGGAGGTGTCAAGAAGAAGTACAATGAGAAGGGCACATGTTTTCATTATGGAGTCAACGGATATTGGAAGAGGAATTACCCATCTTTTCTTGCTAGCCTGAAAGATAAAAGGCTTAAAGAAGCTGTCTCTTCAGATATGTTTATGATTGGGATCAATCTTTCTACTTCTATTCCACATTCTTGGGTATTAGATACTAGTTGTGGTTCTCACTTGTGTAATAACATGCAGATGATAACAAGGAATAGATCATTGAAGAAAGGTAAAGTGGACCTACGAGTTAGCAATGAAGCAAGAGTTGCTGCATTAGTTGTGGAGACATGTAGTTTAGCTTTGCCTTCTAGCCTTATTAGAACTTGATAATTGTTATTATGTTCCTTTTATTACAAGAAACATCATTTATATTTCTTATTTGGATTTGAATGGATTTTTCTTTATAATTAAGAATAAGAATTGTTCTTTTTATAAAGATAATGTTTATTGTGGATCTAGGTTACTTACAAATGATTTGTATGAGTTAGATCTAAAAAGGCCAATTCTTAACATAAATAGTAAGAAAAGTAAATTACGTAACAAAACTCCATCTTATTTATGGCATTGTAGGTTAGGTCATATCAATGAAACTAGAATCAAAAAATTGATAAAGAAGGATATTTGGATCCTTTTGATTATGAATCATATGAAATTTGTGAATCCTGTTTATTGGAAATGATGGCTAAACTACCCTTTAAGGGAAAGGGACAACATGCTAGTGAGTTACTAGAATTAATACATTCAGATGTATGTGGACCTATGTCCACAAATACTAGAGGTTGATACTCATATTTCATTACGTTCACAGATGACCATTCTAGATATTATTATGTGTACTTGATGAAATAAAAATCTGAATCATTTGAAAAATTCAAAGAATTTAGACTAGAGGTAGAGAAACAAACTGGCAAAAGTATTAAGATACTTAAATCAGATCGAGGTGGTGAGTACTTAGATCACGAGTTTCTTAATTACTTAAAAGAGAATGAGATTCTCTCACAATGGTCTCCTCCTGCAACTCTACACCATAATGGAGTTTCTGAGAGGAGAAATTGTACACTATTAGATATAGTACGTTCTATGATGAGTCATGTAGTCTTTCCTATATCCTTTTGCAGATACGCAATTTAAACCACAATATATCTTCTTAGAGTTCCATCTAAATCAGTTAATAAGACACCATATGAGATATAGACTGGTAGAAGACCTGGATTATCACACTTAAAGATTTAGGGATGTGAAGCTTACGTAAAGCATGCTATATCTGATAAACTTCAAGCCAAATCAAATAAATGTAGATTTGTGGGGTATCTGAAAGAAAGTTTCAGTTATCAATTCTATCATCCTATTAATCAAAAGATGTTTACCTCAAGACATGCTACATTCTTAGATAGAGAATTTATTATCAGAGAAAGTAGTGGGAGTGAGGTTGAACTTAGAGAAGTTTAAGAACCACAAATTCACATCGATATGGAATAAGAACCTCAAGTTGATACATATGATGTACAACCGAGAGTTTAAGAGACACATAGTTTGCAACGAACTAGTAGGATACATCATCCTCCCACTGGATTAGATCTACATATTGAGCATGGAAATGATAACGTATCGCTTATAGATGATGAGCCTACTACTTTTAAAAAAACAATGTCAGACATCGATTCTTTAAAATGGCACGAAGTTATGAAATCCTAAATGGAATCCACGTACACTAACCAAGTATGGAACTTTAGTGAATGTACCTGAAAGTATAATACCTATTGGGTGCAAATGGATTTTTAAGAGAAAAACTGACATGGATGGAAATGTACATACGTACAAAGCAAGGTTGGTGGTGAAAGGTTACAAAAAAAAAGAGTTCATTTTGATGAAACTTTTTCATTGTAGCAATGCTTAAATCTATAAGGATTTTATTGGCTATAACAGCATACCATGATTATGGAATTTGGCAAATAGATGTCAAAACAACATTTCTTAATGGGAATTTGCAAAAGGATGTGTATATGACATAACCTGAAGGTTTTGAATCCAAAGAATTTCCTGATCAAGTATGCAAGTTGTAAAGGTTCATTTATGGACTTAAGCAAGCGTCGTAGAGTTGGAACATCCATTTTGATGAAACAATCAAAGAGTTTGATTTTATAAAAAATGTGGACGAACTTTGTGATTACAAGAAGGTAAGTGGGAGTGCATTCGTTTTCTTAGTACTTTATGTGGACGACATATTGCTTATTAGAAATGATATTTCAATGCTCCAGTTTGTTAAGATATGGTTATCTAAGAACTGTTCCATGAAGGATATGGGAGAATAAGCTTATATACTAGGTATAAAGATCTATCGAGATAGATCAAAAATTTTGCTTAGATTATCTTAATCTACATACATAGATAAAGTGCTAAAGAGGTTTAGTATGGAGAATTCCATAGGGGGATTCTTACCCATATCGCATAGGATCTCTCTCATAAAGTATGTGTCCACAGATATAAAATAAGAGAGAAAATAGATTGTATTCCATATGATTCGACAATTAGATCAATCATATATACGATGCTATATACTAGACCAGATGTTGCTTATGCTTTAGGCATAACAAGCAAATATCAAGCTAGTCCCGGTGAGGGTCATTGGACAGCTATGAAAAACATCTTGAAGTTCTTAAGAAGGACTAAAGATATTTTTCTAATCTATGGAGGAGCTGAGCTGAGAGTTTAGGGTCATTCAGATTCTAGTTTACAGTATGATCAAGACAATAATAGATCACAATTAGGGTATATTTTTACTCTTTATGGTGGTGCGGTTAGTTAGAAGAGTTCCAAAAAATCAACCATTGCAGATTCAACGACTGAAGCAGAGTACATTTTAGCGTCAGAGGCAGCAAAGGAAGCAGTTTGGATAAAGAAGTTCATCACTGAACTTGGAGTGGTTCCTAGCATTGTTGAGCCCATAATATTGTATTGTGACAACAACGGTGCTATTGCATAAGCAAAGGAACCGAGGTCTCATCAACAGTCTAAGCATGTACTCAGGAAGTTTCACTTGATCAGGGAGATAGTATAGCGGAAAGACATAACATTAGAGTAAGTTCCTATTGAAGAGAATCTAGCAAATCCTACTATTAAGCCATTGTCTCAAAAGAGACATGATTGACATATGGATGGATATGAAATTAGATTAATAGGGGATTGACTTCAGTGCAAGTATGAGATTGCTAGTTTATGCCCTTGCAGCCAATCAATTTGATGCAAATTATTGTATGACATTATATTTTATTAGTAAAAAGGCTTTATTTATCTTTATGTATTAATTTAATTAATATTTTATCTATTAATACTAAAGATAAAATCCTTGGAATAGTTACTGTGTAATTGAAATTATGATAAGATCATAATTATGATATTCAATTTACACTTATGTGTTATTCCTAAATGTTCCTAGTTGTAGTTTCATAAAGACTGGATATTGTTGAAAAGGTAAAACTAGCACACATTATGTTTCTTTCTTATAAAGAATGTAATTTGATATTATAAATTAAAGTATAGAGATACTTAAGATTATTAGAGAATAAGTCATTGAACTGACCCGATTATGAGAATTCCAAATGGAATATTACTTATGTGTCTATAGATTATCTCATAATGATGGTTGTATAATTGATCATCAGACTTGAGATCACCAAGGTATCTAGTGTGAGAATTACTGTATTTTGATGCTACTTATGAATCGTCTTAGGATAATTTAGTCGGTAGTAATTGAATACAGTATGAACAATATGTAGATAATTAAATAAGTCAATATAGGATTTGTCACTCTAAAGTAATTAGAGAGAATATTCAGCTATTCTTGATTAGTAATAATTTATGGAATTCTCTAGTCAGAGTGAATTGATATTTGAAAAAGGAGTTTTCAAATTTCAAATTTAAGTCAATTACTAATTAGCAAGAACGAACATGGTTGAATGATGAGAGTAGCCACTGTATTCATACTCTGTCCAATTAGAATATTGAATGACGAAAGGACTAAATTATACATTATAGTCATGCACGGATAGTTTAAGTCAATCACTTTGATATTCCTTATATTTGGGTAATCATGACATGTTGCTATACGTCAATCATGATTTATGATTATGAATTATTTAATTAGAGAATATAAATAAATTAAAAGAAGTTTTAATTTATCTAATTTTAATTGTGAATTATAATTATAATTTATAATCATTGCCAATTTATTAGGAACCTAATGGGTTACACATTAAAGAGCAATTATGAAAGAAAAATCAATTTAACTAAGTTGGATTTAATTATAAACTTTGAGAAACTTTGGGAATCAAATATGAGATATTTGATTTTATTAAAATTAAATTAATTAGAATTATAAATTAATTTTAATTTTAATTAAAAGGATTTAATTTTAATAAAAGATTGTCATGATTTTTCTATTTAAAGGGAAGAGCTTTTTAGAAGCTAGCACTTTTTGTCCTCTTCCTCTCAAAGCAATTTGGCAATTGCTCTCTGGATATCATCAGAAGCTGGACAATTGGACAGCTTGTGATTGATCAATCAGAGAAAAGTTTCATAGATTTTAGAAAGGAAAGCGAACAAGGTATGATTTCTAAATCGATATGTGTTTTATTCAAATGTAATTAATTATCGAGATCCGCTCAGAATTCCTAAAAAATTTTATTTTCCGCTATGCTCGTGATTCGATCACCTTTGGATTCTAACAATGCTATGGTTACAGAGTGATACTTTGTGACCTAAGTGTGATACATTCGAGAAAAATATTCTATTTCTCGTATTGGCTGAATTTACATACTCTAAAGATGGAAACTAAAGCCAAGTTCGTTGAAAGCGATGGAAAAGGTTATCTAATATGATTTAAAACTTAAATTGTTTTCTGTGGTTTAATGTATATGGTCTAGTCTGCAGGGAAATTTTCCAATTTTATCTACAACTGTAGTGCATCATCTTCATATATTTATCTTCGTCCTAGCCTGTACTCATGTCACCATTTGTGCTCTAACTATTCTTTTCGGAACTGCAAAGGTAAGTCTAGTTTTTGTTTATGTTCTTTCTTCATTTTTAGGTGTAGAATAGGGAGGATCCTGACGTTGAAATCATCTAAGATACTTACCTTTCTCTTTATCTAGATAAAGCTTTGGGAGCATTGGGAGGACTCCAAGGATGATGAGTTAGAAGAGGGTAATATTTTTGTTAAATACTCATATTAGGTAGAATTAGTATTACATTACCAAAGTTTTTTGGGTTGAGATACTTACAGGTAGTCATTACTATGCTATTTGACAGGTAAAAGTAGAAGATTTACACAAGTCCAAGGTCATGATTTCATCAAGAAGCGTTCCATGGGATTAGGAAAGGATTCTTACATTCTGGGTTGGGCGGTAAATTTTCTTACAATCATTTGCAAGTTTACTTGTGTAATAAACCTAACAATAGCTTCCACTGCATGATCATTTGCAAGTTTACTTATGTTTCTATCAATGACTTTATAAATCCTGCCCTTTAATTTTACATATGGTAATTTTAGTCCTAAACAAGTCACATCATATGCTATTTTTAATTTACTTTTATTAGCAATCTTTTCTCAAGTAGTTTTATGGATCTGTAACCAAATCTGACTACACCACTCTACGATTGGGATTCAGCATGGTATGCTCTTTCAACTCTAATGCATGTTTTCCTTTTTAGGAACTGAGTGGTGTCTTGTTTCAATTCAACAGGCACTACTAAATTTAATTTTCTTTTACAGACTCATTGTAGGGGAAATCCTAAGTTTGACTTCCGCAGGTATATGTTGCGTACCCTTGAAGTCGATTTTAAGAAAGTTGCAGGAATAAGGTTAGTTGCATTCTAATGCCTAGATTGTAGGTAAACCAGGAGTTGAAAAATATGCTTTCTGATGTCTTCTTTCTTGGAAAAGCCTACAAATCTTTGACTTAACTTCACTGAAATTGTAGTTTGTCTCTCTGGTTATTTTTTATTACTCCCTTATTGGTGAACGATTATGGTAAGTTAATCACATTTGTTGATTCTCCTAAAATCAATTTGCTTTTTTTTGTGTATGTCAGGTTTCATTCTTCCAGGTGTTGTTATTGTTGGTTTATTCCCTACAACCAATCGCTTTGGTTGTAGTTTGTGACAAATTATTTAAAGGTATTTTGTATCATGTATATTTTTAGATGTATATGATAAAGTCCATGGGATAATTGTACATTGCAAATGAAATTATAATAAAATTATAATTATGAGATTTATATTGCATTTATGCATTATTCATAAATGTTCCTAGTCATTGCTCTATAAAGATTTAAGATTGAACATTAATAGAATGTAAAAAGACTAGCACACATTTTGTTTTTCCTTATGAAGGAAGTAGTCGATCTCATAGGCAAAAGTATAAAGATACTTAAACAAATGTGTGAGTGCTTGTTAAAGAACAAGTTCACTGAATAGACCTGATATGAGAAATCTATTTGG
>JANSVA010000003.1:12646856-12659441 GCA_025504915.1 Erythroxylum reticulatum
GCTAATTAACTCCAAATAAAATAATTTATCTAACAAGACCACAAAATTTATTCAAATCATGCTTAATCAATTAAAAACATTCAGGGCCCATCATTAAAACTACATATTGATATCCAAATGTTTCAATTGTTTATCGAATTCTATTGACTGTACCTATGATGGTAGCATCAGTTGATAGAAGTTTTTCAAAGTTAAAATTATTGAACACCTACTTAAGGTTATCAATATTACAAGGTTAAATAGTTTAGCTATTTTATGCGTCGAGAAGGATATGTTAGACAATATTGATCTTGATACTATTATTAATGATTTTCCATTAAGAAATGTATGGATAAATTGTTTTTCATGATCATATATATGCTTGTTAGTGAAATTCTCCTAGTAATTTACAATATGATATTGCTGTTCGATTATTGCTACTGTCATTTTGTTATTAGTATTACTATTTTTGATTATTTTATTACTACTGACATTTGCAAGATGTTATTAGTTACTGTTATGATCATTTAGTTTTTTTTTAGTGTATGGACTTATGTGTTGATTCACTTATATATGAATGCTAAATTTTAATAACAATAATATACTTTAAATTTTACATATTTGTATATTGCTGATTTATTAGGGCCCTTCTTTTTACTTTGTTCCAGACCTTTAAAATGCTAAGAACGGTCCTAGATTGAGTGTATAAGATTTTGTGATTTTATTTAAGACTTAAAAAAGAGATGTCTAGAATTTTAAAAATATTTACATTTTAGTTACTTTTCTAAAAAGAGTTCAAAAGATTTCTAATGAAATGAGTTTGATGTAACAAAGGACTTTAATTGGATTTACACCTATTTGTTAATAAAAAATTAAAATTTATTAATTAAAAGAAAAGATTGTAATTTTAAAAGAAAGATGGGCTTCTTATTTGTAAAGTGTAATTTGCTCTTAAAGGAATGAATAATCCTAAACTAAATGAATGCAAAAGAAAAATCTAAAGATTTACGGAGAATTTCCTCTAGTCTAGAAAAGTAGAAGATTATAAAGGGAATAAGTTGAAATGGGACCATCCTTGTTGGATGAAGTAAGAAGGAGGGTTGGGAGTGGTTTCTTTTTAGCTGAATCAAATTAAGATAATTACTAAGAGAATTTGGAAGCATCTCAATGATAGAGAGGCTTTATAAAGCAAATGGATAAATGTCTAATATTTGAGTGATTCTAAATTTTGGCAGTTGGAAGAGAAGATAGAGTATCCTTATCCTTTCATCAACATTTTAAGGAACATATACTATATTTACCCCCTTATCTAAACGCAAATTGGCAATGTTGAAGATTCTTGGATTTGGATGGACAACTGGACACCTCATAATCTATTGATTAAGAGAGCTTAGTTGCTCTCTCTTCTAGGTAGATGGACAATTAAGATTAAAATCTCACATATTATTGCTAACAATGAGTGGAAGATCATAGGAAGAGGAGTTGACAAATTTCAAGATTATCTCCCTAGATACATGCCTAATTCATCCATCAAGGATAAACTAATTTGGTCTGCTAGCAGGAATGGATAATTCACCAACTCTTCTCATTTGAAAGCAATAAGACCTCATTATTCGAGTGTTCCTTGGTATAATGTAGTCTGGAAAGGACCTTTGATGCCTAAGACTTCTTTTGTAACCTAGTTGATAGCTAAAGGAAGGTTGAAGACCAAAGATAGACTGAGAGAAGCAATGATCATATTTGTGTCCTATGCAAGACATTACCTGAAACTGTTAGTCACTTGTTCTTCAAATGTAAGTTTTCTTTTATTAGATGATGATGAAGCACAAAATGAATTTAGTTTGCCTTGAGAATGAATAGGCAAATATTTTGGTTTAGGTTGAAAATCTCAATAAAAGGGTTGGAAAAGATAAGAAATGTCTGAGTCTAATGGTAACTTGTTTTGTCTATTCGATTTGGTTTGAAAGAAACCAAAGAATCTTCAGGAATTTTCACACATATAAATATATTGTTGCAAATACAACATATTGCTAGATCAGAGAGGTTTTGATAGCTAACCAAGTTATTTATATCCTAAGTTCTTCCATGAAGCATAGTTGGGGTTTGGAACAATTAAACCTTGTCTATTTTTTATTAGTTTCTAGCTTTGTTATAAGGATTGGTTTCCTAACCTCATAGTTTTATAACTATTATTCCTATGGCCTTTTAATTGACTTGATTACCTTTTGACATTTTCAATAATATTTATTTATTTATCAAAAAAGAAAATTTTAATGATGGGCCCGAACTACATGAATTAAGAAATTGAAAAGTGCAATAAGTCTGAATTGAATGAGTCGAATTACATTTCTAAAGCACATATAGAAGAAATAAGTAAAATTTATGCTACATTAGCTATTCTAAAAGGCTTTAGACTTAAATCTCTTTTGATATAAGATAAACGAATAAAGCTATGACCTGGTGAATGAATTTGAACATTGTCAAGCTTTTGGTTTGGCCTTTTCAAATTTTATCACTTACTAGTCTTATTAATCTCTTTTTTTTTTAAAGTTGAACCTTAACTCCTCTCACTCTCCTTATTTGGAACATTCAATCTAAACAGTTTAAAAAGAAAATAATTGTTACATTTATTTTAAGTTGGAATTATATTAAATATGCTTGACACTAAATATAGGACCTAATTATTAAAAAGTACTTAATTTAGTCTAACTCCTGGGAATTAAGTATCCAAATAAATATTTTATTTTATTTTGAAAAATATATTTTAAAAACCCTAAATTTAAATAAAAATAAGTTTAAAAATAAAAAAATCATTACACATTAATCACATAAACTGGGCTAAGCCTAAGTATTTTAAAGCTTTGTCTACTGCTTTTCACTTATTTGATTCATTTCACTTTCTGGTCTTCTTGAATTTAACCTTTTGGATGCAATTTTCTAACAAATTTATAAGCTCTTAATCCATTTGAAATAGCTTAAATTTTACCAAAACGGAGAGTGTTCAAGACAATGTTTCTCGCAAAGGAAGGACGTATGATTAAAAATGGAATCATAAATCTTAAAACATATATACAAATATAGGTATAACTTATAATAACTTGACTTGAGGCTTAATTACATTCTAATGACATTGAAAACATGCAAGAAGACAAGGAGTTTTGTAACTTGAAACGCATAAATCATGATGGAATAAAGAGAGTGACATAAAACTAACTATTGAAAAGGAAAGTAAAAATAAAAATAACAAAACATCGAGATTCTAACATCTCCAAAAAGTCATGCAAATAAAAACAATTAAGTGTTATAGCTATTGTGATAATAAGAAAAGCATTCTCAAACAAATATTTAAAAAGAGGTAATCACAATCTACTTGAGATAACCACCACAGTGTATTAATATGCTATACAATAGGAGGAAACATGAAAAAGTTGATATAATTACATCAAAAGTAGATAATATATCATAACTACAAATCTAAAAACACAAAAGATGTATATGAGCTTGAAGCCCATAAATCTTATAAATTTATTATAAATTTTAAACGATTTTATGTTAATAACACTAAACATCATAAATAAAACATATAATTGGATAACTAACTAATAGTAAACTAATATTAAACTAAAATAGGATCAAGATTTGTTAGTCCCTTTCCACTTTTTGTCTTATTTTAAAACTAGTGAATGAATTGTCTATTCTAATGAACAACTATGAAAAATTCATATATGATAATCATAAAAAGTATAATAATTATTAAAGAGATTAGGAAAAGAGAGATAAAATTGCTTATAAGAGAGTGGTCAAGTAACTCTTTGCCTACGTTTAGTTCCTAATCTTTACTTGAAAATTCACTATCTTCTTCCTTTAATAGGTTAAGAATAAACCTTTATACAACATCTTCTTTGCTACGGGTGAAGAGTAACTCTTTACAAATCATGTTCAAGATTAAGAGGAACCCTCATAATGTGATCTCAAGTAACTTCACAAATTACAATAATTGCACAACCATATAACTCAAAACATTCCTCTTTAACTCACATAAGTAAATAAAGGATATATGTCATGTCATGAACATATGCATTTTCTAACCTGTCAAGACTCTTATCAACTCTTTAATATGCCTGAGATCCCTCCTACTATTCTATTTATATACAAAATAACCTAAAATAGTAGTTAAAAATAAAAATTAGTTATCATAACAACTAGAAATAATAACATTGATTGGCCAATGTAGTCATAATCTCATAAAACATGTTATTAAACCAAATCATTTGATCACTCACCTACATTTATTGACCAATTTATCTAATAATTTAACATTGGTCAACCACTAACTTAGATTGGTCAACCAGTTTATCTAAAAATAAGTTTTTCAAAGTTTTCATGTTCTTTTAAGGATAAAACATACTCTTTTGACAAAAAATTAATTTAAAACTATTTCCAAAGTTTTCTAAAAGTATTTTTAAAGATCAAGAGAATTTATTTAAAAATCAAAATGAATTTCCTTTTGATTATAAAAGGATTTATGCATTATGGCCTACATGTAAATGATCATGTAATGATTGAACCATTAATTTATTGAAATGATCAAAATAAGGTTACAAGAAGGATTACAGTACTTTCTTTAAACCGTGATATACTTGATTCTTCCTTATTCTTGGTTCTTCATTGAAATTCTCATGAATCTCTCTTAAGTTATATATATGCTCTATTTTGTAGATTTTCTTTATCCTTTGGTTGCTCAATTGATTCAACTGTCTCATTTATTTGCTTTTCCTTTTAATTAAAGTTAATCTTTCACATATTAGCTTATTATTATCACTAAGAATAAAAATATTAGTAGTAACATTTTTTATCAGAAGAACTATTGGTTAGAACTTCAATTGGACCAACAATCTCTCCTTTTTGGATTATGTCAAATATCTGGTGTTATTTAAGATAATAAATGGAATTGAATAAGTTTTTTATGTTAAAGTAATGTATAATGCATACTATCCCTTAGTTCATGCAATATAAAGTGATCAAGTTTCAATATTACTATTCTCTCTTCTTTTTGTCAACACTAAAAAGGTATATGATATATAAATCTATAAGAACTAAAAAGAAAAAACAAATAACTTTTACCTCTCCCTTTTTAAAAACTCTATCATATAGGCAAATAGTACAATTAAAGAATTTATAAGATCAAAGAGCAATTCTTATAATTCTTATGTAACATTTTCAAAGATCAATCCATCTCCCCTTAAATATATATAATAATGCTTCCTTTCTTAAATCCATATACTAATTCAATATGCTCAAATGTTATCAATATGAAAATAAGTGTATACCTCCTATTATATACCACTAATGGTTACCTTATTTTCTTCCTCATTTGGTTCAACAATTGATTTTTTTTCTTCAAAATGTAAGAGATTGAATTAACTAAATCAAAATCAACAAGTACATTAAAAAAATACAACAATAAGGCTAGTATATGTTAAAACTTATACTAGCAAAGTTGGAAGAGTTACAACAATCCATAAATAGGAATTACAAGGAAAGTTTAGTGATCACTTCTAGAGATAGATCAAACATAATATCACGTGTTAAAGATGCTAGTATAAGTTTAAGGAGGAATTTGGTTAGACTAGATTCAGAATCCCCTATGGAATTCCCAAAGATTTTAATATTTCTTTCCCTCCATACGTGGTAGACAATTAATCCAAGGTAATTCTAAGGAATCTCTTGTCACCCTTGTTTTTCATATTGAGGTTAGTTACCTATTGACTGACATTTAACCAATCAATACTAGGGTAAATAAGGCTATAAAGGTGAAGAAGATAGTTCCATATAAGCAATGAGTAGGAACACTTAAAAAATAAATGCTTATGTGTCTCTTACTTACTACCATATAACACACACCGACTGTTGTCTATAGGAAACTTAAGCTTACCTTAGTGCCAAGCATCAAATAGACTACTAAACAAAGTATAAAAGAGCGGGATGGAACAATTTGAGAATCCTATGCAAGGGTAAAAACTTATCGCAATAAATGTGACCCCATTAATAGATCCCTACAAGAAGAATTAGAAAATTTTAAGGATCAATTCTGAATCCGTTGAACACAGCCATGGAGGATTAATCTAGTGTATAGCTTGGTTGTAACTGAATGGACTGCCCAATACTAGGAGTTATTCAACAAATGTCTCCAACCTTAGTATTGATAGGTACAATAACTTTAATCATGTTGAATTCTCAATGCTTATACAAAGGGCTCAACCTTTGCAAATTATTGAACCAAAAGTTTGTAGCTTTACCATTACCTATTATGTGCTTAATGTGGTTCTGCATGAATATCCTATTGAGTAAATTTTGCTAAAAGGTGTAGGAGTGAGCAGGTTTGACTCCCACTATCTAAATGATTTATTCTTTAAGGTGATACATATGAATCTACTTCACCTATAAATTCTGCTTGTCAGCATAAATTTTCTACAATCTTTTGGTTATAGAAACCTTAGACTTTATTTTGATTAAGCCTAATCTAGACCCTCCATTCTACGTAGGAAGCATAAAGTGCTCCATTTGACACTCAAGATTTTGATGCTACTACTAGGCCACTTCAAATAAAAAATATCTTATAAGCTTGTCAATTTTCTCCATGACTCCTTTAGGTAGTGCTAGGTGAGAACACAAATAGACATAAAGATTATTGAGTATAGATATTACAAGTTGGATCCTCCCACTATAAGACAGTGATCTATTGCACGAAGATTATAGCCTTCTTTCAATGAAGCTAATTAGTGGAGAGCAATCCATAATATTCAACTTCCTAGTTGAAATAAAGACCCCTAAGTTTCTAAAGGAATTTACTTAAGTTTTAATCCCAATGCGAAGGAGCATAGTTGAGTGTTATTATTAGTAAAAGCAAAAAGTAAATACAACTTTTACTTAGATAGGAACTTAAGCCCAACAACTCTTTGAAAATTTTCAAAGACTTCATCAGCAGGTTAATAGAGTCTTGATCATCTCAATAGCGGTAAAAGGTTCAACAATTGATCTTTTAATACTAACATCCTCATTTGGCTCATATAACGACTCTTGGTAATTTTTATTTTAAAATAAAATTTTGAAGACACTATTTTTATTCCTAATTTGATGTTAGTAGAGGTGATTTCAATTGTAAGTATTCATTTGGTGTTACTTGATATTAACCTATAAGACAAAAAAAATCAATATGTTTTAAGTACCCATAAAAAATTTTAAGTCCTTATGAATTAGTTTTTAAACCTTTTTTATCCATATCTTTTTAGGTTTACTTAATAAGAAATTTTTTAAAGAACAATTTTTTATACATATGTCTATAATCAACACCAAAAATAATAATTCATATAAGATGATTTAGAGGTATATGAATTATGTAAGTGTGACTTATAAAAATTACACACACACACACACACACACATATATATATGTGCATTTCTAGTTCTTGATGGATGATTTAAGTGATATAATACTCTCTTTTGGATATATGGGGAACTAGGTGTTCTCATTATGCGATAATAAAACTTATCAAATGATTTAGCATATGATATTCTCTTTTCATGAAAATATAACCTATTGTGATTTTAAGCAAATGTTAAGCTTTGTTGTTCCTCATAAGACCTATATTCAATATAAGTAAGTTTCAAGCCTTTATTCTTATAATGAGACCCATAATGATTATAATATTGTTTATATCATTTTAATGATAAACAAGACTATATGAATGAGAAGGATGTTGCATAAAAATTATGCCTATTTTTTCCTTGAATGTTATGCACTATATGTTTAGAATGTGACTTATAAATGAATCCATGAAAATTTTCTTTTGTTGAGGATATAGAGGATGATGGATGAGAATATGATTTTCATAAACATTTAGAAGATGCAATATGCTTGTATTATGATTTAGGCATAGGATCATATTGTATAGGCTTGCTCCTCACAAAAATTTTCTTTGTATTGAACAATACATTTTTTAATGATAGGGAAGTCTTGTAGGTTAAATGGGTTTATACCATTATTCTTAAAAGGAAAATTTTCTAGAGTGCTTTACCGACTAATAATAGCTCTTAAAGTTAGAGAAAGCTTGTACATATTGGAGATCTCATTAGGAACCAATTCAAATTTAGGATATGAAATGAAAATTCTACTTTCTTATGGCAGACCCTTGGCATCCTAGAGGTATCCTAAAGTATCTCTCAACTCTTAGAGTGATCAATGGACCAGATCTCCCGATGAATGCAAAAGTAGCTGATGTTATCAGAGAAAATGGATAGTGCTAGCAAGATACCACAAATGAGATCATTCGTATGCTAGAGCCAGTAATGTATCAACCAGATTGTTCCCGACCTGATAGAATGGAATGGATTGTCATCCATTCAAAAGCATACACGAACGCTTCAGCTTACAATTTTATGAGACCTCCTATTTCGAGTGTGCCTTGGCATAAAGGTACAAACATAAGGCATTCTTTCATCTTGTGGTTAGCTTTTCTTGATAAACTACAAACAAGGGATAACCTCCTTTATCCTTATATTCCAAATCGCTGCTCTCTATATTCCTTAGATAATGAGTCTATTAACCACCTCTTTTTTTAATGTTCATTCTCAAAATCAGTGTGGATACATTATCTCAACCACTTTCAGATATACATTCCAAACTTGTTAAGCCTTCAATCCATTCTAAATTTGTTCAATCAGCTTCAAAACTTCAAAAACTTTGATCCTAACATTTTTATCACCCTACTATCTGTTATTGTGTATAACTTATGATCCGAAAGGAACCTCAGAACCTTCAAAGACAAAATCATGGAAGTGGGGAGCATTATCACTAAAGTGATCTTCCAAGTTATGGAACAACTCTGCGTAAACACTGAGAGAAGGTAATTTTGGAGTTTTGTTTTCTTTTGTCTAATCTACTATTTTGTAGGTTGGTTTCAAGTTATGAAAATTTGAGGTTAAGAGGAGTCATCTCCCTCTTTGCAAATTATAACAATGCTAAACCCAGTCATCAAGATAGTGTTCTTAAATGTTGGGTTTTATTTTGGATGAGTGGGTGTGTGAGTACTATCGAAGGTTCTGGGAAGGTTTTTTCAAAAAGCTTTAAAAATAATGTCTACGAAGCTTGATGTAGGGATAGATTTGATGCAAGTATCAAAGGGATAAGTCTGCACATTCTGCGAAGGACCTTCACTTTTTAAGAAAAAGATGGCTTCAATGAAGGAGATCAAGGCAATGGATTCTACCAAGCTATACCGGTATCCTTGATGATGAGATGCTATAAGAGTGCAATGAATATAAATGATGGAAGCGGGTAAGGTTATCTCTAAAACCATTATTAGAGGGACGTCAGAACTAGGCAGTAGTTGTATTTGGTCTTGTATAGTTTTAATTATTATGACATAAATTGACTTACTTGTATTCAGTTTAGATTTATATCAACTCTGTTCGGGTAAGTTCGTTTTGTTTTGGTTTCGGTATGAGATTTGGTTTTGGGCAATCTCTAGCTGTGTACATAAACCCTTATTTTCTTGATTTATAATATTTCTGATTTATTAAAAAATACACTTTTATAAGTGAAACCAATTCCATGCCTATCATTAGGTTTCTTTTGGGCTCCAGTAATGCTATTTAATATTTAAGTTCATAGAGTGAACTTAGAAAATGATTCTTTGAAGATATCGATCTCCTTATTCAATGTATATTCTTATAAAACAAATCATTAACTTTATCATTGGCAACAACTACATTATTAGATTATATCATGTCTATATATCACATTTTAATTTCTTATTCTTGATCATGCATCTATATAAGAGTTTTTGAACCTCTTTATATTTAGAAGATACTTTCTCCCCTTTCATACTTATGGCCTCTAAACATTCAACTAACTTATCATATGAAGTATTAACATTATAATCATCATTATCAGTATAAGAATTTCAAGAAGAGATATCTCATCATTACTAGTTATAAAGCATATATTTTCTACCATATTTTTTTATTCCTTGCTCTTAGAACTAGTAGTGCCATCCTGTATAGACTTAGGGTATGTTTGGTTGGGGGTTTATTAATGCAATGGAATGGAATTGAATGTAATATTATTTCACCATTTGGGAGGAAGGTTTATAATGGAATAGAATGGGATGGTATGATAGTGGAGGGTTTCATATTACATTTCATTCCATCCTAAACAGTAAAAATGAAAAACCTCCAATTTGGGAGATTTAGAATGAAATGTAAAATGATAAATAACTTTTCACTATATTACATTATAAACAATTCTTCCAAGTAACATTTCATTATATTCAAATATTTGTCTTCTTATATGACTACCACCTTTGCCTCCCAAACCTTTAGTAAAGACCTAAGAGATTTATCACAAATTTAAGATTAGTATAAGTCTTACCAAATCCTTTAACTGAATTAATGATATAAATGAAGTGAGTATGCATATCAAAAATTGGCTCATTTTCTCTATATGAAATAATTCATATCGATGCACTAATAATCTCACTTTGCTCTCATTTACTTAAATAGTTTCCTCATGTATGATTTCAAGTGTGTTACATATCTCATATATGGCTTCATACATAAATACATAATTGAATTCATTTCTATTTTAGCGTATAAAACAAAATATGCACAACTTTGTAATTTAACATAATGAGTCTCTTATCATTATCACTCTTCTTACTTCTATTCTTTGGTACCTTATTCTTCACTCTATCTATAAGTATAGTTCTCATAATGACATAAGGAACATTCTCCATAATTTCCCAAAGATCAACATTTTTGGCTAAAAGAAAGAATTTCATCATATTTTTTCAATAAATATAAGTGTCACCTTCAAATAAAATAGGTTCTACCTATACATTAACTTATTGGCTAAAAAGTGGGAAAAAATTTTCATAATAATCTTTCTTATATTTATCTATAACATATAAGCAATGAATAAGATCAACTTTAATACCAATTATTGATCCTTTGATGGTACATAAGGGGGGTAAAATGTGTTTTTTTTTCATTTTTTGCCGTATTTAAAAAATAATGGATGAATTGTCTATTTTAATAAAGGATTATGGCAAATTTATATAAGATAATCATAAAGATATTATTATTATTATTATTATTATTATTATTATTATTATTATTATTATTAAAGAGAGTATAAAAAGAGAAATAAAATTGGCTTATAATGGTTTAACCAAATAACCGTTGGTCTATGTCCACTTCCTAAGTTTCACTTAGGAATTCATTATTTTATTCCTTTAATAATGAAGAGCAACCATCTATGCATTATCTTCTTTACCACAAGTAAAAATTGATCCTCTAAAATCTTGCTTAAGGTCAAAAGGGCCCTCATAATGTGATATAAAGTAATTTCACCAATTATAGTGATTATACAACCATATAACTCAGAACATCTCTCTCTTGCTCGCACTAATAAATAACGACTCAATATATGTCATGTCATTCATGAATGGATTCTATAAACTTTTAAAGATCTTATTAACTCTCTAGTATGCTTAAGATCACCCCCATAACTTATACATTATAATCAAACAACCTAAAATATTCATTAGAGAAAAAAGCTAGCTATTACATTGATTAATAACTATAACATTTGTTAATCAACAAGGTCTTAAATTCATAGTATAGGTTATCAAATCATATTATTTAAACACTTACCTACATTGGTCAAGCAATATACCCAAAAACCTAAAATATTAGTTTATCATTATATAAACAAAAATTTCAAATTTCTAAAGTTCTTTTAAGGAGGATTAAGAGATTTATCTTTAAAGGTTAAAATAAAATTATTCTTGATTATGAAATAATTTATATATTATGAACTCTATATAAATGATCTTGTAATGATTGAGGTTCAAAGTCACTGAAATGATTAAGATAAGGTTACAAGAAGGATTACAATAATTTTCTTAAATCTTGATATGCTTGGTTTCTTCTTGTTCTTGGCCCTTCACATGGATTTTCTTCATGCTCTCTCAAGTTGCATATTTACTCCACTTTGTTTATTTTCTTTATTCTTTGTTTACTCAATTGATTCAATTGACTTTTTTTTATCACTTTACCTTTTCATTCAATTGATTTTTTTGATCACTTTACCATTTCATTGAACTTTATCTTTTATATATTAGCTTATTAATATCACCTATGATAAAAATATTAGTAGCAATATGTATTGTTATCATCAAATATATATATATATATATTATCAGACAATCATAAAACAAAAAACAAAATAGACCCTTATAAAAATACAAAAGAAACTAAAAAGAACAAACAAATCTTATCATGTCAAATATGCCTTATAGCCAAATAAGGTAGCCTATGCAATTTAACCCATACTCAAACTCTAATATGTTGTTATAATAAACTTAAAACTCCTTAATAAAGGTTACTCTTAATTTTATGGTGGCTTATAGACATTATGTCTTCCAATGATGATGTGTAATATTCATACGTATATATACACATACATATACATATACGTACATACATACATATATATATACATATATATATATATGTATGTATGTATGTATATGCATATATGTAT
>JANSVA010000003.1:12743806-12756528 GCA_025504915.1 Erythroxylum reticulatum
AATAGTTTAAGAGAGATCTTAGCTATTTGCTTAAAATCACATATAGGAGTGCTTAAAATCTTGTTGACAGATTAGGAGAAGTTGTAAGACTAGAGATAGTATAACTAATTATAATCCATTCAATTAGGGTCAGCTAATTACACCTTGAGATAGGGTAATTGGACATTAAAAAATCTTGGGTCAAGCATAATTGGATCAAGAACACAAGAGGAAAGCAAAATAGGGATAAAGTAACTCCTATTCTTAAACATTGGCCATCAAATTACTGCACTTTACTTTAATTGGTTGATCATTGCTAGATTAATTAATTTTCATTTAATTTCTAGTTTCTAATTTTTTGAAATCATTTTCTTAAATAAAGCTTAACCTAAATTGAGTGTTGTCTAACATCAATCTCTGTAGGACAATATCTATTTTTAACTACAAGTAACGACCCATATACTTGTAATTTTTGACGCAAAACTAATAGTTTAGTTTGCAAATGAACAATTAAAATGACTAAACCTAGTCATTTGGTTAGTTGACCCTTATCACTTATAAACTCTTTAACATTTTCATGTTTAGTCAATATGAGATACTCTAACACTCTCCCTCAAGTGCAACTAGGACTAGACATCCAGTTGTTACTTGAAATAAATGCAGCGGTAATCAGATCGAGCCGCTAGGACTGGACATCTAGATGGATAACCGAGAAATTAAAAATCTGGACCAAATCTGCATTAATACCATATTAGAATTTTTAATTTGGGCAGAGTGTAAAGTCCACTAACAATAATTGGGCTTGGATCAACTGTTATCAAAATGACTAGAAATAGTCATTTAGATAGTTGACCCTTAACACTTATAAACCTTTGAACATTTTGACGTTTAGTCAATATGAGATACTCTAGAAAGAACTAAAATTTGGGATTTGTTATTGGTCCAAAAGATGCATTGTTTTAGGTACTTATGTTTTCTTATCTTCTACTTTTCTGCTTCTCCGATTCCCGTCATGTTGATTTATAGGCTAAACTTGAGATCACGAGAGTCTGGCTGAAACTTTTGTGTGACAAAGACTGTGAAGCTTGGAGAAGTTATAAATGTTTCACAATGCCTCTATGAATAAATATACAATTAATTCATTGCATCTAAACATAATATATGATATTTTTTATTTTTTAGGTGGTAATTTAACTCTTACCCATTTGTCACTTCATGAACAAAATGATTCTCTAGCAGCAGTAGCTTATGGACTTAGTGGTAGGTCACTCATTAATGCAGGAGTAATGTTGCCAACTATTGTTAGAGCCAGAAGGCATACGAAATGGCCCAAGTAGTGGGAAGGGGATCGGGATATTTTTCAATCTTCAGCTACAGAAATGTTAGAGTCCAGACTGTTCCAGTCAAATTTCCTATTGCCAAAGTAATGCAAGGAGTAATTGAAGGCATTAGAGAAAACATGGAAAGCTCACTAAAGCTAAGTGTTAAGCTCGAAATTGAAGAACCAACACCTACTTCTTTAAAACCACAGCAGATGGTTAGATTCTGCTTAACTTATGGAAATTGTCTATTGATAGATCTTTATACCTAGTATATAAGCTACTTCTCCCATATCTTTCATGGAAAAGTTCTTAGATAACCATATCTTAACAGAGTGGAGCATTGAATATCATTTCCAATAAGCAATATGTCATCTACATAAAGCACTAAGAAAATGACTGCACTCTCACTTACCTTCTTGTAAACACAAGGTTCATACACATTTTTAATAAAATCAAACTCTTTGATTGTTTTATCAAAATGGATGTTCCAACTCCGCGATGCTTGCTTAAGTCTATAAATGGACCTTTGCAACTTGCATACTTGACTAAGAAATTTTTTGGATTCAAAACCTTTAAGATGTGTCATATACACATCCTCTTACAAATTCCCATTGAGAAATGTTGTTTTGACATCCATTTGCCAAATTTCATCATCATGGTATACTACTATAGCTAATAAAATCCTTGTGGATTTAAGCATTGCTACTAGTGAAAAAGTTTCATCAAAATTAACTCCTTTTTTTGTTTGTAACCTTTCACCACCAACCTTACTTTATACGTATGTACATTTCCATCCATGTCTGTTTTTTCATTAAAAATCCATTTGCACCCAATAGGTACTATACCTTCAGGTGCATCCACCAAAGTCCATACTTGGTTAGTGTATATGTAATCCATTTCAGATTTCATAGCTTCTTGCCATTTTAAAGAATCAATGTCTGACATTGCTTCTTTAAAAGTACTAGGCTTATCATGTATGAGTGATATGTTATTCTTTTCATGCTCTATATGTGGATCTAATCTAGTGGGAGGGCAACGTATCCTACTAGTTCATCGCAAACTATGTGTCTCTTGAACTCTCAGTTGTACATCATATGTATCAACTTCAGGTTCTTGTTCTATACCGATGTGAATTTGTGGCTTTTAAACTTCTCTAAGTGTAACCTCACTCCTACTACTTTCTTTGAGAATAAATTTTCTTTCTAAGAATGTAGCATGTCTTGAGACAAACACCTTTTTCTTAATAGGATGATAGAATTAATAACTGAAACTTTCTTTCAGATACCCTACAAATTTGCATTTATCTGATTTAGCTTGAAGCTTATCAGATATAACACACTTCACATAAGTTTCAAACCCCTAAATATTTAAGTATGATAATCCAGGTCTTCTACCACATCGTGGTCTAAGTATTCACCACCTCGATTTGATCTAAGTATCTTAATACTTTTACTAGTTTGTTTCTCTAACACTAGTATAAATTCTTTGAACTTTTCAAATGCTTCAGACTTTTGTTTCATCAAGTACACATAACCATATCTAGAATGGTCATCTATGAATGTAATGAAATATGGGTATCCACCTCTAGCATTTGTGGACATAGGTCTACATACATCTGAATGTATTAATTATAGTAACTCACTAGCACGTTGTCCCTTTCCCTTAAAGGGTAGTTTGGTCATCTTTCCAAATAAACAAGATTCAAAAATTTCATATGATTCATAATCAAAAGGATCCAAATATCCTTTTTTATGTAATTTTGTGATTCTAGTTTCATTGATATGACCTAACCTACAATGCCATGAAAAAGATGGAGTTTGGTTACTTAATTTTCTTTCCTTACTATTTATGTTAAGAATTGGCCTTTCTAGATCTAACTCATACAAACCATTTGTAAGTAATCTAGATCCATCAAGTTCTAATATAAGACCAAAAGGTAAAGTTAAACTACAAGTTCCTACAGCTAATGCAGCAACTCTTGCTCCATTGCCAACTCGCAGGTCCACTTCACCTTTCTTCAATGATCTACTCCTTGTTAACATCTTCATATTATTACATAAGTGAGAACCACAACCAGTATCTAATACCCAAGAATGTGGAACAAAAGTAGAAAGATTGATCTCAGTCATAAACATACCTAAAGAGACAGCTTCCTTAAGCCTTTTTATCTTTTAGGCTAGCAAGATAAGATGGGCAGTTCCTCTTTCAATTTTCAATGACTCTGTAATGAAAACATGTTCCCTTGTCATTGCTTTTCTTCTTGACACCTCATTTGGCTTTTACTACATAGGAGAAGCCTTCTGCTTCTTGTTATCATTCTTCTTAAAGCCCTTTTTCTTGCTTTTAAAAGAACTGATAACAAGTAAAGAACTGGGTTTCTTCTTAAGGCACCCTTCCGCAGTCTTAAGAATGTTCAATAGTTCAAGCAGTGTCATGTCCTTCTGATTCATGTTGAAGTTCATGATGAATTCTGAAAAACTCAAACTCAGAGATTGCAGCACCAGATTAACACTTAACTCGTGGTCCATAACAAAACCTAATTGGCCCAATTTTTCAATATACCCAATCATCTTTAGCACATGAACATTGACTGAAGATCCTTCTGTCATCTTGCACTGAAATAGTGCCTTGGAGATTTGATATCTCTCTACCCTACTTTGTGCACCAAATAACTCCTCAAGATGCAATATCACAGTAGGTGCATTCATGTTCTCATGCTGCCTCTGAAGTTCAGGAGACATACAAGCTAATGTCACAGCTTTTTCAACATCATCAACATAACACTAATATTTCTCCCAATCTTCATCAGTTGCATCCGAACAAGGTTCTGATGGAGCAGGAGTATCAAGAACATACAACTTCTTCTCTTGCCTAAGTGGGTCTAGTTAGCATCCATGATGCTTCTCAATATCAGGTTAGTACTCATCTTCAAATTCAATAACCGAAAAACATAAAAAGAGCATATATTAGTTTATATCCAAAAATCAAATAAAATAAGGACTTTAAAATATTTAATTACTCCCACTATTTTTCTCAAATAATAGCACTCACTATTATATTGAAAACTATCAAATAATTTCTTAGTGGGCTAGGATCATATTTAAAATTAATTGATCTTGAGTTTGCTCAATAAACCAACTAAAAATAAATTACGTAGAAAACAATTTTTCAATCACATCTCATGTGACTCCTAGAACTGTTATGTGACAACTTTTGCTAAAAAATATCAAATATATCATTCCTAACCTTGTCTCTAAATTTATGTGATCATGAGTTTACTCATCTAAATCATACAATTTTAATTAAGTAGAACTCATTAATTTAGATGAAACATATCCGAGTTAAAGTGACCTTGAGTTTACTCAACAAGCCAAACAATAAATAAAATTTTGGTTTTATTCTCAAATAATGGAAGACAACTATCACGTTTATAATATGTACTTAATATTTTATTAATGGATTTAAAATTTCAAAATTTCTGGTCTAATTAAATAATATAATCTCATTATATTTATAATTTCAAACATAATCTAATTATGAAAGAAATTATTTAAAACTTTTGCTTGATTCTAATTATTCATTTGATAACAAATTTAATTTAATAATTCAACTTTTGAAAGATAAACTAATTCCAATTTTTTTCCTAATCATAATACCCTTTTGAAAACAAATTTTCAAAATTAGTAAAACACTTTTCAATTTTATTAGGAGTTGAAATTAATTTAATCTCTATTAAATTGACAATTTAGGGTTTTTAAAACATTTAAAAACACATAAAAGGGGTTGGGAGGGTGTCTCGTACGTGCACTGCACGCGCCGGATGAGAACACTCGGGCAGTGTGCACTACACATGCCCCACGGTCAGAGGAGGTTAATTGGCGCTTCTGTTGAAGATGCCCACGTGCACCTATTGTCTTCTCCACAAAAACTGTCTCCTTCCGTATTTGCTCCTTCCATGTTTCTTCGAACCGCACCCATATTGCAATAAGCAACACCCACGTTGCTCCAACCATCAATGTTTCTGCTTCATCCTTAACTGTCAGGTCTCCAACCAATGGTTCCCTAATCGCCACCACCTGTATCGCCCATTGTCCTCGGCATCACCCATGGGCATTTAATCGCCCTAGCAACGTGTGTTGTCTGGCGTCATCAGACGCCATCCAGTGGCGTTGTGTAACTCCCATCTTTGACGTCGCATGCAATGCCGCAGCCAACCCACTGGCGTCATCAGATGCCATTCAGTGGCGTTGTGCAACGCTTATCTGTGGCATCAAACGCGATGCCACAGGCAACCCACTAGGTCGCCAAAGACACAAGGCAGTAAACACACAAAACCGAAGATGTAAAGATAATGGAAAAACACAGAAGCCAGAGAACAAGAAGTATATGGGTTTCAAAAACTGAACAAAAGCATAAACATTGCATATGCAAATCTTAGGTTTTCATAATTAGAAAATAGGTGTGGTAGAAAATTAGGGATTTCAATCAAAATGCAAGCAGAAAACTAAATCATCTTGTTTGTTCATAACATATCGCACAACCACAGAGATTTAGTAAATAATTTTGCATAAATCAAGGGCATGTGCAGAACTCAAAACCACAAGAGATCAAGCATATGTGATTTTCAAAAACTAAACAAAAGCATAATATCTTATAAGAGAAACAATTTCCAATAGCAGTCATGAAATAGTTTCAGGTAAAGACAAACATCGAAGCATAATAAATCAATTTGTATCAAAAATCAACAATAATCAAGCCTCTAATTTAAGATTAACAATTAAAGGAGGCTCTGATACCATTGTTGGAATTCAACTGTGATTGAATCACGGGCGCAACAGAAGACAAAAATTTTTACAGATTTCGAGCTGATCTCGATAATTGATTAAACTTAAATAAAACACAAATTAATTTGGAAATCGTACCTTGTTCATTTTCTGTTAAAAAATCTTCGAAATTTTTCTAATTAATTAATCACGAGCTGTCCAATTGTCCAGCTTTTGATGGTATCTACAGAGCAATTCCTAAACTGCTTTAAGAGGAAGAAGACAAAAAGTGCTAGCTTATAAAAAAAATCTTCCCTTTAAATAGAAAAATCATAAAAATCTTTTATTAAAATTAAATTTCTTTAATTATAATTAAAATCAAATTATAATTATAATTTAATTTAATTTTAATGAAATCAAATATCTCATATTTGATTCCCAAAGTTTCTCAAACTTTATAATTAAGTCCAACTTAATTAAATTGATTTTTCTTTCCCAAGTTGCTCTTTGATGTGTATCCCATTAGATTCCTAATAAATTGACAATAATTATAAATTATAATTATAATCCACAATTAGAATTAGATAAATTAAAACTTTTTTAATTTATCTTTAATTCTCCAATTAAATAATTCATAATCATAAATCATTATTGACGTCTTGCAACATGGCATGATTACCCAAATATCAGGAATTTTAAAGTGATTGACTTAACCTGTCCATGTATGGCTACAATGTATAATTTAATCCTTTCGTTATTGAATATTCTAATTGGATAGAGTATGGATACAGTATCTACTTTTATCATCCAATCATGTTCGTTCTTATTAATTAGTAATTGATTTATACTTGAATCTGAAAACTCCTTTTCAAATATCATTTCACTTTGACCAGAAAATTCTATAAATCATTACCAGTCAAGAGCAATAGAGTATTCTCTCTAATTAATTTAAAGTGACAAACCCTATATTGACTTAACTATCTACATATGGTTCATACTGTATCCAATTACTACCGATTGAATTATCCTAGGACGATTCATATGTAGCATCAAAACACAGTAATTTCCATACTAGATACCTTGATAATCTCAAGTCTGAGGACCAATTATACAACCATCATTATAAGATAATCCATAGACACATAAGTAATATTCTATTCAAATTTCTCATATCGGGTCAGTTCAGTGACTTATTCTCTAATAATCGCCCACACATTAGTTTAAGTATCTCTATGATTTAGTTTATGAGATCAATTACTTTCTTCATAAGAAATAAGCATAATGAGTGCTAGTTTTACCGTTTCAACAATATCCCGTCTTGATGAAACTATAACTAGGAATATTTAGGAATGACACTTAAGTGTAAATTAAATCTCATAATTATGATTTCATCATAATTTCAATTACACAGTAATTATTCCAAGGATTTTATCCTTAGTATTAAAATATAAAATATTTATTAAATTAATATATAAAGATAAATAAAGTCTTTTCATTAATTAAAATATAATGTCATATATTAAGTTGCATCCAATTGATTGGCTATAAGGGCATAAACTAACATGTATATCTAGGTATAGGAGCACTTCATTTTATCTTTTAGGGGGATGCAACGCATCTATCCATTCTGCAAATGGTGTTTGTAACCATAAATGTCAAGTCTTTGATCCATAAACTCCTTCCAATGTACAGCCGGGACTTTACGTTTGTGACGCCTCTTTAATCCCATGCATTGTTGGAATCAATCCATGTCTCACAATTGCTACAGCAGTTAGACACCTTGTGTAAGAAGCTCTTGAATTCAAGAGAAACAGAGAGGGAAAAATGTCAACTATCAACCAAGATTGACGTCTAGTCACTGTTAAAAGTTTAGATATAGACCACAATTTGACTCTTGTAATTAAAGAAACAATGAGGGGATATTTGGGAGGTATGCCATGCATAGATCATCTGATAATGAAGATGAATGCTCAGAATATGAGGGTTGATAAAGGCAATTGGGTTTCTAGAGGATCTCATCCTCTTCTAAAAGGAAGAGTTGGCAGGTACATGGTGTTTAAAGCTTGTGGAGGAGGATAAATTACAGATCGTAGATGGAGAAGTGGACTTGTGTGGTGTAGATCAAAGAACTCCTTACACGCAGTATATGCAATATCGTCTTCTCCTTGGAGCTTCTTCTGTTTCAAGGTATGATCTATGACAAAGTAATATTTCTTTTTTTGTTGCAACAAATTCAAAAACAAGTAATTTGTTAACATATCAATTTTGATGCCATGCAGATACATTCTTGAGGGAAGGAAGATAATGAATCCTTATCTAATTGCATTGTTTGCTTAGAATGAGACAACAACACCAAAAGTAACATTCAAAAAGTTCGCAGAGAAGAAATGAAGGGAGGCATTGGCGAATTTAAAAGGGACGCTTAAGGTATCCTTTATAGATCTTCTTAAATATATTATAAGCCTAAAAAGAAGCAGTAAATACGAATTCATACATCTTTTCTTAAAGAGTCTTATAAGTACTTATATCTTTCAAAAACCTAAAGCAACTCTGATGTTCTTGATCCCGTAAATCCTACCAGAGAAGCACCATCCATCAATTAAGAACAGGTAGTTCAATAAGTCTTTCAAAGTGGAAAAAATAATTAATATTAAATGAAAGTTTCTAACCGTTACTGGATAAAACTTCAAAACAACTCGAATTATATCCTTCACAATTATTTTACCATAACATTTAACTCTCTTGTTGACATTTTCACAGAAAGTGGTTATATAACTAAGCTGGGAAAATCAGATGGAATGGGAGATGGGGAGGGACTCTGAGAAATAGAAGGAGAAGAAGACATACCTGAGGAGGGAGTGGTAGACGGCAAGGTGGAATGGGAGCGAGGAGTGAGCACAATCCATGGAGAGGACGACCCTTGAGGAAGAGAAGAAGAGGATGGGGAGGCAAAACGCAAGGGAAAATCATTATCAACAATTTGACATGTCTACAAATAAAGATACGACCAGAGGAGATATCTAGACAATTAAATCCAGCATGGTTAGGAGATTTACCAAGGTAAACACACTTTTGAGTTTGAAAATGGAATTTTTGATGATAAGGGCGTAAAAGGGGATAGATGGCACAATCAAAAGGATGCATAGAATTATAATCAGGAATAGTTTTGCACAAAAGATAATAAGAGGACTGATCCCAGAGGACTTTGGTTGGAAGGACATTGATGGAAGAAACAGCAACCAAAAAAGAAAAAGTCCAATACTTAAAAGGCACATTAGATTGGGCAAGTAAGGTGAGATCAGTGTCAATAATATGACAAATTTTGCGTTCCGCAAATCCATTTTGTTTATGAGTATAAGGGCAAGGAATGCAATGTATAACACTAGTATTGGAAAAATATTTATGTAATTTTTGATATTCCCTACCCCAATCAGAAAGAAAGGCTTTTATTTTATAGTTGAATTGACGTAAAATAAGCTGCTCAAAGGAGAGAAAGACAGGATAAACATCACTTTTCTATTTTAAAAAATAAATTCATATAAATCGTGTAAAGTCATCAACAAAAAGAACAAAATATCTATAGTCTAAATTGGACAAAACAAGACAAAGGCCCCAAACATCATAATAAACAATATCAAACGGTTTCTGACTCATATGATCTACCCTAGCTAAAGGGACACGAGATAACTTTCCTTGAAAACAAAAAGAACATAGATCTTTAGGAACACTAGAGCAAGGTAACTAATTTGTTTTGAGAAGTTTGTGGACAAGCCGAAAGTGAGG
This sequence comes from Erythroxylum reticulatum, assembly GCA_025504915.1. Classification (NCBI taxonomy): domain Eukaryota; kingdom Viridiplantae; phylum Streptophyta; class Magnoliopsida; order Malpighiales; family Erythroxylaceae; genus Erythroxylum; species Erythroxylum reticulatum. The sequence continues at coordinate 12,753,654 of JANSVA010000003.1, forward strand.
ATGGCCTAACTTGGAATGCTAATCTTGAAGGGTGGGAACTTCACTAGCCATAGCCAATTTGGGGAAGGTGGGGTGCAAAGCATAGACTCCATGCTCACTCTTGCCATCCAGAAGGGTCTCTTGGTAAGCTGGTCCTTAACAACAAAATGGTTTGGCCAAAATTCAAAGAAACAAGAATTATCAGCTGTAAATTTCTGAACAGATAGGAGGTTCTTAACAATATGAGGGATATGCAAAACTTGTTTTAAAACTAAAGGACCATTAGGAGAAGGGAGAAAAGCATAACCAGTGTTAACAGTTGGACGCCCTTGGACATTATCTACAAGGAGTTAGTCATTACCCGAGTATGGTTGTGGAATCTGAAGAGTGGAGACATTTGGAATAACATGGTAGTTAGCTACCGTGTCTGGAAACCAGGGAAGTGGTTGAGATGAAGCAGTAGGATATGAAGATGGAGACTGATAAAAGCCATCATAAGAGACTTGATTGGCTTGATGCATGTGATTTTGTAGAGGAGCATAACGATGCCTGCACCTATCTACTGTGTGGTTACGAAAGCCACAGATCTAGCAAGGACCTCTAAAATGCCTGGAATGAGAAGAAGAAGAAGACTTTTGTGGAGGGGATGGCGGTGGAGTAGCGGAGTGACACGATGCAGGAGCAAATTGACCAGAAACAGGAGCAGAAACTGATTTAGTTACAGCATTAGCAGATGGGATTTCATGTGAATTATTGACAAGAACTTCATGAGCAACAAAAATACCAAATAACTCATAAAATGGAATAGGCTCAGGTTGAAGGTTGAGGGTGGTAATGATGCCATAATACTCACTTCCAATGTTACAGTAGACAATAGCATTGAACTCTAGTGTTGTGGGTGTTCTTCCCGTAAGACTCAATTAATCAGCAAGGCTTTTGGCTTTGTGAAGATATTTAGAAATAGATAAGTCATTTTTCTTGAGTTCTTATAACTCAATGTTGAGTTACAGTTGTCTGCTTTGAGAGACTGTTCCAAACGTGTGAACTAAGGCTTGCCAAATAGCAAAAGAAGAATTAAGACCGATGATATAAGGAAAAACTTCCTCAGTGAGAGAAGATAAAAGCCATGAGAGAAGCATCTGATCTTTGCTAAACCACTCTTCATAGGTAGGATTCGAAACTGGTTGAGGGGGCTTAGTCGAGGACATAATGGTTTTCGGTGGTAATGGACAAGTTCCATCAATGAACCCAATAAGTTTTTAGTAGTTTAACAGTGGAGAGAATTGAGTTTTCCAGGATAAATAGTATTTAATGGTCAGTTTTACAGAGAAGGCATGATGGATATTGGTGGGGATGAGAGAAGACTGATTTGCCATGACTAACTGGTTCATGGCTGAAGACAGAAACGTGTTCATGAATCTTCTACAGTTTTGTTACACGTATTTCTTCACTCTTTGTCACCTTCATTAGCGTTAAATATGTCTATAAGTACGTTCTCTGTACAGGCAACTCAACCTCCAGCAACTTCGTCGTCGTTAATCACAATATCTTCTGGAGCTCAATCTATGGCTGAGATACAATTTTGTTGTGTTTGCATAATCTGACAAAAAATGGCTCTGATACCATGTGATCGTACAAAGACGAGAATAGCTCAACTTGTATTGCAATAGTGAAAACAATATATATACAAGTACTAGAACACTTTGTATAATACTAGACTACTGATTTGAATCTATCTAACTAGATATGTACAAGATAAAGAAGAGTTTAACATAAATATAAATATATCATGTACATAATAAGGATAAGAAGTATGAATGGGATAAACTATATCACTGACAGGCTTTACATATTTTACAGAAGATGAAGTGTAGTGAAGAAGTTTTCAGGCCTGAAGGTAAAAAATTTAAAAAAAATCCTACTCTTCTTCTCAATGGTTACTCAACTTAGAGTTACTACCTCGCAACGGAACCAAATGATTTAGTCAGAACAATTCTTAAAGAAGGGCATAAGGTGTGGCTGCTGCAATTTAAATTACACGCTTTACATCCAGCAAACAACTTTACTCCTGAAGACATTGGAAAATATGATATTCCTGCTGGTAAAAGAAATCAGATACCTTCTCTTGGTCATTCATTTGTTTCCAAATGAGTATTTCCTGATTAAAAATTTTAACATTCCAGTGATAACAAAAATCCTTCAATTTCATGGACCAAGCACGAAAATACATGTAGTTGCACACTGTCCCAATGGCTTATCCATTTATATGACTCTTTCGGGAGGACATCTTCCAGCAACACACATATCTTCTTTGTCTTACATAAACTCTTCCATGTTTTTCAAGCTCAATGCCTTATCCAGGATCAAAATATGGCTTCCCTTGGTCCTAGTAAGTTCTTAATTTTTTTCACCAAAAGTGTCTAGTTGATTTCTTGGGTTAATAAAGATAAATTAGTTTAATCGTCATTTCGCTTGGGTTGCAGTTATCGATGTTCATACTGGGAAAAGATAGAGTCTTGCCTCTGTTAAAACAGTTAGAAACAAGCTCTCATCATAATCTCCTAAGATGGATCGCCCATTACTTACCGAGATACAAGAGATGCCACCTTAATGTATGTGAAATATTTTCTGGAATATTTGGAAATGCATTCTGGCACGAAAATCTAAGCCTAACATTGCACAATTGGTTGATCAATGAAAGCACGACGAAGCTTCCCATGGTAGCATTCCCTCACCTCAGAATGATCTGTAACAAAGGATTTATTGTTGAAAGTAAGGGGAATAGCTCATATCTGATATGTCCCAAAATAATAGCCCTGTCAACACTATATACTTGTAACTCCTAAGACTTGTTTCTTTACATGATGTTGCACCAACTTGGTTTTAAACATGAAAG
>JANSVA010000003.1:12793852-12810611 GCA_025504915.1 Erythroxylum reticulatum
TGAGGTTGGGTGACGCTGGTAGGTCAAAGATGTCGATGCTAGTTACAAGGCTAGCCACTGAAGATCGTTTCTTTTTCGTGTGCGACAAATACTGAAGGAAGATTACAGACTCTTCTTCGCTAAGAATTTTTACGGAAAATATTTGGCCTTTCTTACAAATACAGAAAATATTTGGCCTTTCTTACAAATAGTGTATTCCTGAATACAAATTCTATTTATTAAAGTTACGAATGATCTCTATTTCTAAGGGTTCTCTCATTTATGGATATGTAACTGGGTAGCAATTTGTGAAAGTAATATTTTTCTGTGGTATTTCCTTATCTCTGCTTGTTGATATTCTTTCAGCATTTTCAATTTTCAATTTGTTTTTGTTCAAATATTGACAATAAATTGTGAAATAATTTAAGTAATAAATGCCTAAGTTTCTTTTAAGACCCAATTTTAATACGATCATAATGCTTCATCAATTCATAGTGCTCTTAAAAGAGTACCTATCTTAATATTAAATAAACTTGATGATTAAACCTGATTTAGTTTTAAAAACTTTATATCATTTATAATTAAACTCGAATTGATTTGTCTTTAGTGTTAAAATGAGTTGAATCAAATCTAGTCAGAATATGCAAAATTTACATATACTTAAATAGATTTTTATTGATTTAAGTTTAAAGTCTCAAAGCTTAAATCTATTTAGTAATATATAGGTTTACGTTAAATCTAGTCCAAAATAAAAAGTTCTAATAAGAATCTGTCCATTTGTTAACATGTATAGTCTACACTAGAGTTGATTGGCCTAACATAAGATCAATATAGTGTGCATTGAGGAGATTAAAGTGAAAGAGATTAATGAGTTCAGACTTTGGTATTTAGGGTATTCGAGGAAATATAATGGTAGAGGTACTTAGGTTATCAAAAAACTTATACATCAAGTTGTAGGCGTAAAGAGGATTAATGATAGGATTTTGTTCTTAAAGATTGGGTCAAAGATGTTGTTTTCAAGATGGTGCGTGCTTATACACCACAAGTAGGGTTGAAAGAATAACTTAAACGTCAATTATGGGAAGAACTAGATGAGCTGATTCAACATATTTTCCCCAATGAGAAACTTATTCCAAGAGGATACTTTAATGACCATATAGGGCTGACCTCTGATGAATATTCTTATATCTATGGGGGTCTTAGGTACAGAGATAGGAATGACAGTGAGATAACTTTATTAGACTTTTCGGTAGTTTGATTTGGTAAAAACCAACTCATTCTTCAACAGAAAATAGGAGCACTTAGAAACTTTTAGTAGCGAAACTATAAAGACTCGTATTGACTACTTCTTTGTAAGGCAAAGTGGTTAACCCAGTTACAAGGATTAAAAGGTGATATCTAACACAGGTTTGTCAACTCAGTACAGATTGTTGGTCATGTTTCTCATAATTAAGGTTGGAGAAAGAAGAGAAGTTCTTAAAGATATAATAGAGTTAGATGGCAGAATCTAATAAGAGACATTGTAGAAAAACTTAAGGATATAGTAGTGTCTAAAGAAGCACGGAAACTAGAAGGAGATGCTAACTAAATATAGGGGCAGGGGGAGTAACAAATAAGAAGATCCTATGAATAATAAGGAGTCTTAGTGGTAGAATGAAGACATCGAAGATAAGATAGAAATTAAGAATACTGCTTATAAAGTTCTATTAGATAGCAACACAGATAAAGAGAGGATAACCAATCGATTGAGTTATAATCTAGCAAAGAGGCGAAGAATATAGTCTCGGAAGCCAAAATTAGGGCTATGAGAACTTATATCAACGATTGGATACTAAAGATGGACAAAATGTTATTTTTAAGTTAGTTAGAGTTAGGGAACAAAAAGAAATAGACTTGGATCAAGTTCATTGTATAAAGATTGCAACAGGTCAGGTATTTGTGGATAAAAATGACATCAAAAGTAGACGACAAAGTTGCTTTTATGTGCTTTTTAATTAAGGTGGAGATAACAATATTTTCTTGGGTAATCTTAGCACTCCTGAGAAAAATCACAGCTTTACTAGTTGTCGACATATCACGAGTGAAGAAATTAGAGAAGCTTTGAGGAAGATGAAGAGTTCAAGGGCAATAGGACTTAATGAGTTAACTATAGAGGTATTGAAGAGCCTAGGAGAAGAGGGTCTTACTTAGTTAGTCAAACTTTTTAATGTGATCCTCAAGTCCAACAAGATGTCAAATGAGTGGAAACTTAACACACTAATCCCTCTCTATAATAACAAAGTGAACATTCAGAGCTATAATAAGTATAGATGCATCAATTTGCTTAGACACACTATAGAATTATAGGAGACTGTTAATTTTTCGTGCGCACAATCACACAATCAAAGCAGTGGAAGTAAAGAAAAAATGACACAAAAATTTAACGAGGTTCGGCCAATGAAGCCTACGTCCTCGGGCAAGAACAAAGAGAGTATTTTTACTATGAAGAAAACGATACAAGTTGATCCCTTTTACAACCAGGTCTTTATTTCCCTTATAGAAAACAGATCCATACTGTAGGGGGCTTTGCCCCCCGTACCCTCCTAAAAATCAGTGTTGGGCTCCAATCTTAGGCCTAACGGCCCAAGCCCTTTGCTTCCAACACAAATTTCTGTTTTTATGCAATTTGGGTCGTACCGCGAGCTTATCGGATTAGGTCGCCATTCGGATCCACCACAAATTCAAGACAAAATAATAATAAATCTTCCCCTTGGCTTGAATTCTCTTCTTCAATAAGAAAATCATCACTCTGTCTTGTACACAGCCCTCGCAAGGGCACTACTCAATACTACACACACCAATCAAGTCTAGGCAATGCCTAAACTTGTTAACTGGGACTGCCTTGGTCATCATATCAGTTCGATTATCATGTGTAGACACTTTCTTCACCTTACTATACCTTATGATATAATATCCCAAATAAATGGATGCCTAACATCAATATGCTTTGTACGCTCGTGGTACATCTGGTTTTTGGTAAGATGAATGGCACTCTGGCTATCACAAAACACTAAAGTCTTATCCTGAACCAAACCAAGATCACTTACTAGACCCTGTAACCAAATAGCTCCTTCACTGCTTCTGTAATAGCCATATATTCAGCCTCTGTGGTAGACAATGTGACAACAGCTTGCAAAGTCGCCTTCCAGCTAACGACACTTCCAGAAAGAGTAAAAACATAACTTGTCAGCGATCTCCTTTTATCTAAGTCCCCTGTATAGTCTGAATCAACATAACCAACAACTGAACTACACAAGCTGGCCTTATCAAAATTCAAACCAATATCTGTAGTACCCTTTAGATATCTCAAAATCCATTTCACAGCCTGCCAATGTTCCTTTCCAAGAGATGCCATGTATCTACTCACAACACTGACCGCATGTGAAATATCAGGACGAGTGTAAACCATAGCATACATAATACTACCCACAGCACTCAAATATGGAACACTCGGCATCTATTCCATCTCCTTATCTGTCTTCGGCGAGAAGTCTGTAGACAATCTAAAATGGGAAACAAGTGGGATAGATACAGGCTTGGCACCTATCATATGAAACCTCTGAAGGACTTTCTCAACATAGGACCGTTGAGATAACATAAGTTTCCCAACACTTCTATCCCGTGTTATTTCTATCCCTAAAATCTTCTTTGCTGAACCAAAATCCTTTATCTCAAACTCTTCACCTAACTGCTTCTTCAACAAAACAATCTGTGACATGTTTTTAGCAGCAATAAGTATGCCATCCACATATAGCAGCAACTACACAAAAGAATCATCTATAAGCTTTTTATAATACACATAACTATCATATGCACTTCATGTAAAGTCATTATGAATCATGAAAGTATCAAACCTCTTATACCACTACCTAGGGGACTGTTTTAGACCATACAAGGATTTTTGAAGCAAGTAAACATGATTTTCCATACCTGGAGCGACAAAACCTTTAGGCTGACTCATATAAATCTGTTCCTCTGACTCACTATGCAGGAATGTAATTTTCACATCTAATTGCTCAAGCTCTGAGACGTGAAGAGTCCCATAGCTAACAAGACCCTAATAGAACTATGTTTCACGATTGGAGAGAACACTCCATTATAATTTATATCCTCGCTCTGAGTAAAACCCTTAGCCACTAATCTTGCCTTGTATCTAGGTGTTTCAACCCCCAAATTGCTCTATTTCCTTTTGAAAACCCATTTGCAGCCTACTACCTTCTATCCCTTTGCTAATGGAATAAGCTTCCAAGTCTGATTCTTGCGAAGAGACTCAATTTCTTCACCCATAGCACCAATCCATTGATCCACGTTTGAACTTGAAATAGCTTCTTTATAGCTATTAGGCTCCTGCACATCAATTATCTTTGCAATTGACAAAGCAAAAGCTTTGCATATCCAACAAGATTTCCATTATCTACATTTGCATACCTCTGTGGTGGTCTAATCTGTCTTCTCTGTATGCATGTTGCAATGTTATACGATTGTTGTTGCTCAGGTACATCATGAACATTAAGATCTTGCACCTCCTCCACTCTTAAATTACTGGACTGAGCTAGTGGAGTTTCAATCTCAAGCTCTATTTGATCTTTGACACCGTGATTTGATCCTGTTATCATCTTCTCCATCTAACTATCTAGTGAGGCAGACTCATTGAATGTCACATCCTTGCTGATAATAAAACCTATAGAATTCTGACATGTGCACCATAACTTATAACCTTTCACTCCAGATGCATATCCTAGAAATATGCATTTCTTTGCCCTCGACTCAAGCTTACCATCTCTTACATGAACATATGCAAGACAACCAAATACTCTCAAATTAGAGTAATCAACAGGTGAACCGGACCATACTTTAAAAGGAGTTTTGAACTTAATAGTTGTAGATGGAGATTTATTGACCAAATAGCAAGCTGTATGATTCTTCAGCCCAAAAAACTTTGCTCACACCTGAATGTAAGAGCATGCTTTGTGCTCGGTCACAAAGCGTTCTGTTCATCCGTTCTGTAACACCATTATGTTGTGGTGTGCCTACACAAGTGTGGTGTCTCATTATACCATTCGAAATTGCAAAATTCTAACCCATTGTTAGTGCGAAGATGCTTCACTTTTCTTTCTGTCTACCTTTCAACCATCGTCTTCCACTTAACAAATGTTGGAAAAGCCTTATCTTTTCTTTTCAAGAAATACACCTATACCATTATAGAGTAATCATCAATCAAAGTCATAAAGTACCTGGCACCACTCTTTGAAGGAATTCTATTCAGACCCCACAATTTTGAATGTATGTAATCCAGCTTATCATTGGTCTTGTGCACTGCCTTCTTGCTGAACTTCACCCTAGTCTGTTTGCCAAACACACAATGCTCACAGAAGTCTAAGGCTTTATTTTTTTACCCGTCCAACAAATTCTACTTGCTTAAAACAGATAATCCCTTATCACTCATATGACCAAGACGTAAATGCCATAGTTGAGACTGATTCTGATCACTGCTTCCTGAAGCTATAGTGGCTTCCCCTTCAACCACACTGCCCTAAAGCAAATACGGTCTGGATTCCAGCTTACCCTTCATGAGTACTATAGAGCCTTTGCACACTTTAAGAGTTCCATTTTCTGAATGGAACTTGAACCCTTGATCATCCATAGCCGAAAGAGAAATCAAATTCCTCTTCATTTGAGGAACATGCTAACACTCAATGCTTCTAACAATACCATCAAACATTCTTAATCTGATGTAGCCAATCCCCTCTACTGGTAATGGATAATTATTACCCAAATAGACAGTCCCACTCATCTATTTGTATGTAGCAAACCACTTCTTGTGAGGACATATATGGAAAGTTGCACCGGAATCAAGAACCCAGGAATTTTGCCTATGATTTGAACTCACGGACAGTACCTCTCTTGCACCGTCACTGTCATCAGAACCGTGAGTATCAACAATATTAGCAAAATTCTCCTCCTTCTACCTCCCCTTCTTCTCTTTCAACTTAAGATATTCTCTTTTAAAGTGACCCTTCTCTCCGCACTCGAAACAGTTGAGCTTCTTTGCTCTAGACTTCGATCTAGCCTTAGACTTCTTCTTAGCAGAATCTTTCATCTGTGTTCTTCCCCTACTCACCAAACTCTCATCTTCTACCCTATTTTATAGAAAGTTCTTTTGCAACTCTTTAAAGTTCAAAGCATTACTAACGTCATCTAGTGAAATACTATCTTTCCCATACAACAGTGTATCAACAAACGTCTCATAGGATGGTGGTAATGAGCATCACACAATCAAGGCTTGATCCTCATTATCAATTACGATATCTACATTCTTAAGGTTTATAATTATTGAATTGAACTCATCAAGATGAGATTTAATGGGTATACCTTCATTCATTCGGAGATTATGCAACCTCTTTTTCAGGTAGAGGTGGTTTGTCAGCAATTTTGCAAAATACATTCCTCCATCTTCTTCCACGCCTTCCCTATAGAATCTTCAGTAGCGATCTCGAGAAGGACGCTGTCGGTAACACTCATGAAAATCGCACTTAACGCCCTCTCCTTCAAATATGAATTCTTCGATTCCCTCATACCTTCGGAAAAATCCTCATCAAGCACTTTCCATAACCCTTGTACAACTAGGGACGATCTCATCCTAATATTCCAAAGAATGAAACTAGATCCCTCATCAAGCTTCTCTACTTTGTACTTTGCAGAAGATGAATACGCCATCTTAACCCTAGATTATGCGTAGAGAACCCCAAGCTTTGATACCAATTGTTAATTTTTTACGCGCACAATCACACAATCAAAGCAGCGAAAGTAAAGAAAGAACGATACAAAGATTTAACGAGGTTCGGCCAATGAAGCCTACATCCTATGGCAAGAGCAAAGAGAATATTTTCACTATGAAGAAAAACGATAAAAGTTGATCCCTTTTACAACCAGGTCTTTATCCAGCACAGATTTCCATTTATATCCAATTTGGGTCGCACCGTAAGTTTATCAGATCAGGTCTCCATTTAGATCCACCACAATTTCAAGACAGAATAATAACAGAGATGATGGTTGAGAAAAGACTGAGAAAAGATGCATCTATCTTAGAGAACCAATTTGGTTTCATTTTAGGGAGGTCTATAATAAAATCCATACATCTCCTTATACATTTAATGAAATATTATAAGGACAAATAGAGGGACTAACATATGGTTTTCATTGATTTAGAGAAAGCTTATGACATTGTACCTAGGGAAGTCATATGAAGCTATTTAGAAGCTAAGTGAGTTCCTTTTGCCTATATACAAGTTATTACGGATATGTATTAATGTGTTTAATCTAAAGTAAAGACAACATGAGAAGATATAGGGCATTTTTCTATTAATATTGGGCTATAAAAAGGATCCTTGTTGAGCCCCTTCCTATTTTTAATAATTATGGATGAGCTTACCAAGTATGTCCAAAGGGATATGCCTTGGCGTATGTTGTTTGTTAATAACATTATTTTAGTATATGAAACAAAAGAGTATTAATGTTAAACTAAAACTTTGGAAGGATAAGCTAGAGTCAAAGGACTTTAAATTGAGCAGGAATAAGACTGATTATTTAGAGTATAACTTTTTAGGTCGAAACAATGGAATTGATATAGAGATCAAGATTGGCATACAAATTATGCCATATGAAGACTATTTTAAGTACTTTGGATCCATCATCTAAAGTAGTAGCAAGATAGATGATGATATAATTCATTGTATCAAATCAAGTTAGCTTAAATATAGGAGTGCCTTAAGAGTTTTATGCGATAAAAATATACCACTCAAGCTAAAAGCCAAATTATATCATTTAGTAATTAGGTCGAGCATGTCCTATCGGGAGGAGTGTTAGCCCATCAAACAAATGCATAGTCATAAGTTAATAGCGATGGAGATAAAGATGCTTAATTAGATGTGCAACCTTACAAGAAGAGATAAGTTTAGGAATGATATGGTAAGAGTCAAATTGGGGGTAGCCTTGCAAGAAGATATTCTAACGCCCTAATGAGAAGATACATGAAGATTGTACCTAGGGACTATAAGAGAAGAAAAGGAAGACCAAAAAGAATTGGGAGTAGGTGATCAAGAATGATATAACCCTGCTAGAGCTTACCAAGGACTTGGCTATTAATATGTAACTTTGGCAAACTAGGATACAAGTAGAAGATAATACATAAAGAGGTCTTTCTCTTTTCATAGGCCTTTTGAACATTTTTCTCCAATTCTTGTGTCTTTTAATTAGCCTAAATAATTTTTTTTGATAGCACTTACTCCTTTAGTTATTTTATTTGTTTCTTTATTTCCTATTCTTTTTACAATTGCTTGTTTGTTTTATTTACTTATTTATTTTCATTCTTATCTATTTATTTATTTTCTTATTTTTATCATTTTAATTTTATTTTATCATTTATATTTAATTTCATTTATACAAATATTTTTTATGTTTTTGACTATTTTTTCAATCGTTTTGTAATTTTTTTGCTTGGTCTATCAGAAACAACATATCTACTAGCTAGGAGTAAGGTTGTGTACTTCTATACCTTCTTAAACCCTGTATGTTAGAGAGATTCCTATTGAGATGTTGTTGTCGTTGTCATCATTGTTTTACTATTAAAGAATCAATGTTAAAAAAACTTTCAACCATTAACAAAATGGTAACAAGTGTAATTTAGGCTAATATTTTTACCAAAATATAAGTTAAATCCTGACATTTTGAAGCATTTAAAATGAACCTTAATATTTACAAAACGTTCAAAATAAACTTTAACTAGATAAAAAATTAGATGGAGTTAAGTTTTCAAATATTACATGTCATATTAATGCTGATGTGATGATATTTTATATTTTTAATTTAACACAATGGTCCCAATATATCACTTGACACCTATAAAGCATACGAAGTTCCATGTGTCATATTTATAATAATTTTTAAGTTCTTATTTTAAATTATTAATACAAACTAATTAAATTATAACTAAACCTAATTAACTTAATTTTAAATTTTAGAAATTATCAAACAAATAGAAGAACCCTAATTCCTAATTTTTTAATTCTCCCACCATCTCTTAAAAAAATTTCGATAAGCCTTAATCCTAAGTTCTCCCAACGTCGATGGCCATATGAAGAACCAAAAAAACCTTAATTTTGTTTTATGATTAGGCTTTAGATCCCTTTTTATTTGATTGGTGACAAAAAGGTTGTACTTCGTGGAACTTTCATTCTACATGATAATTGTATTTGCATTTTTGATTGTTTGTGGCCTTTTCAAATAATATTTAAGAAAAATGGTTTTTGTTAATACTTTGGTTCTCGAACTTTCATTACTTGATGTATTGATTGTTATTTGGATTGGAGAAGGTTTTGTTGCTTGTATTTAGTCATAAAAAATTTATTTGTAATAGTTGAGGTTTTAAAGGAGAAAATTATCATGTATTTATAGTAAAAGGTGCTTCAGTTATGTCTTTTTGAGACTACGTATCCTTTTACAATTACTAGCTGATTAAAATAGTTTTAGTTTAGTAAAGTAGTATGGTTGAAGAGTGAGGAAGGTTAGAAAATGTATAACACTTTTCAATGATGATAATATGCGCATGGGGAATCAGATAAGTGTTAAAGAATCATTCTCTACATAAATAGAAACCAAAGAAAATGAACTTAGAAATGTAAGTAATGTAGAACACTGTTTTACTCATGAAAAAGGTGAGGGAAGTGATGCAATATTTTTAAGAGAAGCACCAAAGTGAAGAGTTGAGAAGATGTGATATTTGTAGTTGTAGTATCAAAAAGCTTAGATCACATTTAGCTAGGATAGAGACTAACTTTATGAAGAAGGAGAATACAAGCCACGAGAAGAGGCTTAATCTTTTAATAAATTTTATTAAAAATTTTAAAAAATAAGTTAAATATGACATGTAAACCTCATCGTGTGACATCCTGTTCCCATACTAAAAGGTAGAATCCTAGATTTCTGTAATTGAGAAATAGCAATGAGAGATTAGAAAAATGCATTTCATACTCATACATAATGTTAGCATGCACACAAGTGAATATTGATTTTTGCATATTAAAATGAATTGTTCATGCACTCATTTGACATTTTCCGGGTATAAATGATTGTTTAATTCAATTATAATGTGAATTATGGAGTATGTGTCTAAAGAATTGAATTGGAGAGTATATGTATTGACTCAAAATTTTTGGTGAAAATTTGGAAAAATTATGAAATTTTAAGAGTATATTGGACTAGGAAAAATGCCAAGTGGCATAACAATTAATAAATAGTAGTAAAAATAAATGTCAAATGGTAGCAGAAATTTTAATATGTGACATTAAGATTTAATGACTTATGTCATTAAAAATTAGGAGACAATTGGAGTAGAAATTGGAAACAAATGGACTTGTTAATAAAAGACCAAAAAGAGACCTTGAGAGAGTGACGTGTGGCAGGTGAAGAGTGCCACTTGCCACACCACGTGTTTAAGTCACAAATTTACTAAGTGAAAGACCATATTTTGGGTCTTTCACTTGCTAAACACGACATATGCTTCTCTCGTCTCCATTTGTTTTTTCATTTTCTTCATCTTCCTTTCCATCTCGCGAAAATCTCTCCTATAAGCATCAAAGTTGAACCTTTCCATCACTAGCCACTTAAATACTTTGCTATCTTCTTCTTTGCTAAAGGACCCAACCTATTCCACCTAGAAAGTTGATTTTCGTATATGTTGAAGGAGCTAGGGTTCTTGGAGACTCTTAAAGAAGCCATGGATAAATAAGTAAGTATAAGCATCACTTTTCTTGAATTGATGAATAAAACATGTTTTGATGATAGTTAAGAGTTAAATGATCATAAAATGAGGATGGTTTCATGCTAAAACGTGGATGAGAAATGGGGATAGATTCATGTATTGCTTTTGTGTTTTGATGGGTAATAGATTATGAAATGATATCATGTTGGATTAAATTGAGTAAATGGTGTTCAAGGGGTGCTGGAAAAATGATAGCTGTAACATTTCCATTGATTATGCATCTGTAATTTAGCCATAACCTGTTCTGTAGATATCCAAATGAGGTGATTTTTGATTTGGATTAAATTAGAGATATATGGATACATTTTTCATGAAGACATCAAATTCAAAATCTGTCTTTAAGAATTTCGAATTTTGACCTGAAGTTAAGTACTGGGTGTAGGGAAATGTGCAGAAAAACTGGATATATAACGGGTTTTTGTTCTGTTTTCTTGATGAATTAATGTGAATCTCTTTGGGTGTTTTTGTGATGAAACAATATAAGTTTAGAGCTAAAAATAGGGTGTAATGTGGTATCTTGAAATGGGAATAATTAAGGTGATAGTTAGAAGTGAAATGAAAGTGAAAATGAAGTTGAATATATGTAGGAAGTTGATGATGAATGTGTATATATGTGTATGTTCTATTATTAGTGTTGATGATCAATCATGGATTATACTTTTTTTTATGGATGATATTGAGTTGAAATGGAGTTATAATGATGGGAAAATGAGGATAAATTGAATTAGAAATGATAGACAGGCTTAAGGGAGTGAATGTAATTAGTAAAGAGTTAGAATATGGAAAATGTGGATACACTTGGATATACTTTGGCATAAGAGGCATAACTTTTTCTATAGAACTTAGATTGAGGTCATTTAGGTATGGTTTTAAAAGGCCTTTGATATCTACAGCTTCTATGAAGACCCCGAGAAGTGATATTGATGTTTAGAGAGTCAAAAGTTCAAGTTTTTGTAAAAGACCCATAAAGGTCCATTTAACGGACATATATGTGCGCCTAACAGACATTTATGGGTCAATTGGTCTTAGTTAAGGCTTAAATGGGACTTGTAATGAACCTAGAATGATGCCTTGGTTAAGTGACTAATGTGTGATATGTTTGAAATGATAATTGGGGTTATAAGTTAGTGAATAAATGGATGATATCAAAATACCAAAGACATGAATGTAATGAGAATGAAGAGTGCATATGATTATAGTTATGATCCAAAGGAGTTGAGCAGTAAGTATTAAGTAAATGTGAATGAGAATTGAGTATTATGAGAGCATATAATGTTCGAAAAGAAATGACGAGAAATTGGATTATGACATTAGAAGAACTAAGTGTTCTTGAGGTGTAAGCTTAAGAATAAGCTAGACACATATAAAAGGTAAAGATTGAATGGTGAACTTAGAATGATCATGTACAAATGAAGTGTAAACCTAAGTTCAATTAGACATATATGAATTATGAAATGAGAATGAGCATAAGATGTGAATTTAGATAATATACTTGGGATTGTCATTGAGCATGCATTATACATTACACATATACATATGTGTAAAACTGAATGTTTATGTGATTGTGCAATTAATAATGTGTGTTCAATATGTGTTTTGTATAATGATGATACACGATAGAACGTTCACATCTAGACATTTCTGGATCATGGAAGCTAATGCTAATCTGGAGCGTACTGTGAGTTGACTTAGATGGTTTTACTTACTGATTGTTCTGTTTGTATTATGTATTAAATGATTTTACAATGTGAATATGATTTCTCTAATTTTTGAACATTGAATATCTGAGGAGTTTGATAAATGTGGGAACATTGAAGTGCTCCTTATATGTGAATCTAATGAAATATGTGATACATGACTTGATTGTTAAAGGTCGGACCTAGTTCCAAAGGAAAATGTGAATATGTATATGAATGAAAAAGTGATTCTCAACTTAAATGTTGAATGCTGAACTAAGGACCGATGATATGTGAAAGTGACTAATTGATCACATATGATTGATGCATTCCATTTTATGAATGCATGAAAGATAAAGGCAGTTATGACCGGAGTTGCTACTTAAAAAGAGCTTAAAGCTCATACTGTGATCAGTACCTTAGGCTCAGTTGTAAATGTACCCGGTATTTACTAAGGGATATGGGGCATTATCTAATACAGCCCAGTTTCCACAAGGGATATGAGCCAGTAAAATGACACTTAGTCATAATAATAATAAAAGAAAGTGAGTCTCATGAGCACTACATATGCATATGATAGTTATGATTTAAATAACTGTCTGATTTCTGAATGTGATATTTGTTGAATGTGAAATGTGAAATGAATGCTAAAGTGATATGGGATGATTCATGATTATCAATGAAATGATGTGAATTATATGTTTATATGAATTGTATGTGTTATGTGATCAAGTGAGCCATTGAGGATAGTCACTCACTGAGTTTGCAAAACTCACCCAAAATTTGCAATATTTTTTAGGCTAAGAAGAGTTACCCTATTAGGCAAACAGGAGTATACTCACTGCATTCAGCAAGAGATAGATGTTGGGATCAGTTCACGTCTGCATTTGTATTTTCTTATTTTTGTATCGAATTGAGTCTTCCACAATTATTGTACAGTGTGTATTTGAATAATTCTGCATGTGATAACTTTCCAAAGTGGAAAGGTTTGTAAATGAGATTGATCTTGAGTATAATAATAATAAATGTGATTTTGATGTTAAGAAAAAAAAGTATGGGCCTAATTTGATTATTGATTTCCGCTTATGTGTGCAGTGTTTTGAAAAGAATTTTTTTGACTGATTGTGCTAGCATGCCACCTTCACAGGGCTAGTTCTCGAACATCACTTAGGATATTGGGTACGTGTCTTGTGAGAGTAGGGTGCTACACATTGTGTGACATTGACGCCACGTGGTATAATAGGGGGCACATGTCAGAGTAAAATATAAAATATAAAATATATCATAATAGTACTAAAATAACACATAATAGATGGAAACCTATCCTCCATTTAGAGCTTATCTTGAATGTTTTATAAACATTTAGATTTATTTTGAACATTTTGAAATGTTAAGGTATAATTTGTATTTTGATAAAAATGTTAAATTCTAATTTACACTCTTACCTCAACAACATAGAAAAGTGACTTATAACTAATTGTAACGAGGCATGATCATCATCATTAATTAAAAAATTGTCCAATAATTAGTGTTAACCGTTTAGTCTCTTCAAATATTAATTATATTCATTTTATGGCAGTTCTTTTGAATGCTTTAAGACTTATAATTTTTTAGGCTTCAAAATTTTATGAAAACCGTATAAGAAAATTCTAAGCATTACTAGTGATTATCAAACCTTCAATATTTTAAGGTCCTTTAAAAAGACTTGAGACTCTTATTCATCAATGATAATTTCTGGCCTTCCATTAATTTTTTAATTTTTAATTTTCTAAGGAAGAAGAGTAGACATGTTTACCAAAATTAATATGATATC
This sequence comes from Erythroxylum reticulatum, assembly GCA_025504915.1. Lineage (NCBI taxonomy): Eukaryota > Viridiplantae > Streptophyta > Magnoliopsida > Malpighiales > Erythroxylaceae > Erythroxylum > Erythroxylum reticulatum. The sequence continues at coordinate 12,808,179 of JANSVA010000003.1, forward strand.
ATAGAAAAATTTTCCCCTCTATAATTAATAACTATCTTTTTATATTTTCTCGCTAGATAAATGTACTTTTTTATTTAAAAAATATAATAACATGAAAATCATACTTTCCTTCTTTATATGATTAAAATGGGCACAGAAGTATACAAAATAAAAGGAGAACACAAATATTTTTTTAATATGAAAATAAAGGAAAAATTAGGGTCCAATCAAACTTCTACTAGTTCAAAATAGGATTACAATAATTGAACTTAGAATAAACTAGAGTAAGTCTATAAAGAAAACTCTCATCTAACTAAGATGGATAAGTCTATAAAGAAAACTCTCATCTAACTAAGATGGATTATAATAAAAATCTATCTCATAATTTTATGAAACACATTCAATTTTAAGAGATATGAACAACTACTTAAAGTTCTTCACTCTAATTAGATTTCTCTCTTACTTCAAATGAATTAATAAAACACATCTTTTCTCTTCTATATAGAGATAGCCTTTTGAAACTTTTCAAATTTATCTAATTAATTTCCAAGAGGCAAAACCAAACTCCTTAAGCTTGCTTTATTCACTAGGGTTTATAAAGTCCGGTAAAAAAGGAATAGGAGAAAATCTAAGCAAAAGCAAATAGACAGGATTGGATTTTATTCAAGGACACTAGCCAGGATAAAGAAATGTTCATGCTATGGTTTAAGGAAGGAAAAAGTAACTAACACAATTGCCACTAGGTGGGGACTTAATTGAGATTGAACATAATCTGATTCTAGATTCTTAATAATAAGGATGGTAACTTATGTAGTTGGGTCAAATGCAAGTATCTCTTATAATAACTTCGATTAACTTTTGTATAAATATTATTATAAGTGCTTGTAGCATCTTTGTATGAACTACTTACACTACTCCTTGTAAACCTTGGAAGGCTTTTGCCTCCATTCTTGAAATATATTCTTTTAATTTAGAAAAATTCTAAAATTTGTAATAGACTCTCCAATTAATAAAAATAGTCTTTTATATGTTATTAGATTTTAAGATTAATTAGTACTTTTTGAATTATAATTATGGAGGGCAACAAATCTCTCCTTTTTTTGACTTAATTGAGGGGCATCACCATATCAATTCATTGATAATAATTTTCAATTTTTTTAGTTGATATTCCATTGGTCATCATATCAAGCCAATTGTTGTATGTATAAACTTTATTTAGTTGTAAATGCTTTTTTTAATTACAACTTGCATTTAATGATAACAAACATCAATATATTAGAATTGAAAGTTAAATGCTAGATTTTTTTTACCAAGTTAATAGCACTTTTATTGTTATAATATATCACATACTTTTCTTTCTTTTGGTCCAATTTGAGTAAGAAAATATCCTTACAAGTTTTGATGGTTATGATTTATTCAACTTTACTTGTTCATAAGGTGACCTATTTTTGTAGTTTAGACTATCATGAGATAGATCTCTCTGCAAAGGTAGTCAAGTATCTTAGGTTTGCTTTTCTGGAGTGAGTATCTTCAATTAACTATAAATTTGTGTAACCTTTTAACACAAGATTTCCTTTACCAAAATACAAACATCTCTTTGTTGTTCTTCAAAGATGTGAAAGAATTTATTTTATTATTGTTTAATCTTCTTTTTTAGAGTTGGAGATGAATCTACTAACAATGCCAATAATATAGGTAATATCAAGTTCAGTGTATATCATGGTATACATAAGATTATCTACGTTGGATGAGTATGAGATCTTCATTTTCTCCATTTCCCTTTTATATTTAGTTGATTTTGAATTCAATTTAAAGAATTTAATAGGACATAACAACACAAGCATAACTTTATGCATATTGAATGTCTTAAGTTCTTTTTTCAATATAATTATCTTCAGATAACTACAATAACTTCTTCAACCTATTCCAAGAATTTATCTTGTTGAACTCAAATCCATCATGGCAAAGGATTTTCTCAAAACTCTCTTTAAAATAGCAATATTATTGACCCTTATGAATTAATAAAGATTGGATCTTGCACAATCTTGAGAGAATCCTATTTAAAGAACAATTTTTTTATAGTTTTTACTTTGAATAGTCAAACTTAACAAAAGATAAAGGAATTAAAATATAAAAAACCAATCTTTGAACAATAAAGGAGAACTAACAAAGTTTAAGGACTAATCCACTTAATTCTTTAAAGGAATATGTTGGACCCCTGAAAATTTTTCTTTAAGTAAGCATGATTTCAAAATAATTTTGGAGTTTAGATAGATTTAATTTTTAAACTATAAAGGTGCCAAGGTTAGTAGGATTTGTTGAATAGATAAAAGAAAGTAAAGTGTGAGGTAATAAGGAGGTAATAAGTACATTTTTTGGAGATCACTTGAGCATAGAAGAGCATAAGCTTATAAGGAAGGGTAAGATAGACTTTTTGGGCTCATTAAGGGTAGA
>JANSVA010000003.1:12810711-12840588 GCA_025504915.1 Erythroxylum reticulatum
AATTAGGCTAGCTTAGACCATTTGTGCTAGGTTCCGATTAAGTGAGACAACCCGAGGTTGCATCCTATATTGCAATCCTTGGAATTAAATTTTTTATTCGGTTTCTAAGGGATTAATGTAAAGATCAAACGAGAGTCGATCACAAACGCTTGTCTTCCAATTAGTTTTTAGGGAGATGCATTGCTCACAGCAACTTATATTCTTAACCATGTGCCAAGTAAAAGTGTACCCGCCACTCTATATGAGTTATGGAATGAAAGAAAGCCCTCTTTAGATCATTTTCGCCTTTAGGGTTCAGCTGGTTATGTACACAACCCAATACATAAACATGGGAAACTTGGTCCAAGAGCCACTAAAATGGTGTTTATAAGATACCCCGAATATTCTAAAGGGTCTGTTATGTTTGGTGAGCACAATGGTGGCATAACAAAAGTTGCTTCCCGCAATGTGAAGTTTCTTGAGGATGAGTTCCCAAGCATAGGTGAAATCAGAAAGGACCTAGATTTGTATAAGTTACAACAGGATACTCTCGGTGAGGGGGAGAATTTAGTTACTCGTCAAGTCATCGAGACTTTTTCTACCCAAGAGAACTAAATCAATAATGAAATTTGTCTTCAATCTCTAAACCAAGAACCTGTGGAAAGTCTACATGTTCAAAATCTCACATCTCAAGTGGATAGTGGGAATGGTTCTCCATATGATCAAGACCTCACATCTCTAAGAGATAAGGGAGAGATTCTGAATTAGGGCAGACAAATGTAGGTCCTAGACTCCAAAGAAGTGAGCATGGAGGAATTCCTCGACGATATTTTCAAATCGAAGAGGAAATATTCCTTTGTACACTTTTGGAAATAAAAGAACTAACCTCTTTTCAAGAGGCTGTTGATTCACCTAACCACATAGAGTGGATGGATGCCATGAGGGATGAAATGGATTCAATGACACGAAATCAGGCTTGGGAACTAGTTGATCTTCCGCTCCAATGAAATTCAATTGGAAACAATTGGGTTTCCAAGATAAAATGTAAGGTGGATGGAACGATCGACAAGTTCAAAGCCCGTTTGGTAGCGAAAGGCTATACCCAGATAGAGGGTATAGACTATGAAGAGACATTTTCTCCTGTGGTGAGATTTGCCTCTATTCACTTACTTCTGGCTCTGGTTGCCCATTTGGACCTGGAGTTGTTTCAAATGGATGTAAAGACTACTTTCCTCAATGGTAACCTTGATGAAGAGATTTGTATGAATCAACCTATTGGTTTCGTATCAAAAGGTCAAGAAAACAAAGTGTGTTGCCTTAAAAGATCCATATATGGTCTCAAACAGTCTTCTAGATTGTGGTATTTCAGATTCCATGAAGCTATTGCTTCATTTGTCTTAGTCATGGTTTCAGAAGACCATTGTGTGTATGTTAAAAGAAAAACAAGTAGTGGCATTTTGTTTCTCACTTTGTATGTTGATGACATATTACTAGCCGGCAATAATATTGAGATGCTCAAGACCACTAAAGAGTGGTTGTCCTCTGTCTTTGATATGAAGGACATCGGTGAAGCTAGGTATGTTCTAGGTGTGGAAATAACTAGAAATTGTCCCAAGAAGCTTCTTGGTTTTAAGTCAGGAAGTGTATATTAATAAAATCTTGGAACGTTTTCGAAAGCATTATTCCAAACCTATTGACACTCCAGTTGAAAAGGACCTTACCTTGAGTCTTGATCAATGCCCTAAAACAGAGAAGGAAAAAGAAAAAATGAGTAATGTTCCCTATACTAGTGTCGTAGGAAGCTTAATCTATGCTATGTTGTGTACATAGCCTGACATTTGCTTTGCGGTTAGTTTGGTAAGTTGTTACTAAAGCAACCTAGGACCTACTCATTGGCAAGCAATCAAAAGAATTTTTTGATACCTTCGTGGTACTTCAGACCTAGTCCTTTTCTATTAAGGCGCGGATTTAAGGTTAAGGAGATATTTAGATGTCAATTAGGGTGGTGACCCAAATGAGTCTATGTCAACCTCAGGATATGTCTTCACCTTAGGAGGGGTGGTGCAGCAAAAAGCAAGACTATATAGCATTATCAAGAATGGAAGCAAAATACGTTGCTTGTTGTCTTGCCGCTCAGGAGGCAATATGGTTAAGAAGTTTCCTTCAAGATCTTAATCTTACTCCCAGAGTTAATGATCCTGCTGAAATGTTATGTGACAACATTACAGCCATATAGTTTGCTAAAGATCCGAAGTTTTATATAAAATCTAAGCATATCAAAAGGCATTATCAGTTTATAAGAGACGTCATAAAAAATAGAAAGGCTTCCATAAAATATATACCTACTAACAAGATAGTAGCTGATCCCTTAACTAAATTTATTCCCCGAGATTCGTTTAAGGCTCATGTGATGAGTTTAGGTTTGCGTTGGGTTTAGTTTTTCCATTGAGTGATATCTTGTTGTATAATAGAGATTTTTTCAATTATAACGAGCTTTTATTTAATAAAAGTTTATTCTCAAATGTTCATTGGTACGTAATTATATGATAACAAACCAGGCTTTTGATTGACCTTGTCATACAGGTAATTGCCCTAACGCTTGAGTGGCGGGCAGGATGAGACTTAACAATATTAATATTGAGTGTATGTAATATTTTGTTATCTTCTTACTTGTGAAGTATGCATGATAACTTTTTTATATTTGAATATTCAACTTAGTAAGTCTAAGATGAGACTCTGATGAGTCAGATGTGAAAGATTCAGATTTCACATTGAAGCCTTAAAGTCAAATCTCGAGTGTCAAGATTAGCATTAGGTATGTCAATCTAGAGGCTCGAATTAGTTTTTAAGTAAAGCTAGATTCATAATTTGCATAGCATAACAGAGTGACATGCCTAACTTAGTGGGAGCTATGCTATGACACACATTTCATACTGTGTGTGTTATATAACGACCTTCTTGTAAATTGACAGTTAAATCCCTTTCTCTGTCACTGTATGATCCTATAGACTTTAATGTCCAATCGAATGAAACCCTTCGACTTAGAACTATGATATGAAGTCAAAGCTTGGTGTTGCTACTTTAATGTGTTTTTGCAAGGGCTAAGTTGTATACAGTCTAGCAGAGCACATTAGGAAATCAGTTAAGTTAAGATGGATTATTATGAGTGTCTAAGGAAAAATCTTTTCTTTCATCAGCATATCAGCTCGAGCGATTATACTCAGTGTATAATTATATGATATATCTATGAGCATAAAGGGACAGTCTATGTTTTTGGTGATATTTTGGATGATTTGGGATATCATGACTATGTGAAAGTGTTATGTTAGTTTGATGGTGACTTAATATAACACTTCTGGTTCTTTAATGGTCGCACGCCCCATTCTCAATATGACACGTGAAATTTTAGAGAGAAGATGTAACTAGTGGCTTATATGGCCGAGTGGGAGTTGTTGGCAATTACAAGATGTAACTTCCGACAGTTATCGTCCTCATATAAAAGGAAGATTAAGGGAGTGGAAAAGGTGACTTTTACATTCATAGCAATCCAAGAGAAAAACCCTTTCATTCTTCTTCACGTGAATCACACCATCAAGGATTAAAGTTTGGGGCATGGATTAATGGTGACTCTAGTAGCCAACCGTAAAATTTGGACTATCAAACAACAAATTGACCGATCGCTTCCGTATTAAGTTCAGTCCTTCTATATAAATCTACAAACAAAAAGAAAAACAAACTTAATTTCTTGTAAGTACCTAACCAACCAAAATGCCTTCCTCGAGGTGATGCAAGGAACAAATGGATAAATTTGTTATGAAGAGTTGGCGAATCTCCCACTACTGATCACCCCTTCCAACACAAAAGGTCATTGCTCCATGTATAAGTTGTTTCCTATATATTATCCTTATTGGAGTTTATTGATCAAGCATTGCGTAGAGGGATCTTAGCTTTAACTATCCTTTACATCTTAAAGGATATTAGTGCTCATTTGGAGATTGACAAGGCAAATAGTTTTGAATTGGAATTCCTCAATAAAAAAATCAGTTGTAAAATTCTCACTTCCTTTTTTGTATCAAATTGAAAAGGTAAAACCTATTAATTTAGGCAATCAAAGCGAGAAGTAATCTTTTAATTCATCAAGTACTTCAAACTTTGATGATCTATTTGAATAATGAAATACCTTTCTTTAAGGTAATGATACTATTGTTTTATGGTCATGGTTAAGGTTAGAAACTCTTTTTCATACATAGACAAATGTTTGTATATTTCTAATAACATTTTACTCTTATAAGTGATGGGTGTCCTTGCATAAATACTACTTATGTTCCCTTTTCATCTACGTCTGCTTCCGATACAAATACCTTAGCAAAATCTAAAAGAGCTAAAGTTAGGCCTAAAGTTAATACCTATTTTAAAGCTATACAAGCAATTAAAGTCTCCTACATTCAAGTAAATGCATTCTTCCTTAGCAAATATGTTAAGGGTTTACTTAACTACTCATAACTTCTAATAAATTATCTTTAGTATAATCACATAACTCCAAAAATCCTTAAAGTTGTTTAATAGTCTGTGATTGTGGCCAATTTGTTACCACTTGGATTTTCCGAGGGTTTATAGATACACCTTCTCCATTGGTTATATGATCTATATACTTCACCTTAGACATTCAAAAGCAACATTTAGACATCTTGACATAAAATTAATGATGCCTTAAAGTTTGCAAAACTTATTGTAGCTATGCCAAATGTTGCTCAAAATATATGTTATATATGAGTGTATTATGGGGGAAAAACTAGAACAGACTTGTGTAAGTAAGACTTAAATATATGATTTTTCAAATTTTGAAATGTTGTTGAGGTGTTTGTTAACTAAAAAAGCATTATTAAAAATATTTAATGACCTTAATAAGTTTTGAAGGCTATTTTATAATCATCCTCTTCACGCACTCTTATTTGGTGACAACCTACTCATTAAATCCATTTTGGAGAAGTTTCTTACACCATATAATTCCATAAATAACTCATCCAGAATTAGAAATTTATCCTTAACTCTATTTTGATTCAACGACCTATAATCTATACAAAAGCACTAAGATCTATTCTTCTTCTTGATCAATATGAGTGGTACAGAAAAAGGATTTACACTCTGTCTAATTCTTCCTTGTTTGACCATGTATTGTCCCCTATTTGAGCCTATCTTCCATAAACTTTTCTACCACACCTTTCTAAACACATAATTACCTGCTCCTTTGGCACCTCGACACTTGCTTTTTATCATTATTGACTAATTCTAGCTCATTGCCTTGCCACCATAATTTCATAGTTTCTTTTTGATAATTCAACAATATGTCATCCAATATAGATAACTATTAAAGCCCTATGGTTTCTTTTTGAAAATTGCACATTATGATTGATGCAGACAAAAGACTTATTTAAGCATGTCTTCCACTAACTCGTTTAATGTACCTTTCTAAACACCTAAGTACCTATAAGGTCTTAGATTAATAGTCTTTGCCCCTTCTTTTAAAGGAATCCTATGGTCATGGAATATTCAAGGTGGAAGTCCTCTTAATTGTTCAAAGATATCATTATATTCTCGTAATGCTTGTAACTTTGCAAAATATTCCTCTAGTAAACCATTATTCCTAGGTTCCTCCAGTGGAGACCAATACTTTCCCTATAGGCCCTGTTTGGTTGGCATGGATTGTTAACTGGGAAAGTAATCTTTTTCCTAAAATTTAAATTATTATGTTTGGTTCGTTTTTTAAGTGGTTAAGAAAGTAAAAACTTTCCTAATTTCGGAAAAGTAATAGCACTTTCTCTGGATTTTAAATCTCAACACCTCCCTTGGTATTTATATTACTTTCCTTAGAAATTTAATCTAAAAAATACACTAGACAATTTAACTATTCCTTCTCTCTTAACTCTACGACTTTAAAATATATAAATTTCAAATAAATTTTGATTTAATAATTAAAAATATATAAATAATTATTAGTTTATAAATAATAATTTTTAAATTATTTATTTTAAAAAATAAAATGTTTTATGAATACTATATTAATAAATATTATACAAAATATTAAAATAAATGTAAATAAAAATATTTTTGTAAGTTTTATTTAATTTATAATTATTATTAGTATAATTATTATTAGTAATAAAAATATTTATTATTATTTTAAAAACAAAAATTAAAAATTCACAATAATTATAAATTTGAAATAAATAAAATAACTAATTAAAAAACTTTGAAAAAAGGGGGGAAGGAGAGGCAAGAGGAAGGGAGGGAAATTTTAAAAATTTTGCAAAAAAATATCCTCTATTTTTTTAAATTTTCGATATCGACTGATATTTGAATTTTGAATATTTTTACTCAGAAGTTTCAATCAATAATCTTCAGGTTCATATTTTTCCTTATTTAACGATTTCAATTTTTATTCGATTTGTAGGGATATAATTAAAAACACAAATCAAAATTAAGTTATATTCTACAAAATATTGTTGCATATCAAACACTATAATAAGAATCCACCCAACTTTCTTATTAGAATTTTTATAAATATTCAAACATATGAATATCTTTACTTTCTATAGATTTATTTTCCAAAGAATTAGATCCCAAATTTACTTTACTTTCCTGCCAACTAAACATAGCCATAATGAATGTAATTCTTTTTGCACTTTGATTTCCTGAATCACCATGAACCTTCTTTGGACATTTGCTTTCTATCATCACTGACTAATTCTAGCTCCTTGCCTTGCAACCATAATTTCATGGTTTCTTTTTAATAATTACATAATATGTCATCCAGTGTAGATAACTATTAAAGCCCTGAGAGTATATCATTCCCCAAATATCAATTACCAATGCATCATTAACGAATACTTTGCCGCCCCCTATATACCACTTGAAATTCTTTGCAAGGAAAGTGCATTCCTCATCCAACCATTATGGACACGTCTTTAATTTCTTCAAATTTTCCTCCAACCTTAGTTAATAATGCCTTATTCCCAAAATTGTGGGTGCTTCGTATGAAAGCGCTCTTCCTTCCGCCAATCCTTTCACTTTGATTTGATGGTTCTTTGCCTTGCTCACCCTAGACATAGCTTGTAATGATATTCCGAGCTGAGATATTCCTTCTTCTTCTTCACTTACTTCCTTGGTTTCTAACTCTTCCTTCGTTATAAACATCTGCAATATTTTCTTTCTACACTTATGTCCAACGCATACTTCTCTTTACACCAAAAACATAACCTCTAGGCTCTTTTATCATCCAACTCCTTACTTGAAGATCTTTTCCCATTTTAAGTCCCATCCATCCTTCTGATTTGCTTCACGAATTGGCTTGGGAAGTATTCCTTGAGATGTCCTCTGACAGTCCTATAAAATTGCCACTGCAAGAGACCATTTCTGATTATATCTCCCTACTCCACCATAATGTCATTATCATCATCATCATCATTAAGTCTGAAATCTCGTAATAAAGTGGGGTTTAGAGAGGTCCGATAGTACACAGTCTTATTCCTACATAGTAGAAAGGTTATTTTCAATGGACCTACATACAAATGAGACAATATACGAATGATATAGGTTACAGAACCAATTCATTAAAAACAGAAAATAAATGAAAATACAAGTAATGTGAAATACCTGAAAGAGGTCAGATCTGCAAGAACCTAATAGGCTACAAAGTCCATCTCTTCTTGTCTCTCAGTACTTAAGGGGACCTTCCTTAGAGACCCTGCCGAGATGACTCCCTATTGTCCCCCCGCACCTGTCGTGCAATCAGCGTCTCGTGACCTAGCATCTCTTAGTAATTGATGTACTAATTTTGGGTATCTGGGACGGTTAATCCTTTACCCTTATTCGATCATGCTAAACTTTTATATTTCTAGCTACTACCTCATTAAGGGCTAACTCTGACATATCCTCCTTGATCACTTCGTACCAGCTCTTATAAGGTCTCCCTCTTCTCTTCTTATATTCACTAAGTGTTATTCTCTTACAACTTCATATCGGAGCATCTGAGGGCCTCCTACACACATGTCCATACTACCTAAGCCTAGTCTCTCTCAACTTGACTGCAAAGCTGGTTACCTGTGATCTATCTCTTGCCACCTGGTTCCGGACCTTATCTCTCCTTATAATGTCACACATCCACCAAAGTATACGCATTTCTGTTACCAACAACTGTCTTATATTCTTACGCTTGGCAGGCCAACACTATGCCGTATAATGTAAGGCTACTTAACTAGTTCATAGGCATGTTATAGAATTCTTAGATTTCATATCTTCACAGGATATTCAATCTCAGGATTTAATCCTAATTTTAAGAACAAACTTATTAAGTACGGCTCTGGCATAAAAAATTATGTGAAAACAAATCAAATTCTACACAGTATTCTTTTCAGTTGTAACTCCCCCAACCCTCTAATCGGATCTATAAAAGTTATATCTCCAAACTTTTGTTTGAGCACCAGTAAGTATTCACCCCAACTAGGTGATTCTCTGGTCATCCTGTTTCAAAGACATAGCTGATGCCAAGCCAACATCCCTCCCTTTAAATGCATAACCGTTATTCCTACTTTTACATTAGCTAATGTTCTATCAAGTATGAAAAACTGTTCACACTCGAAAGCCCATGTCCTCAACCCTTCTACAGGAAACTCAATATTACTAAATCTTATAAAAATAGTATAATGCCATTGAAAGTACCCTCCACGTTACTTGACCATGACACTGTTTGATCTCCGTATCCTCTTGCAACGGTTTCCACATTATCCTTTCGATACGGTAGCATTATCCATTCCTTCAGCTCCAGTATACTTCTTTCTTTCTTGACGAAGTTCTAGCTTATGCATCTGATTGAACAGTTCCTCCTATATTGTCTCTACTTTTGTCTTCTAGTGCCCTCCATCATTACACAGCGTCAACATTGTCCAAGGTCGGCCTTTGATACCAATTTTGGTACAGTTATTAATGAATCAGGGTTGGAGAATTGATAGTTACAGAAGAAGATTAGCGGTAGAGAGGTGGAAAACGAAGTTGTTAATTCTGTTCATCATCTTTGGTTTTTATCCAACGGGGCGTTCCTTACTTTGGTTTGGAAGCGTTTCTTTGCTTGGTACCTGTTTGGGCTTATAAAGAGAAGGAAAAGAGAAAATCACATCCACTTGGCAAACATCATCGACCAAAATCAGCTTGCACTACCAAAATGCTCATTTCATTTGGTTAGCTGTACATCAGTTACCACTTAGAAAATCTCCATGGATATATATAACTGAAGAAGCAAAAATTCGATAAGAATTGTTGAACAACAAGAGCAATGCACAACTAAATTTACAATTTTCTAATTTAACTAAACTGAGGCATGGACCCTTTTTTTAAAAAGAAAAAAGACCATTATTACAATGATATCTTCTCTATTTAATTCTTTTTAGGTACCTTTGGTCGTGACCTCATGCTGGCTCTCTTTGCAACATCCCATGCCTTGGCTGGTGCATATATACCTAGCTGTGCAGCAAAAAATGACTCGTATCCAGGCGAATCAAAAGCAAAGCCTGTATGTTTAGATAGTTCTCTTGGAAGTTGAGCTATAGCGAAGCTCCTTTCCTCTTCAGGTGTAAGCCCATTCCCAATCTCAAGCAGTCGAGCTTTGGAATTGTCATCAGGCTCGTGCCTGTGAATTTCCTGAACGATCTGATAATCGTAGGGAAAGAACCATCTTTGAACCCTGAGTCAAATCTCAGGGTTAAAATGAACAACCATATTTGATGCCCCAGTAAGATTAAGAATATACTAATCATGTATAGGAAAAACTAACATCCAAGTGTTTCAAATTAGTGCTGCTGAACCTTACCCTTGGTAAATGAAGTCACCGAAGAGTGCAACCACAGGAACAAGAACAAGAGTGATATAAAAATAGAAGGTACTCATCAAGACATAAATGACGAAATAAACACTCTCCTGCAAAAAATGAAGTGCAAATCAGTAAGTCATATTATTATGAGCTGATATCAGAATGAAGAGGGAAAAGACCATAACTGACTCACCCGTAAGAGTGAATATACAAAAATGAACAAAAACCAAGCCAAAATGCTTCCTCCAACACTAATGTAATGCCATCTTGTAATTGAATTACAGATCATAAGAAGGCGCAGGTTAACTGTGATTACAACGCATGTAAAGGCCATTGTGCTAACATCCCATTGCCCAAACATCTTGCCTGAGGTATTTTTACCACGAGCACTGGAAACAGTCACAAAGTGGTAGAACACTAGAGATTGATACACTGAAAAGAAAGCATATGTAGCTACCACACTCCACTTGAAAAACACATTCTTTATCCCCTCTTTGTAGAGCTCAGGATACTTCTTGGACAGGGATGCGCTGACGTCCTAGCAAAACACAGTTTTTCAAAAGAGAGCCAGTAATTCAAGCTCATCGCAGATAATTGTAAATCTGTGCTGAAGCACTCATAAACTGATGGTTAATTCAAGGTTTTGGTAAGCATAATCACCTTATCAAATAGACCAACCATGATCACTGGCAAGGCTGTGAATATAACATTATAGAGAGACTGGAACCAATCTTCGTAAAATCTTTGACCGGAAAACCCAGTATGAAAGGTGAACCAAAATTGAGTCAACGTGAATGTAAGATTCTTGTAAAAGAAATATGTGATGACCTGCGAAAGCATAAAAGCACAATCAGTTTTAGAAGGAAATATGTCCAATTCTTGTTAAGAAATCAACCGAATGGAGGATTAAGGACTTGAAGATTGTAAAATTCACACCTTGCATATTCTAAGATAGGACCAACGTCCATGCACAAGTAGCAAATCTGTTAGATAGCGAAATTGGGCAATTGCAAAATCACTAGCCATTACTGCCTGCATCCCTTCCAACCCACTTATTCCAACACCAATATGGGCAGCTTGAATCATGCTAACATCATTAGCACCATCTCCAATACTAAGCGTTATCTTGCACGCACCTTTCTTGACCAGACTAGTCACCTAAAATTGAATACAAATTCCTCAACCAAAGGCTTGGATACTCGAAATATGCAGTCGCACCAAGATAACTAATTAAACAAAGGAAATTCTGACTTGAGGTTTTAATATACTTCTGCACATATACCCAGCCATACATCTAAGTATACATGTGAATAGTCTCCAGTTTGCAATAGAAGCTTATGTATACAAGCAATAACTTAGAATCTGTTATCAGACCAAACCAATGTGGACTTTCAATGTAGTATAGTAATGTGAGAAAATCTGTGTTTGCATTCACCAAAAAAAAAAAAGAAAGAAACTCTTAGTTAATATATTAATGAGAACTTGTAGTACTTGAACCATTAAGTGATTTAAACCAGATAAATATAGGAATTAAAATTTTAGAGAAACAACATTTCCTTGCTTAACAAAATGGTAAATTACAGTTTTTTAATGCAAAAAGGATAATCACCTGTGCTTTCTGTAAAGGAGAAGCTCGGCAGCAAACAACTGAACTACAATTCAGGCTTAGATTCAGCAACATCACTCGTAAACTTGGGTCTAATGCGTACATTAAACACTTTCCATCAATAATAAGTGCTAATTTTGGTCTAGAAACAGTGCGCAATTGGTGCTGTGCCTCCTCAAGGCAATTTTTCAGATCTTTTTTTACTTCTTCCTTGATAAAATGAGCTATTTCTACTTGGTCACCCTGTACCAACAGTTATCATTTGACAAAAGAAATCACTTGTGTGTAATAAATTGTCCAATCCCAAATTAAATCCATCCAACTATAATGAACTTCTTACGCTGTTTTCCACTTCTCTAATTGCATCTGTCTCCGAACTGATAATGAACTGCTTCATTTCATTGTTAATTAAGTTGCAAGCTGCAGTTAATGACAAACAGAAGATATATCTAATCATAAAAGCTGTCACATAACTCAAGAGTCAAAAATTTGGTGAAGGACAACGTAAAATAAAGTAAAAAATCACCATAAGCTATGTTTATTGCTGTTTCCAATTTATCTCCTGTTAGTACCCAGATCTTAATTCCAGCTCTAGAAAGAGTCTCTATACAAGCTGGTACTCCTTCTTGAAGCTTGTCTTCTATAGCGGTGCACCCGATTAAAATAAGATTTTTTTCTACTAGTTCTGCAACCTGCATTTAGCTCAGTTTGTAAAAGACGATAACTTCAATGCATTACAAAAAAAGGCAAATAAAACCACTTAAGAACAATAAAGAGGTCTTTCTTCACATGGAAAATATACAAACTTCTACCAGATCCTACCTCAAACAATCCTGAGAACGATTTCTAATGTAATAATAAATACTTCACTGTTGCAAACTTCTGGTCATATATTATCTAAAGGATGATTAATTTCTGGATTTTAAAGGCATGAAACCAGCCATTCCAAGCATATAGCCCCCTTCAGCACACAGGTTCACTAGATTTCAATAATAAGAAAGTAGAGCAAAACAGTATTTTTAGCCATTGTTAAAATATCAAAAGTTTTTTACACAAAGGAAGAAAAAAGTATCTTCTTATAATGTTTTCCAACTTTTGATATATGCCATTACTATCATTACCAGAACAACACTTAAATAATAGCCTCAACAACTGCATAAGATAAGTTTCATACATAAAAGACAAATCAATATGAAAAATACACATTGCATTATCTTTCTTTAAAAGTTTAACAGCAAGGCATTTAATGAGTAACGATAGCATAGTTAATATCTTTCAACAAAACATTCAAAGAAGATAGACACCAAATTGGAGGAGGTTGGAGGACAGGAGAAAACTTATGATCAGGTAGATTGTACCTCATCTAGCTTCTTCTCACGATCCCTCAAAGACGATTTTGCTTGGATGAACTTCTCGTTCCAGATTTCATATACTTCAGGGCTCAAATCCTTATATGCTAGGCAAAGAGTACGTAGTCCAGCTGATCCAAATTGTTCCAGGTGTTCCCTAGTTACTTTTTTTATAGAATCATTTCCATCAGCCAATCTTTCATATATCACAGTATCAGCTCCCTGTAAAAAAAGGGTTTCCAGCCAAGTATCATTTCCCAAGCCAACAAGAGCACTTTACATCTTAAAGAGAATCAATTAGCCAGTAGTACAGACTCCCCCCCCAGAACAAGTCTCAGGTTTGACTCAAACCTTCCTCCCTCAAGGGCTAAGTACCCTCCCCAAAAACATGTAGAATCAGGATATTTTAGTAAACATGATACCTTAGAGTACAAGACAAGTCTACCATTGGAATAACGACAAACAACAGACTGTCTCTTTCTTGTGCTATAAGATCCAAGATACAAACGATGTCAGTATTATCCAAAATGAGATGATACATTGATAAATATAACTGTGTGCTTACCTGTTGAATTCCAGAACATTCAGAATTTCATATGCCTTGTCTTGAATATTCCCAATTTGCTCAACATGAGATTCACGAACATAGATCATGGTAGGTGTTCGCCTAAGGAAAAAAACCAATTTCATAACCGCCATATTAGCAGAGTTAAAAAGTAATTGGTGTTAAATTAACCACTTTTATTGATTGCTAAGGAACACCTTTTAAGGGAAAGGAAAGCGTTACAAATGGCAAGCATGTGATTGTATGCCAAACCTGTAAAAAAAGAAGCCAAAGTTCTTTGCAGCAGTAACTAAAGCAGCTTCATCAGGAGATGCAGCTTGGTAGGTGATCTTCTCAGGAGTCTCATCACCTTCAGTGAGCACAGTGTGACATATAGCAAGGCATCTAAAAAATTCCTACGTAAAGGGCAAAAGCTATGATTTAACCTACTATACTTTTAAGATAGATACATCATAAAAGCATACTTCAAGGACACTCAAAACAAACTATAAGAGTTTTTTTATAGTCAGTCCACAATGAAAATATTAAATTGTCACAGGAAAGAAACTAGTAGCACTTAAAATGCTTACTTGGACTACTAGATTTATGTTCGAGACACTTGACACTCATAGAATTTACTATAGTTTTGATAAGAACTGAATAGCATAACTGAAATGAGGCACAGTTCAAGCCTCAGCAAGACTTGAAACATCTGGAAGTAGCATTTATCATCAATATTACATTTTAGCATCCATATGCTTTTGTGGAAAAGTATAGGATTTTCGACGTCTTGCACCAAACTTTCAAGAAACCATTCAACTGAAAAGTTTAAGCAATTGGGAGTGTCCCAATAATGGATCATATTATTCTAAGACTCCTCCTTAGGCGTGGCATTTTTACCTGGCCCGATTTAGCCTAAAGTCAAACGTAGCCCAAATTGATCGGGTTTTAAGTCTTACTCGAGTTTTTTTTTTAGTTTCAAGCTAAGAGCTGCACTAGGGAAAAAGCCTTTTGGTTCGGCCCAACTCGAAACCTGAACAACCATAGGCAAAATGATGTCATTGTCATTTTTAAATTAAATTAAATAATTTAATTTTAAAAAATAAAAAATTTCAGACTTGGCCCGAACTTAATTGAGCTTTGGACAACATAATGCTCGAGCTCACCTCGAATCTCAGCCCAATGCCACCTCTACTCCTCACACAAAGTGTGAACAAACATACACATTACTAATCCACTGGAAACAAGCTTGAGACCTCTTGGTTACAAAAGGCACAGATAAAATATCAAGAAAGCATTTAATCCAAAAACTTAAACAATCACAAACTCCCAGCGGCATCAAATGTAAAATATTATATTACTACAGAACAAAGCAAAAATATTGATGAGGATTATGTATTTTCCTAGATCATTCATAAGCAACTTGGAAAGGCCAAAAATCCATAAGCAACTTGGATTGTGACTAAGGATAAAAGAAATTATATTTCTAATAACAGGAAAATATTAGAAGCTTCAGCTTACACATTTACTTTTAGAGAGGAACGAATAAATATAAAAACTCCTAAAGAAAGTAGACTACCTTGCACAGTTCAGGATTAGCTTCATTTCTCCAACCTCCTCGCATAATCCTTGGATCATCAAAATTAAAACCCTTCTCATGAATTGCATTAGTTGATTTAGGAACCTATACGAAAATCAACAAAATATTTACCCAACAATTTTCCATGCTACAAGAGTGAGTACAAAAAGGTGCTGATGTCAATATGTTATCTTAATCCATGCAGAGCAAGTTGTCCATGTTCCGTAAAGGCCAAGAACCATACTCCTTGGACATTCATGCCACTCCGTTGAGCCCCTCCCCTCTCAATTTCTGTTATACCAGATCCATAAATTTCGCCTCCAATAGAACATTTAAAGAACTCCATCAAATTTCTTGTTAAAGTTCCTGTTTTATCAGAAAAGATATATTCCACCTGAAAAAAATACACAGAAATTAAAGTACTAGACATGTAGATGATTAAACTAACCAATTTAAAGAAATTTAAACAGCTACATACCACACCTCCAACATAATGGACATATTACTTCAACAAAAGAAAAGCTATGTGGATTACTACCAATTCTTAAATGAGGTATTTCAACTCTAGGAATGAATAAAAAGAATATTTATTGGTTGGACCTCCTTTTTTTTATGAGGAGAAGCCATTCACTTCAAATTACCTGTCCAAGTTCCTCATTCAAATTTGAAGTCCTTGCCAATGCAGGGGTATTGGTGTCAGCATGGTACATATGTAAATCCTTGTTGATGAATTGAGTGCATTGAATAAATTTGATCGTCTGGACATGAGATTGCAATCAATTAACAAAAATTTGCCCCATTCAGCAACGCTAACCTAATGTCTAGGAAAATTCCATGAAGCCTGGTCTATAAACTGACCTCAATGGAAACATATAATGAGATGGGGATTATTGTAGAGTATAGTGTGATCAGGGTAAACATGGTCAGACCAACAACCTACAAAATAAAAAAGGTGAATAAAAATCAAGAAAATAATGCTAGAAGCAGACAAAAATTACAATAAATATAGCAATCTTATTATTACCCCAAATCGATTCCTAGGGTTAAATGCCAGTTCCACACCTTCTTCAAGTCCTAGGTAGAAATACTTACGACTTATGAATACACCACTGTATAATTACACAAACCATAGAACATTATCATGCAAGAAATTTACAAAACACAAGAGGTAAAGTTTGATGGAAAAAAGTCCAAAGAAAAGAAGCAAAAGAAAACAGAAGACAATTTAGCCCGTGTCTCACCTGCCCATGGCTCCAATACAACACATAATGAAGAGTGTTCCAAAAAGCATGAGTATAAGTTTATCAAGTTTCCTCTCTAATGTACTTCTCTTAGAAGGAACATTCATTGAGTTCATCATAACCTGCATGATTCCAGGCAGCCATAAAAAGTTATCCACATGTTGGCCACAAACTAAGCAGCAAGAATATAATGTCAAAAATGATAACATGATCGGCTTCTCTGGCATTAAAGTACAAATACAAACCTATTACTTCCACATTTGTACAAAATACAACGGTCAAAACTCTTGGCACTCACACAACTTAACAAGAAAAATTTTGAGGAGAATAAGGAGAAATTAGTAGCATAGTTATTGTACAACCAAATAGGCCCATGCCTTTGACAATAAGCACTACAATGACAACTTATTAGCACAATAACAAACCTTTGTTTCATGACCAGTAAATATAACTGCCCCAACAATGTACTCTGTATTCCTGAGACTACACCCCTGGAAGGACATGAAACCATAGTAATTAAATAAAACCAAGATTAGTCCTATCAGAAAGGTAGTGTGAAGTCCCCCACTGGGGCAAGGCAGAGACAAAAGCTTGTTAAAAGCATTCAAGGAAATAATTATATCCGAAAAGTAAAAAAGACTAATAAATATAAAAGTAACTATTATTGAAGAGGAAATGAATTTGGAGCTTAAGGAAAAAAAGGATAAATAAATATAAAAGCAACTGTTATTGAGGAGGAAATGAATTTGGAGCTTACTCTTAATAGAAGTTGGTTTGGACTGAGAGGTAGTGTCTGTTTATCAATAATAAGATTGCCAGTGAAAGTATAGAGTGAATTGTTTGGTTGCTCACACTGTACTTCACCTGTATTAATGAAGCAATATAAGAATGCTTGGAAAGTAAGAGAAAGATGACATGCACGAGGTATTGGCATGGTGCATGAGAAAATTCCAAGCATGAGCATGAAACAAAGCTCATTCTTTACATAGAATACTATATATATTCAACAGTTTGATCAACCCATGATAATTTATTGTATCACAAGAATCACAAAAGGCAACGCTGCTGACAAGGGCAGCAAAAGTAAGCTTACAGACACATAAATAACTTGATATTAATCCCTAATGTAACTCATTGATGGTACTTGAATGTAATTTGGATGTACATATGCACCTATGTAATTCAAGTCAATGTACTTAATATTCTAAACCTAACTTAACCTTTGAACTCAGCAGCTTTCTCAGGACTCAAGTAATCCCAAGTCTTTTCCAATGCCTTTCTAATCTTGAGGTTTGTTTCCCCATCTAAATTTGATGTCTGCCAACAAAAGCCAAACTTTGAAAATGGAAAAGAAAAAGCAATGCTTGATAGCAACTTAAGGTCATGCTTTTTATGAAATAATGGTTCTACAAAGCATGAAAGAAAGGAAACCTCAATGTAGCATACACCATCTGGATTTGTAGTAGCAAGAAAAAGAAGATCTGTGGGAAAGAATCCATCTTGTTGAACCTGAAAGACAAAGCAAATTTAGCCTACAATATGAAGGATGTGGACATAATAGCCAAAAGTCTGTTCAAAAATGTGTGTTCAGTAAGCTAGCCAACCATATTATTAACACAGTTCAATCGAAAAGAAGGAAATTTTAATAGGAGTTCAGGATACCCACCCTAATAATGTCTCCAACCTGCAATTTCTTCCAAGAAACAGTCTCCCACCTTTGATTTTGCAACATTTCTACGAGACTGTTATTTATCACCATATCATTCTGAAAGCGCTTCTGTTGTGTACAAAAGAGGATAACAGAACAAACAAATAAGAAATGAGCAGCTTTCCCTCATCGATCACAGAAAAATTTGCCTCATCATCTCCAACACCCCCCCTCCTCCTACCCAACCACAAAAAACAATATAAAAGAGGCATCAAGTTGAAAAAAATTTGAAGAAGACATTTGGGGTTTGTTCTTGTTGACAGTATAGTATGTAATATAACCCTACACTAGCAAATATACATATATGCTATAATCTCAGTAGTACTCAAAAACCTTTTTTTTTTTCAAAGAACAAGAAAAGATAAAGATTATGATTGCATTGCTCACCGAATCTTCAAATGCCTCCTTAATAAGAGAGACTAAAAGCACCAAACTCAAAGGTACAACATTTGTAACTGGATTGACTGGGCTGCATGATCAGAAAACTTCTTAAATACAACACATACATGTGTCAAATTACATATTTGTCGCAAACAGGAAACTTTAATGTTCAGCAAGACTTTAGACCAGATAGTCATATAACTGGTAATTATTGTGACCAATAACATTAATTTGTAGCTTCACTTCTGAAATGCTTTGGAACATTTGTGCATGCAAAAACATGTGTGATTTCTCCTGTAGATCCTACGATGTTCTAAGGTAAGATGATTAAACTCAAAATGTTACATGACAACATTGTTGGGGAAAATCTTATCTATGAATTTTTACAAAGGCTATAACATCCTGCAATTCTAAATCAACATCATCAACTTGGCAAATAAAAAATGTCACATGTCTATATAGCGAAAATAATATAAAGGGAAGAATACACTTAGTTCAAATAATGAGTATGACTATCACACCTGATTGGAGTCATCGATAAAATTGAGATAAACAGGAAGTAGCAATTGGCCACACGCCTGAACTGTCATTGCAGCAGAAAATATTCTCAGGAAAAGGATCACACTATTCAAATGATAGGGGAATGATATATCTACCTTACCTTACAGATAATGGAGCTCAACCAATTAACTACAGTGTTGTTTCAAACATCACTGATTTGAGCAATTTTTTGGAAAATCCAAAATCAATTACAGCGAAAAAAATCCCAGGATTATGATTTTTTTTCATTGGAGATGATTATCAGTCCATGATTAGCATAACTTATATCTGGAGTGAGAATTCAAGGAAACTAGAACATTATCAAATACGTTTTAGATGTTAAACTCTTTTCATCGTAAATTTCCCAATTAACCCAATCACTAGAAGCAATAAAGTCCATCCATCATTTACTGAGTAAGCCCCTTGATTCAATATTGATGCTCTTAAGCAATTCATCAACATAAATGCCAAAGCATTATATTGCAAGTCATGTAAGATTTCAAGTAGACATAGCCAATCATTTAAGGGAAAAGACATCTAAAATAATCAACATTCCATTTCCAAACGCTAGTTTACCTGTTCAAATAACCCTTTTGGTAAAAAGGTAAAGAAATTGTACTTTGTAGTTGAAATAGAATTTCCCTGAAACAATTTATCTCAAATAATTAAAAATAAAGAAAATTTGAGCAGAAAGAAGGAAAAAGGATTGAATAATGGAACTCTGACCACGTACTTTGACATATATCAAAAACATTCTTCAAAACATATTAGCACGAAAACTTCCAAAAACAACTAATGCAGAAAAACTGAAAGCTAGAGCTTTGATAAATGAAGCTTCAGATAGGAACAAGTCAACTAGAATCTTGGCTACTCCCAATAGACTTTGTCAACAGAAGACTAATTGACAAGTTTAAGTCATGAATGAATTGTGCAGATATAAATTTCATTTCAATTTTCTCAACTCAAATGACTCCCAGAAGATAGCCTGATAAGGCAACATGGATACAACAGCCTGCTCATTAATAATGAATTTTGCATATATAAATTTCATTTCAATTTTCGCAAGTCAAATGACTCCCAGAAGATGGCCTGATAAGGCAATATGGATACAGCTGCCTGCTCATTAATCAAGGAGGATGGTCAAGGTTTTCAATATGTCTGACGTGTCTTAGGATAAATTACTGGCGCACAAAAAGAACTAGGATAAAACTCGTCCTGGAGACACAGATTATCTCTGAGGGTTTGATTAAATATATGACAGGTCAATTTCTAGACACATACTTATGCTTACATAAAGGTCTTTTTATGAATAACATCGAAAAGAAAATTAAAGTTAATCAGGGTCATTGTGCAGTAACCCCACACGCAATGTGCTCCAACAATCTTTCAGTTGAAGCACCTCGTTCGACTCCAAGCACATTGTTGAGTGTTTCCTTTAACTAATTGTCAATGCTAGAGCACAAATACCAAGAACAGCTTTCCTTTTCCTATCTAATTGAACGTTTATCTTAGTATCTAACATGTATAAAACAGATAACATGCGATGACCTCATGCTTTCATCAATGAAGCAAGCATGGGTACCTACAATTTTGCACCGTGAAGGAAAAACGTTCAAACTCAATATTAGCGAAACCTACGTTTCACATCAGAATAAAGCCTAAGAAATCAGTTGCACCAAGTCAACCGAATTTCTAGTTGCACAACAAATAATTCAAAGAAAAAGTCCATTTCTTTTCTCAGCAAACAAACAGACGAATGAATTCGACAAAAAAGCTTATACACGCATACAAACATACTATCCAAGCATTTATATAACACAAAACCTTGAATCCAACTGGAAGATTCGCCTCGTGGTCATTGCAGTAAATGGTCCGGTAACCGGGGGCTTGAGGCTGGACTCGTCCGAGTCGAACCGGCCGAGTCGTCGTACGACCCGTCAAACTCACGTCACGCCTCAGCCTGGACCTCGATGACCTAACCGTTTCCCATCCGCCTCCACTCATCGTCTATCTCGGAGCAAAAGGACAAAAAGAACGATCCAAACCCCAAATTTCCCGGAGAATCTGAAATCAATCAACAAATACATTGCTCTTCGATTTCTTCCATTTTCCTTCTCATTAAAACGGCGATGAAACAGAGAGGAAGATGAGAATCGTCTCCTCTGCTTTGGTTTTTGAAAATTTTCTCCTTTGCAGTTATTCCGTTGCCGTTAAGGTTTTATTTATCTTTTCTTAAATATAATGGCCCACCAAGACACTCGCTCCCTCTTCGGCCTACGTTGTTCGTGTTCTTCACCAAAATCCAGCCACGTCTTCTCATGCGTCTTAATTGGCAGTAATACGGTACGGTTAAGTAACCGTGGGTACTTTAAATCCGAAAGTACGCGCCATATTTGACGCGTCAGTTTCAATGACCGACTCTGGGCCCCTTTGTGGATTTGTTCATGAATTGTACACGTGCGGCGTTAGTAAACAAATGTCGGAGAATTAGAAGTTTCCAAATTTTCTGGCGGCGGCGTCCACCTTAGGAGTACCGGACTGGATTTTAGTATAGTATATATAGTATTGGATTGATATCAGTTAACACCAGTTGCTGTGTTTTGACAATTTTAAATTTATAAAAAAAATAATTTTTTTAAATTACAAATATTCCTTAAATTTTTTTAAAATTTCTTCAATATATTAGAGAAAAGATTTTGTATTTTATAACTTATTTCAAAAAAATATTTATACGATAAAGCTTATATTTTCTTTTTGATTTTGATTTTTATAAATAAAGCAAGTGAATTTATATATGTACAAAAAATTTTGAGAAAAAAAATTAATTTGGATATAAATTATAAAATTATGTCATTTGTATAATAATATACAAAATAATATTTGATAAGTGAATTATTTAATAAATTACTAATTAAGCATTAAACGAGAAACGAATTAATTGGATGAGATTTCAATATAATTATAATATTTTTATTTTTAAAGGAAATTTATATTATTGTTGTTAATAGAATTTCAATTATATCATTATTACTTACTAAAATTTGTTTTATTTATTTTTTATTTGTTTAAAATTTAAAAATACAAAAGGCTTTACTAACCTTATCATGCAAAAGGATAATTTTAGGATAAATTAGATTTAAAATTTAAAATTTTGTCTAATTTTATAATATTAACTAAAAGTGTCAAAAATACCCACAACCTTATTGACGTGAATTACCATATAAATATAAATGGGACCATTTACAATTTTAAACTACATTTACATAATTAAAATAATTAAATAAATAAGTAAATGAAAGCTTTTAGAATGAGAGGACATTGCTTTATCTTTTTATAATTCTCTTCCCTTCCACTTATTTTCTTCTATTCACCTTCTTCTCTGGCCTTTTTATTGTGTTTTTGTGTCTTACTCTTCATTCTTTTGGGTCAAAGTCAGTTTCAAAGCAAAAATTTGATTCTAGGTATGGAATTCAGATTGACAGCAACAAGAACAAGTGGTAGTTGTGGAGGGTTGTGTGATTGGCTTAGGCACTGTCCACTTGAGGAAGAGATGATGGCGGAGTATTGGCCAGCGACAACAACACGTGAGGCAATGAGGAAGAGACGGTGGTGGCTGAGAACTATGAGACATCTGAGATAAAGAGGAGAGAGAGAAACCAAAAATGTAAGAGTGGGAGACATGAGTTACAGAAGGTGGACGGCTGGAGAGGGAGGGAGGTAATTTTTTATAAAAAAAAAAGAAGCCTTTCCATTTTTTTAAAATTTCAATACCGGCTAGTCCTAGTATTACTAAAAGTTATGACCGGTACCAAGATTTTGTAGTATTTTTTTAATCGGTGTGATGCCAGACCATACTAATAGGGTACGAAAATCTTATTTGAGCTATGGGTCAAAGTTCATTTGAGTTGTGGGTCGCTGTTGCATCCTATCACGAAAACAATTCATTTATTATATCTATTTTTAATTTTGACGGCTATATATTTTATTAATTGGCTAAGCTTAGAAGTCGGTTTCTTTTATTAACTATATAAAAATTTTATATAATTTTATGAATATTTAAAAATAATGTTAAAATTTTTATGCATTTTATGAAATAAATCTTTTTTCTAATTGTTTACATATATTTTCAAAACTAGTTATTAAAAATATGTAACCAACCGGGAGGTAACTAATGTTCCCCAGCCTGTAACCTTCTCGCTTCCTTACTAGTAAATTAGATTAAAGCTCCATGTCTGAAATAAAAGTTAGGAAAAGGATTGTTATCAATTCAAAAGTAACTCGACTATCTTTTTCTCTTTGCATCACAGTTGCATAGTCACATGGAAAGGATCCAAATGTCCGAAATTTGAATTACCACCAAAGTAAACTCTCACTTTTGCAATAAAACATTTGGAAGGTAAAAAATTGTGATATAATCATAATTTAAAACAAAATTAAATCTCACTTTAGGCATCAAATTTTTTGAGTAATCTTATAATCAAGTAGCCTAGCAAAGAATAGAAAAATGAATAATCAAATCCATATTAAAAAAAGAAAAAGAAGATCATATAAAAAAAAGTGGATTAAGATGTTAATTAGAAACTTGTAAACGTAGTTACTGTTGACTTATGCCCCATAGTCAATTGCTTTGATTGTAGTTTAGTGACAAATTATTTAAAGACATTCTTTATCTTGTACATGTTTAGATGTATATGATAAAGTCCATGGGATAATTGCACATTGCAAATAAAATTATAATGAGATTATAATCATGAGATTTATATCGCATCTATGTATTATTCCTAAATATTCCTAGTCATTGTGTAACATCCCACTACCTTAAGGTACCTACCCAAACATTCAAGAATATTCAAGTACATAACCTATGATAATGGTATGTTAGAGCAAAAAACAAATCCAACTTACACCTGGCATCAACTAACATCATTTAAAATTCAGCAAATTTTAAAACTATTCATTGCATTCATCCACAAATTTACACTATTTCCTTTAGACAAGTATTTATATAACCTCATACAGGTTCTAACAGAAACTACAAAAATACAAGACACAACACTTCTGGAGCCAGCTGACAAACCTCTGAGCCATAACAAAATCCAAAGTCCTATCTAAAGAAGTAAGTCTCCTGTCCCGTACTTGAAAAGTCGCATTGCAATTTTTTATGAGTTTTGCGAACTCAGTAAGTGAACCATCATTGATGATTTCACCGGATTCACATACACAAATCACATATTTCACAATTATTCATACAGAACATGAATATTTCAAATACTCACATTGTCATGGCATATTATTTAATCAATGCGAATTAAGTTATATATAAACACATACAGATGCATATGAGACTCCACTTTCGTTATTAATGTTGTGACCGAGTGCCTATCACATATACAAATACTGGCCCATTCGACTCAGTTAGAAACATATATCATGGAGCATAACTCTACGTGCTAAATCATATCTCACGGAGTAAAGCTCTACGAGCAAGCGCTTGATGTTGGCCACTCCGGTCACAACGTCTTTATCTGAGCATGCATTTTATGAAATGCATCAATTCAGAATTTACTACATATCATAATCATGTATAAAGCACAGTCAAAATTTCATAATCATCCGACCTAAGTCCGGTTTTCAACTTTCGTTGAGAATTCACATAGCATTCAGAATCTCAAGGCAATCAAGCACTTCCAATACATACCTAACTATTTTACTCCTTGGACTTCGAGTTCAGAATTCATAAACAATCGCAACAATTCAATAAATCAAATCAAATTAATCATTCAGAATCTCAAGGCAAACAAGCACTTCCAATATATACCCAACTATTTAACTCCTAGGATTTCGAGTCCGAAATTCATAAACAATTGCAACAATTCAATATTTGACAAATTCAAATCAAATTAATCCTTTAGAATCTCAAGGCAATCAAGCACTTCCAACACATACCCAACTATATACTCCTCGAACTTTAAGTCCGGAATTCAGAAACAATCGTAACAGTTCAATAATTGGAAACTTAACAAATCAAATTAAATCAATCCTAGGAAATTCATCTAGGTTAACTCACTGCACGCTCCAAAAAGCTATTGCCTGGATGATCCGGCAATGTCCAACTGGCGTCTGATGTGCTCCTCTATAACATACACACCACATTTACAATTTATCACATTTTGCACAAATGTATAAGTATTCCTTTATGCACATGATTTCGGGTCAACTTTGCATAATTAATATGATAGGGTACATGACAAAATTAAGCAACACTTTTTTCTGAAAAATTGTTCACCCATGTCTTAGGTTTATAATGACTCCAAGATCATCTAATTTGATTCAGTATTTTATGAGTTATGCTCACAATACCACAAACTGTGTATATTTGCACATTTGGCTAGTATATGATCATACCCTCAAATTGTACAACTCATATCTTTCAACTCAGATATCCAAAAATTACAAGCTTTATACCAATTTAAAGCTAAGATAATAAACTACAACTTTGGTGAAGACACCTTAATCTAATTCAGCCTACATCAATATAGTTTATTCAATAACAGTAGGACCTGATTTCTATCCCTGGTAGTGCTACTGCCTAATCTAAGACTTACTTTCAAGCTCAATTTCAAAACCCTTAAGGACAGAATTTAGATTTAGTTTCTTCTTAACATTTGTAGCCAAATGTGTATAGTTCAATTTAAATCAAGAATCATTTCATTTTTAAATCTACAGATCAAAATATAACTAAAATATCACATGTTCAGTAAAAACATTCCAGTTATCAAATTCTAGCACATCTCAACTTTTTCATCCTAACATACCATTTCGGGATAACTTTGCATGATCATTATGACAAGGAAAATGGTATATTTCAGTAATACTTTCTTATAGACAATTTTTCCACTATGTTTCTAGTTTCTAATAACACTAAAATCATACAATTTGATTCAGTATACTAAAAGTTATACCTAAAAACATTCAGACTATTTTTAAACTGCAACAGAACTCCTAACTCTATTTCAAGCCAGATTTTGAAATGCTTAGAGATAGAATTAACATTCGACCTTTTAAGGAAAGTAGTAGACATATGTCTCTAATTTATTTTGAATCAAGAATCAATGTATTTAGAAATTTACAGTTCAAGATATAATCAAAATACCAAAGTCTGTTCAAGGAAAATCTCCAGTTTATAACATTCCAGCATACATCTTCACCAATATCTCATTCATTTTAGTCCAATTCACACATCATTCTCATACCATTTAACATGCCATAAACACTAATCTTTTACTTACTTTTTTATTTCTAATCCCAACTCAAAAAATCGCTCCAAATCGGTACTCCAAACATGCAGAATCAACACACATTCAAGATGGAATTAAATGACTTTCAGCTATGATGAAACAACAACAATCAGCTGCTTCTTTAGCTATTTTGTGATGGGTAAAAACATGTATTTAGTGTGGTAATTTAACATAGCTTCAAGAAAAACACAAGAAGGGAAAGACAATAGCAGGTTTCGTTGGTGAGACATGAGAAGAGAAGAGAATGAGCTTGGCTGAAACAACATGCAGAAACCTTACACCTAAGGTGCTAGATGTTACCATATTATTTCAACATGTGTCCTTAAGCATGTAGGCCACTTATCCCTTCCATAAGCCACCAAATGTCACCATTTAAACGGTCCATATGTCTCCTAATTATTGGTCCACATGTCACACATTAATTTGTTTAATTATCATTTACTTACTAGTCCACTTGTCACACATTTAACTATGTCAAATGTCTCTCAATTTTAGGCTTAATCATCCAAAATTTTCATGTATCAATTTATCCTGCTACTTAATATTTGTCCTAGTCCAAATGTATTTCAAATTCACCAAAAATTCTGAAATAATGCTAATGGTCTTCAAATAAATTTTGAATGCAAATAACTCACAATTCATATTTTAATCACATTTATAAACCATTTATACTCAAAAAATGTCAATAAATGCATGTAAAATTATTTGTATATGTGCAAAATCAATAATATCATGTGAGTGTATGTCACATTACGTATAAACGTGAATTATGCTTTCTAATTTCTCATTAATCTCTATTAAACACCATTTTAATCTTAATTCAAGTGAAAGGATGTTACACATTGTTCTATTAAGATTGGACATTAATAGAACGTAAAAAAACTAACACATGTTTTGTTTTTCCTTATGAAGGAAGTAGTCAATCTCATAGGCTAAAGTATAAAGATACTTAAACAAACGTGTGGGTGCTTGTTAGATAACAAGTTCATTGAATAGACCGAATATGAGAAATCCATTTGTAACATTACTTGTATGTCTATAGAATTCTAATTGTGATGACTGTATAAGTGATCCTTTGATTTGAAGTCATTAAAGTTATCTTGTATGGAAATTGCTATGTTTTGATACTACTTATATCTATTTAATCATAGGTTGTTTAATTGGTAGTCATTGAATGTAGTATGAACTATATGGAGATAGATGAGTAATCAAGATATGATTCATCACCCTAAAATAATTATTGAGAATGTTTCGTTGCTCTCGATTAGAATTGATTCAAGAAATCCTTAGTCAAGGTGAAATAATGTTTTGTAAATAGTTTACAAATGTCATTAATTGAATCAATAGCTAATGACAGAAAACTAATATGATTAGACTCAAAATAGAGTATACATTAATTTCATGCTCTATATCTAATCGAAACATTATATGATAAAAGAATTGAATTATATGGAAAAATTATGCACGAAAAGGTTAGTCAAAATCAATTTGACATTCCTAAATATTTAGGTGGTCATGATGCGTTGCTAGACGCCAATTTTGATATATGATTATAAATTATTTAATTGGAAAATTAAAGATAAATTGAAAAGAGTTTTAATTTATACTATTTTAATTATGAATTAAAATTAGATTTTATAATCATTGCCAACATATTTAGGAACCTAATGGGTCTTATATATAGAATGAGTTGAAGAGAGCAAAGTTAATTTAATCAAGTTAGACTTGATTGTAAAATTTAAGAAACTTTATGATTAAATATGATATACTTAATAAATAAGGATCAATATGAGATATTGAAACTAATATGGGTATAATTGGTATTTAATTAGAATTATTTAATTTCAATTAAACATTAATTAGAATTATTTGTAATTCTAATTAAAGTTTAATTGAAATTAGAATTTAATTTCAATTAAATTACTAAAACATCCAAAGCTTATTATAAATAGGCTTAAGTTCTATGGAACTAGCACTTCATGTTTAACCCTTTCTGTAAGAGTTACAGAATTCTCTTAACCTATTATGTAGATACTGTTAAAGGCTGGATACTTGTACGGCTATAGTGGTTGAGACGAATTAATTTCAAAAATTTGAGGGATAAAATAAGGCAAAGGTCATACTTTGGAATAAGGTATGAATTAAGATTTCATTTTATTATGATTCGTGTTAATCATTTTATAGGATAAAATAGATCTTGATTTTCAGAAAATCAAAAATCACGAAAAAATTTCGTTGTTGTTCTATTGCGATCGGGATCAAATTTTGACCCGATTTTCAAAGAGTGATATGAAAGCAACTTTTATTTCTATAATTTGATTAAAATATTTGGTTGTTATTGGTTATAATTTTGGAATTGGATTAGAATGTAAACAGTTCATATACCAGAATTGTTCAAATTGTTGTTGCGAGTGTCTAACAAAGTTAGAACCGCATCTCATTGTTTTTGCTTCCAAAAATTGGTTTCTGGAATTTTAATTGCACGTCACATTTACCTGTTCTATGAAGCACGACTCTGATTGTTTTATTTCTGGAACAAGTGAGGCATGGAGATGCCCAACCATTGAGTCTCTGAATCTAGAATTTGTGTTTCGTTCTGAAAATTTTGGTTTCCCTAACGAAAAGCAAATTGCATTGACTCTTTTCTGAAACCCAGAAGACAACGAACCTTAGTATTGTTAATCCCCTTTTCTTTTAGAATCTGGATTCTGGAAAATGGGTTTGAGAAACCCATCGTCGTTTTGGTTGTGGTTGCCTCTAACTGCCCACACCTTACCTGATGTCAAATGTACCCAATCTTCCATCTCTTCGGTCTCCATCACAAAGCCTTTGTTGCCAATTTGCCATCGAATGGAACACCAACGACCATCGAGGAAACGAGCTTCATGCACATAACGTGGGTTTTGGAAACCCATAATATAAGATTGTGTTTTCTAGTCTTGAGTACTGTGTGTTGAATGGAGACGTTTGGCTGTCGGTAGGTTGAGTCGTGGGACATCGATGAAGAAGACTAATGGTGGCTTGCGCATTTGGCTATTCGCTTGTTTTGCAATGTCTGGCGACTGCGAGGAGATGTTGGAGATGCGAAGCGATGTGTCATGGGATGGCGTGAGTAGGCGATGGTGGAAGCAAATCGATGGCATGGGACGTCGATGGAGAAGACGACACGGTGAGGCGACGGCAGCGTGAGGCAAACGCAGGTGACGACGAGAAAACGAAGATAGCAAGAGGCAAACAGAAGCGACGACGAGAAGGAAGATTGTTGGTCGTGTGAGGGAAGCAGTCGGTGAAAACGTGGGAGGTGGGAGGCAGTTCAGAAACATCCCCATGTTTCTGGAGACACGTGCCCACCATCTTTTGATCTCACGTCCAAAGAGACGTGTCTGGCTCGTGTGGTGCGCGTGCCAGACACTTCTCACCTTGTTAATTTTGTTTTAAGTGGTTTTAAAATCTTAATTTCAATTAAATGAATTTAATGGAGATTAAATTAGTTTATACTCCTAATAAAATTGAAAAGTATTTTTTCAATTGTTAAAAATTGTTTTCAAAGGTTAAATTTTATTAGGAACATTATATAATTTAGTTTAATTTTTCAAGTATTGAATTATTAAATTAAATTAATTATCAAATCAATTCCAAAATTAAAGTAATTATTTTTCTTAATTTGATTAAGATTAATAATTATATTGATTCCTAATTAATTTTATTTTTTTTAAAATTAGAATTAATTAGTTTCAATTAGATTGAAATTAATTAATTAGACTCCTTAAAATTAAGAAAATTGTTTTCT
>JANSVA010000003.1:12932035-12961755 GCA_025504915.1 Erythroxylum reticulatum
TCCTTCACGTGTGCTATTTGTCTCCACCGATTCACCATTTGTCATAATAGCAATTTGCCATTTGTCACATATGTATTCTTGTCACATGTCATCACATATACAAGCCATTTGTCATATTCACGTGTCATACCATAATTGGTCCAAATTTCAATATATATATTTTTAAAAAATAACCAAAAATTTTAAAATATCTGAAATATACTAAAATTGCCAAAACATATTTAATACACTCCAATATAATCCACAATTTCCACTTATAAATCAAATTTACCCAGAAATGCCAATGAATGCATGTACAATCATATGAGTGTGTAAAATAAATATGTCACAATTAACTTATGCACGACGTGCATTTTCCTAATTTCACAATACTTTCTCATAAATTACTATTCTAGCCTTAACATGGGTATTGGGATGTTACAATCATTATTTATATTTGTGCGATTTTCATGAATGTATGTGTTTGGCGGATGACTACTATGAGTGGTCATCCAAACTAAGTGTTTTTTCCACTAAGCTTTTAAGCTTAGCACGAGTGTTAATCTATATAGGTCCAAGTTGTAGGAGTGAGGTACATGGAATGTCTGCAGGGACTAAGGCCAACAGATAGAAGAAAAAGTACTTTTGGAATGTGTTTTTAGTTAGAGATGATTGCATATGTAATGAAGAAAGGAAATTGTAAGTTTTCTTTTAGATTATCATGTAAATGTAAAGATGTATTACTACTATTAAATAATAATGTTAAATAGTGGGGAGTTTTATAATGTTTATATGTATAGCATTAAATAGAATTGTATACTTTGAATGCATGTATGGGAATTTGGTTGTTATATGTGTGGATGATTGTAGGTTTCGTATGGAGGTGTTACACAAATATTAATACAGAATGTGAAGTGACCTTGATGATCCTAGATCTTCTTTTGTTCTTGTTTTGATCTTCATTTTGTTGGCTGTAAACTTTAACTTTATACCCTATCTTCTTGGAGTTTATGGCTTTATTTTGTTCTCATATTTCCTGTCCTCAAAATAATAAATATATTAGTAGTAATTACATTTTGTTATTATGAACATATCAATTGGAATCTCCTTTAGTTCAATAATATGGATATTGAGACATTTATAGGTAATAGAACATCAACCCTTATTTCATTAATATCTACAATATGTTTTTTAGCACTCTCACTAAAGTTATCATTTTTAATGAGAATAAAATTAGCTGTTTCAATACTTTTTGGACTATGGTTTAGAAAATAACACCTATATTGTTTAGATTTCTCTGGGTAACTAATAAAGTTACCACTAATGTTTGAGAATCTAATTTCTTTTTTATGTAGATTATAAATTTATGCTTCCATTAGGCAACCCCAAACACGTAGATTCCTTAAACTAAGTTTCCATCGATTCATTAACTTAAAAATACTTTTAGCGTAGATCCCTTGCCATCCAAACCATAAATCAATTAAGAACTTTATGTTCGTAAGAAGCCATAAGAAGGTCCCAATTAAAGGCATAAGGACTTATTGTCTAATATTAAATAGTAGTTATCACCTAGATCCAATACAAACTCTTTATGTACCTTCATTTTTTGAAACATTTTTGGTAATAGTTGTTTCGGTTTATTTAAACATAATTATAGTATTCATTTTGGCATTCTTATGGATGGTTTAAATAAATTGAAAATTGATGTTAATTTTTTTGAATTCATATTTCTTGTTTGCCACGCCATTAGTAAGTGTAGCATATTGAATGATAATTTTGTTTACTTGTGGCATAAACATTTGAGTTATATATCCAAAGAAAGATTGGCAAAGAATAAAATTCTTCCAAATTTAGATTTTACTGATCTTAGTATATGTGTAGATTGTGTTAAGGGAAAACAAACTAAACATAGCAAGAAAGGAGTCACAGAAAGTACTTAAGTCTTTGAAATTATGCACATTGATATATGTAAACCTTTTGATACTCTATCCTTTGGTGAAGAAAAGTATTTAATCACCTGTATAAATGAATTTTCATATTATGGATAAGTCTATTTTCTTGATGAAGAATCTCAAGAGGTAACTGTCCCTGAGGTGTTTGCAAAGGAGGTTAAAAATAATTAGACAAAAAAGTGAAAATTGTAAGATTTGATAGAAATAGTAAATATTATATAAAATATGACGAATTAGGACAATATCCAGGTCAATTTGCAAAGTTTCTCGAGAAACATGACATATTTGCATAATATGCTATGTTAGGTACACCTCAATAATCTTTGTTACAAAAATGATACTTATTTGTCTTTTGTTTCTTGTTGACAATATCAGCAATAACCTATATCACTTTAATAGGCTTTCTTCTTAAGTTTCTTAACTTTTAGCTTATGAATCTTAGTAGCTCCTTAACCCACAAGATTAATTAAATGAACTCCTTAATTCTTAGCATTATTTCCTTTTGAATGAGCATATTAGCTAATTAATTAATATTTCATTTTTCATTTATAGTGTTATAGTTAATTTGGAAAGGTTCATACTCAGAAAGCAATGAGTATATAATTAATTACACTAAGAGTTATCAACTTTCATATCCAGGGTCATTATATTTTTTGTGATATTTTTCATCTTGAGGATATGTTGCTGCATGCTTTACAAACTATCAAACTTCATAGTTATGAGCTTAGCACTAATGTACTAACAAGAGACTTATCTAGAAAACAAAAACATTTTTTTCATAAGTTTAACATTTTTTTAGAAAATGAAAGAATAATTATATTACCATAGCAAAAGTTGTTACAAGATTACAATAATACAAAGGTTCTTAAGTTATAGCTAACTAAGAGTATTTAACATACTTGAAGATTCACATACAAAAATTGGTCAGTATATCAAAGCAACATCTACATTTACAAACACCCAATTACAAGCACCATTTTACTAACATAGTGGCTGGTAGAAGATGATTAACTCTCTTGGATATCATTGCAGCTCGAATCCAATTTGCAATGTTTTCAACTATTTGCACTTATCTTCCTCCCTTTGATTATACAGACGACCATTTCTCTCCTTCGAAATCATATAAATGGTTGTGTTAGATGCCACTTTCATTAAGAAAACATTCTGTTTTCCATGCTTCGAATAGTTTATGAACTACCTTAAGGTATGTTCCCACTCATATGTATGATTTACTATATTTGCCATGTAAAGAATTCTGCTCCATATAGCTTTACTATATTTGCAAGCAAAGAACATACTTAAGGTATTTTTGACACTTTTATTTTTCTGGAATAGTGATCTTAATGTTATTGACAATAGTCATACACATGAAATTGAAACATAATCTATTAGATCTTTCTCATACTTTTATAGTTGGTCTTTTCAATCTCACTACTCGTATTTGTAATGGTAGCATGTTTTTCTTTTAATAATGCTAAGTTAAGATCCAAAACACCTAAATGAAAATGAATTTATTTGCATCATGAAGAGAAGTTCAAATCATTACACATGTTAATAAAAGAAGCATGCAGATGAAGAAAAATAGGTGTAAATACATAGATGCTCAATAAATTATCGAATTCATACAATTAAACATTAGAATATACTACAAGTTTCCTTTTGGTTAAACTCAATAGGAAATTATCACATGCTTGATGGCATACAAACTTTATTAGGCAACCAAAAGAACCTGATCAAACACGGTTGATATCTTTGGATACATTATATATTTGACAAGCAAATATTGATTTTCTTTTATTATGTTTATTAGTTATAGAGTATTAATTTAACTTTGGATAAACTTTAAAATTCTATCAATTAATAAACGTGATTTATACAAATAACTAATTCGATAATAGACATTAATATTTATAAGTAAACTGACTATTTATACGCACAAAAATTCAGTTAATTAGTTTAATCACTTTCGTGTTTAACAACTATCATTTTATAATGTCATGTATAAATTCAACACATAACACATTATTTTTAATTTCAATAATAATATATACATAAATATAATATGAGATTGTTAATAAAAATAATAAAACACACAACCTCAGAATAAAACAAAAAATAAGGCATTAAATTTTGAAAATAGAGAAAACCAAGAAAATAAAGCTTATAAGTTTTACGGTAAAAAGGAATTTCAAACAGAATCATTGAGTAGAAATTAATCAAGTTGTGTTTAAAAATGAT
Organism: Erythroxylum reticulatum; assembly: GCA_025504915.1. Classification (NCBI taxonomy): domain Eukaryota; kingdom Viridiplantae; phylum Streptophyta; class Magnoliopsida; order Malpighiales; family Erythroxylaceae; genus Erythroxylum; species Erythroxylum reticulatum. Next base: position 12,936,205 of record JANSVA010000003.1, read on the forward strand.
GTCACTCGTAACACTTCGTTTGACAATTACCCTAATTTTGTCAATGTACGCACACATGTGCTTAAACAAGCTGTATTGGCTTAGAAAATGACACCAACAGTAATGCTGGTTTGAAAAGACACCAACAGGTTATACCTATGGGTCCACAACACTGGCTTTAAAAAGGAGTTTTGTAGAGTTTATGTTTGATTTTAATTAAACATAAAACAAAATATGGCCAACGAAATAGAAATCTAAATGCCCCGATTTTCATTTTCTCATGAACTTAATCATAATAATTATTGATCAAATTGGGCAATTAATCATAATAAAATAAAGAACTATATTATAATATTTTACATTGAAGTATAATTCTCAAGTTTTTGATAATAAATGAACATACTTAAATATGGATATGATATTTTTAATTTGTTAAAACAAAAACCAACTTAAATAAATAGAAGTATTATTTCAGTTAAGTTTATTAATTAGGTAGGACTTTTAGTATATATAAATAACAATATTTGAGTGTTTTTTATTTTTGGACGAAAAGCAATCGAGTTCAAAACCCAACATGGGTAGCGCATAGTGTTCTTGTCTTTACTTCTGCGTTCTGACCAATTAACTAGAAGCGCCTCCTTCGTCACGTCAAATCATCGTTTTGAGTTATTATATTTTAATTTTATCATATATTTATATAAAATTTATGATAATATATAAATAAAATTTAATAAACAATAGCATAACTAAAATAGAAGATTTGAAGGCCCTCGTTCGAAATGCTGACGACATTACAATCAACTTAATAATTTTTATGATTATTATAATTAATACATATTAAATTATCTTTATAAATGCAACATTTTAATATGTAACTACTATTTTTTTTCTTTTCCAAAAGTACTTTCAACTTAAAATAATGCTAAAAAGATTTTACCAATTTCATTACGGAGATATCTGATGCTGAAAAAGGATTCAATGATAAGTTGACCCAGACCAGACCAGACCAGACCACTATATCAGAATTGAGGTAGGCGTTTTTTCTTATTAACACTGCCATTCGTTTCAACGTTAGTATTTATCAGTTCGCTCTTTCTATATTGTATCTATATATATAATAACTTTCTGACAAAGTAGACCTGTCAAGTGTCAATGCAAAGTAAAACCTCCAAACTTGAATCTGTTTGGAAACGTGTCTTGTTTCTTGCGACTCGTATGTTTTATGTAAGGATTTTGAACATGGGTCTTACACAAAGATTTGTTCTTGTCTAAATATTTGCACCATCTTTCTGTTTCCTTTTAAGGGCGCTCAAATCCGCCTGAATTCTCCCTAATAAATCTCCTGTAGATTCTCTGCCTTTACCGTGTTGCTTCTTATTTATTACATACAAACTTTTGCACCCAGTGTGAAACTGTTTTTTCTTTTTATTTCACTGCTGCAACGCACCGACAATGAAGCGAGCCAAGTTCGAACCTTTAGGGCTGCAGAGTCGAATCACATTGATCCAGATGCTAGTGGCTGCCCTTTTTGTGTACCTTCTCTTTATGGGCATTGAAATTCCTCTTGTTTTCGGAACTGGGTATGGCTCTCATAGGCCTTTTGTTTTTGAAGGCCAACGACGGCTGATCGGAGCTGACTCACAAAGCCGGCGATTTTCCGACCACATTCCGGAGAGACGAATGCTTGAGGTGATTCAACTGTCTCGTCTGTTCTTTAATGAAACTGTTTTCGATAATGGTGGCAGTGTCGATGAGTTCACTGTGCTGCATAAAGCTGCGAAACAAGCTCTATTGTCTGGCAAGAAGCTCTGGGACGAAATGCTAAGCTCAAAGCTAAACGAGCTTAGTAAGAATAAAACTGACAAGAGAACCGAGAAGTGTCCGGATTCGATTGTTTTATCCGGGTCGGAGTTTTTGACCCGGAACAGAATCATGGAGCTTCCTTGCGGGTTGACTCTGGGTTCGCACATAACGGTGGTTGGAGAGCCAAATTGGGCACACCCAGAGGAAGACCCCAAAATTACATTGGTGAAAGAAGGAGAAGGTGCGGTGATGGTCTCCCAGTTTGTGATGGAGCTGCAGGGGCTTCAGACCGTTGATGGGGAGGACCCACCAAGGGTTTTGCATTTTAATCCGAGATTGAAGGGTGATTGGAGTGGGAAAGCTGTGATTGAGCAGAACACTTGCTACAGAATGCAGTGGGGTACTCCATTGAGATGCGAGGGGTGGAACTCAAGAGCTGATGAGGAAACTGGTGAGTTCTTTTGGTGATATTTCTTACGCGGGTTCGTTTAAGACTGATTCTTGTTGGCTTTGCAGTTTTGTGCGTAACCGTAATTTTACTGATTAAAGACAGTGTGTTCGAGGATTGTTTAGAGCTGTTGAGAATGATTTGATTCAAGGCTTTTGATCAATGAGATTGCGAATCTAGTAATATCGCTTTGAATAATTTGTGCGTGTTTCTAATTAGTAGTTCAGTTGTGAATTGTAGTGTGACGTCAGGCCGTGACTTTAATTTCCTAGTTGACGTTACAACCTCTTTCTATTTGGTTTGAGCGTTATATTAACTAATCGAGTTATACATGTAGAGCTGATGCAGTTTTGTTCTTTGCCAAATGTTCCATTTCCACTCTTCTAAAAGTCTTTTCTATTTGTTTTTTGGGAAAGTTGATGGACAGATGAAATGTGAAAAGTGGCTTCGTGATGATGATAATAGCACAGAAGATTCTAAGGTTAATTGGTGGCTAAACAAACTGATTGGGAAGACAAAAAGGATTTCTTACAAGTGGCCGTTCCCTTTTGTTGAGGGCAAGTTATTTGTTCTTACACTCAATGCCGGCTTGGAAGGTTACCATATCAATGTGGATGGAAGGCATATCACTTCCTTCCCTTATCGCCCGGTAATTTACTCCCTTAAAAATATTGAAGAACTCTGTAAAGTCTGATGAATTTGTAATTGAATATCTTCTTAAACTTGTTTATGCCATTTATCAGGGATTTCTTCTTGAGGATGCCACTGGACTGTACTTAAATGGAGACATCAATGTGAACTCTATATTTGCTGCTGCTTTACCTGCGTCACATCCATCCTTTGCTTCACAGCAGCATCTCGAGATGCTTCCTGAGTGGCAAGCACCGCCTCTCCATGGGCAAGTAGAGCTCTTCATTGGTATTCTATCTGCTGGCAACCATTTTGCTGAACGGATGGCTGTTAGGAAAACATGGATGCAGCATAACTTGATAAGATCTTCATCAGTGGTTGCACGTTTTTTTGTTGCACTGGTAAATATGTGGATGGAAATCCTTTTTCTATGTTCTGAATCCTCTATGCATTGATATGAATGCCAAATTTTGGTTTAATACTAACAGAATGGAAGGAAAGAAGTAAACGCAGAGCTCAAGAAGGAAGCCGAGTATTTTGGTGATATTGTTGTGGTTCCGTACATGGATCACTATGACCTTGTTGTGCTGAAGACTCTTGCTATTTGTGAATATGGGGTGAGTGGTCGGAATCTTCCCTGTATCTCTAGAGTCCATATTTGTTACGTGACAACAAGTTGCAACATCAATGTTTCTATTTAGTTGTTATAATCAAATGCTTAACTAGAACTATGATAGGTAAACTGATGGTAACTTAATTCTTTGTGATTAATAGATTCGTTCAATTGCTGCAAAGTATATTATGAAGTGTGATGATGACACGTTTGTTAGAGTGGATGCGGTAATCAAGGAAGTAAAGAAAGTTGATGGAGGCAGAAGCCTATTTATTGGAAACATGAATTACTACCACAAACCCTTGCGCAGTGGTAAATGGGCAGTGACATTTGAGGTATGTCTTAGGTAAATGCAAAAGGAATCCAAAAACTATTTACTGTTTTTTCACACACTATTACCGTATGCTCTGACTTATATCACCATATACACTACTATTTTCATTTTCATTTCTCGAGAAAGTGATCATTGTTGAATTGCTGCTTTTCATTCTTAAGAGGATACATTGAGGAAGAGAGCTCAAGTATTTTGACCAAAAAGACCAATTGGGCAATGCATGTCTACTTCTCAACCTCTAATGAGTCACAGTTTCTTATTTCTCAACTCGCCATTACAGAACACTGCCTGCCTACTACTTTTCTTTTAACCTTCTGTTTGCTATGCATCTCCCTATATGTTTTCTTATATTCACATCCTACTTTTTTTCGGTTGAATTGGCGTGGGGAATTGATTTTGTTTCTGTTGATCTTGTCTGAATTTAGTCCTCCAAAAGTTGCTGACAAATCCAACTGTTATGGAAATTGCTTTCTTTTGAACACTTGTCTAAATAAGAATTTAGCTCATCACCCAACTTAACGGAGGGGGGATGACTTGAAGTGCTGCATGCAGTATGTAGCATTTGGATCAAAATTTTATTTTTGAATAGCTGCAATAAATGGCAGAAGTTCTAATATGGACAATGCATTCTAAGCTTCTATCGAATTACCCATGCAACTTTCTAAATGGTTGTATTGCTATCCTGTTAAACCTGGCTTTCTATAGTTTTTTGCTGTCATTTTCTTACCTTGTATAGGAATGGCCAGAAGAAGAATATCCACCGTACGCCGATGGTCCAGGTTACATTCTCTCATCTGACATTGCATGGTCCATTGTCACGGAGTTTGAAAATCATAAGTTGAGGGTACGATTTTCCTGTCTCTACGTGTGTTGCCATATGTGCGTGCGTGTAATTGTCTGTCCTTGTGAGATCTTTTTCATAAGTGATAATGTTCTTGCAGCTGTTTAAGATGGAAGATGTGAGTATGGGAATGTGGGTTGAAAAGTTCAACCGTTCAAAACCTGTGGAGTACGAGCACAGCTTGAATTTCTGCCAGTATGGTTGCATTGATAATTATTACACTGCTCATTACCAATCGCCTAGGCAGATGATGTGCCTCTGGGACAAACTACGGCAAGGAAAGCCCCACTGCTGTAATGAATATGAGATGATCGTTAAACACACAGACCAACTATAGTAGCTTGATTTAACTACAAAGTGGGACGGCTGGAAAACGAAGTTTTACATAGGAAACAAGTTTTGATGCTGTGATACATCTCTGTACAGAACTGAATGTATAGTGCCGGGTTTCCTATCCTCCTCGAGTTCATTTTTGTCCAGCGGCACCGGTTCCACTCTGTTATTATTATTATTATTATTATTATTATTTTACTATACTAGTTTCAGTTATTGGAGGAAAATGAATATATCAGGGCTTGAACTCCCCTGGCGTTCTCCCCTTTCTTGATTCCTTCCTCTCCTATCTTTCTCTGCAAAACCATCTTAAACATGAATTGTAAGATCCAATTAGTCTAAAGCAACTGATATTCCTTTTGCACCAGAAGCTGAAAACTCAACTGTTGAGCAGACTAGAATGTTAGAAGCAAAAACTTTTTTAACCTCTCAAGTAAATGTAATTGTTTACTTTGGCCTTTTCTCAAGAGTTCAGGGACCCTGAGCGGAACAAAACTGAAAGCTATTTAACTTGTGATTTTGTTTGAGACGAAGAAAGAAGCTTTACAAAGAAGGTCATTGTTTATTAGTTTTAAAGAGAGAGGAGTATAGTCGACGGTTTAACTTTCTGATAACTGAATAAATCACGCAGCTTTCAGGGTGATTGATATAGAGAGGGTAAGCAATAGCATAGCAAGCAGTGTATGTGTCTTCATCTCAACTAAATTAAAGATATTATTTATATTTTAACATTTTTATTACTACAAACATTTTGTATTTTCTCCAAATTTTTAAAATTTGGAAATTCTCCATTTTTCACCTCACCCCTAACCTGCAACCTTCATAGCCTCGCGACTCTTACCAAGCACACGAGAACTGGCGTTCCACTCATCCGAATCTTGGATTCTCTGCCTTTTACGATTGGATTGGAGTTTATATGTTAACTTTCTAATCTAAGCAAGCAATCTAAAGGTATCACTCAGTTTCCTTTTCCATTTAATGAGTTTCTCTTCCTTCAGAAGATTGTTTCGTTGCTAGGACGTAAAATTTCACCAAAACCTTAAATTTCTTTAATATGAAATACAGAATATGACACTATGGGATGAGTAATGGTCATTTGGGCGTTTTGCTTTTTGTTTATGGGTGGTTGTTGGCTTCATGGTTGTCCAATAGGTGTTTGATGGATTGCCTGGGAGACAGAGATCTGATTATTTATGGATTCATGGTCTTTACTGCAGACATTAAGTATAATGTAGTTGTGTTATGTAAATGTCTTCCAGGTTAAAGCAATCTTGGGAGGTTCATTCTCATGAACATTCCCTGTCTCTCTCTCGCTTGGCTATCTGCTCCTTCCTTAGAATAGTATCAGATCAATGGACTTACTCAGTGACCTCTATTTGTCTACGTGTTGTTCAATAGTTTCAGAAGGCATGACGTTCTTTTTGGTTTTTCTCGTTTGCGATTGTAAATGTGACAGTTCTTTGCAGGTATGGAGTGATGTGGTCCGTGTTCTATGATTCTTCCACATGCTGGGTAGACCCTGTATTTTCAGTAGTAGATTCTCAATGTTCATTATAATGGAAGTCTTCCACAGACATGAAGAGGTTTGCCACCTTTTCCATGAGACAGTCCTTTCAGATCTTATCTCATTGTTCCTACGTAGATTCCTGTCCAAATTCTTTTTTGTTCATTGTTGGACGCCGTTTGAGCCAAAGAGGTTGTTCCTCGAGCACGAAAGATACTAGACCCTTTCCAGATTATTCCCCAAAGAAGCCCACTATTGAAGACTCTGAGCTTGTCTATCAGATATCTAATGCAATAAAGTTACGCCATCGTGAGCCACTTGGACGCGTTCTAAAACCTTTTGAATCCAAATTTAGGTCTGAACACCTGATTTGGGTTCTTATGAACATTAGAAATGATTATAAGCTAGTTCTAGGTTTCTTTGACTGGGCATGCCTGCAGAGAGCTCCAAATCTTGAAGCACGTTGTGTCATTGTTCAACTTGCTGTTGCTTCAAAGGACCTCAAAATGGCCCATGACCTTATTCGTGACTTTTGGGAAAACCCAAATTTGGATATTGCTCCTTCATTCTCTCATTTTCTCCGACAAATAATCTACACATATAAAGATTGGGGTTCAGATCCACATGTATTTGATGTTTGCTTTCAAGTTCTTGTTGAAGCTGGACTGATTATTGAAGCAAGAAAGCTGTTTGACAAATTGTTGAATTATGGAGTTGTTATTTCCGTTGATTCTTGTAACTTATATCTTACTCGCCTCTCAGGCGATTTCGATGGGCTTGGGATCGCAGTAAAGACTTTTAGTGAATTCCCAAAGATGGGTGTAACTTGGAATATTGCATCATACAACATAATTCTTGATTCTCTTTGCCAATTAGGAAAAGTAAAAGAAGCACACTACTTACTCCTTAGAATGGAGTTCAGAGGCCATATGCCTGATGTTGTTAGTTACAGTACTGTAATTAATGGTTATTGTCACTCTGCCGAACTGCAGAAGGTAATGAAACTTTTCAAAGAAATGAAGATGAGAGGCTTGAAGCCAAACTCCTTTACCTACAGCAGCTTAATCCTTCTTCTCGGTAAGCATGGTAAGATTCTCGAAGCTGAAAAAGTCTTCAAAGAGATGATAAATGAGGGAATAAACCCTGATAATGTGGTATATACTACTCTTATTGATGGGTTCTCTAGGTTGGGGAATATTCAAGTTGCTTATAAGTTGTTTACTGAAATGGAAGCTCATGGTATTATTCCTGATTTTATAGCTTATACTGCTTTGATTTATGGGTTCTGTCGAAGTGGAAAGATGACGGAAGCAGATAAACTTTTCAATGAGATGCTTAGCAAAGAGTTGAAACCTGATGAAGTTACATATACAGCACTTATTGATGGTTACTGCAAATCTGATGAGATGAAGAAGGCCTTTTCCCTTCACAACCAGATGATCCAGACGGGGCTTACGCCTAATATTGTCACGTACACTGCCTTGGTGGATGGCCTCTGTAAACATGGGGAGTTAGATACTGCAAACGATCTTCTTCATGAGATGTGTGGAAAAGGCCTTCAATTGAATGTCTGCACTTATAACTCCTTTATTAATGGCCTTTGCAAAGCAGGAAATATAATCCAAGCGGTTAAGTTGATGGAAGAAATGGACATGGTGGGATTGTGTCCTGATACCATTACATACACCACCTTAATGGATGCTTATTGTAAAATGGGGGAGATGAATAGAGCTCATGAGCTTCTGCGTACAATGCTAGATAGAGGCTCGCAGCCTACAATTATTACTTTCAATGTACTCATGAAAGGATTTTGCTTGTCAGGAATGCTGGAAGACAGCGAGAATCTACTAAAGTGGATGTTGGAGAAGGGAATAAGGCCAAATTCCACCACCTACAATTTTCTAGTGAAGCAATATTGTTTCAGGAATGATATGCGTACTGCAACTGAGATCTTTAAGGTAATGAATGCTCAAGGGATTGTGCCTGATGGCAACACATATAACATTATGATTAAAGGACATTGTAAAGCAAGGAATATGAAAGAAGCATGGTTTTTGCGGAAAGAAATGATTGAGAAGGGATTCAACATCTCAGCTAGTTCCTACAATGCTCTCATAAAGGGATTTATCAAAAGAAAGAAACTTTTGGAGGCTAGAGAACTATTTGAAGAAATGAGAAGCAAAGGTTTGGTTGCTGACAGAGAAATATACAGCCTTTTTGTTGACGTAAGCTATGAGGAAGGAAACATGGAAAACACGCTTGAGCTTTGTGATGAAGCGATAGAAAATTGGCTTGTGGATAATGTGAGAAATGAAAACTGATAATTGGATCTTCCATACTTTGCTCCAAACATGCTGATTTTAGTCCTGTGAATCTGGGCTTGGAATTTCCATAACATTTTCAAAATTATGGTTAGTGCTATTTCATTGGCTTTCGTTTTGGTTAACTTTTTGCCAAATTTTGGCACTTTTAAAACTTTTCACCTGATCAAGCAAGTACAAAATTGAGACGTGAATTATTTCTATGGAGTACTAAAATTTTGATGAAGCTGAATTGAGCTCAATTTTGGCAGATGTTTGGAGATTACCGTCAAACATCTTGATCAAACATGTGAACTAAATCATATTCAGCATGTGCATCAGATTTCCATGTTTAGTATGACAACATAGATAAACCTGTCAAAAAATGAGGATTCAGTTGAAACTTAGGGCTAAAATTCTAGATGAAGGCATGTATTGGACATTTATATGCTGTTTTTGTGATTAAATGCCTTACAATTTATTGTCCTTGTTTATTAGATTCAATCTTCATCATCTAACAGTTAGAAATTCTCTTCAGCTACCTTGGTATGCGGTCATTTTTCTTCTTGTAACCTTTATATAAGCAGTGAAACTTTGGGAAGTCAAAATAATGGAATTGATATCGATGTTTATGTTTTATCATCTCCAGGTGATCTGCAAACAAATGCACACTACTTTCGGCATCCGTGACGGGAAGAAAAGGAAATGCATGAATGAGTATGATAGTATACTCCATTCTGACCAGATATCTTGTGGATCATTTCCTAAAAGTTTAAACATTGCAATTAATCGGAATTCTAAAAGGTACCAAATATCTCAATCTTACACCCCCTTTCAAGTGCTCATAGAATTGTTTGCTTCTGCTTCTAACGACATATTTCTGTATTTCTTTATTAGGAAGTGCACTATTTCGTCTGTTGTATCTTGCAGTGCCATTGTTCTTGGTCTTAATGCTTGAAGAACTCACATTGTTGATTTTGGCCGGACTAACAAATCAATTTAACCTACACGCAGGAAACTCGGTTTTGACGTTAAGACTTTCAGGCAGAGTTGAGTTTATTGTGACACTGAAACAAGATGCATTTTGAAAACACCACAAACTGGCCAAGAAAAGAACACCAATCTATTGTTGGGGGTCAAGGTTAAAATTGCTATAAGAATGATGTTGGAGAGAGAATAAATTGGTAGCAATTGGTATTTTTTGAGTTTAAGCTGTGACGTGGCATGTGGCATCGTCTGAGTCCTGTTGAAAGGGAGCGCCTCTGAATTTGGTAGCTGCTGAAAAATGGTTCTCAATATGTACACGTCCTAATGTATTCATTTCATTTGCAGCGAGATGAATGATCACAGCACCTTTTAGCTGCCCATAAATTAGTGCATTGTGTATTAGCTATACAAACTTATGTTGTACTCTACTAGGAATAATTCTTTCTTGAATTCTATATCCTAGTTGTCCTAATTTCCGAGATAATTTTTCAGCAGCTCGGCTGTTGCGATAAATCTTGATGCACAATCGACGACTCAAAAAAATGAAATGGAAATGGAAGCAAAACTTTAGGATCAACGAACACCAGTGTTCTGGTGGTAGAATAGTACTCCGCCGCGGTACTACTCCGCATTCGATTCCCGGTTAATACAACTACACTTTTGTTTTTAACTTTTATTTTGTCGTTGCTAAAAAGGACAGAAGTGCACAGCCCTCACCGAGGTTGGTAACAACTACCCCTCGTACTTTATGAAACTCAGTTGGTTCTGTTCCAATATCAGCCACAAGTTTCACCTAACATATGGAAGAGGGTCAATCACTTTACTTAATAGAAAACGAAACAAAAATGAAAGAAAGGACAGCACCTCTTTCCAATCGCTCGTACAAACGCAATGCCCCTGAAAAAGATATTTCTGCACATATGTACTTGGAGGATCAGGATCATTAACCTTTACAGTCAACTGCCTAGAGTGAATGTTAGAAGAATCAAGCAGCTGCGACTTCCAAGTTTATGTCAAACTTCCTTGTATGACCAATGAGATTACATAAAATTTAAAGTTTGTGAACATATCCATTTTTTTTAATGATTCCAATATAATCATAATGCTTTTTTATTAAGACAAGCTCCTTAACGTGACATGAAAACTATCATAACATTATTGACTTGAAGATTATATATTTGTGTATAAGATTATAGAATATAGATGAATAATTTTCTGAAACACAGTAAGGTCAATCCCATTGCTCGAAAACATCTTCTGCTAAACGTAGTTGAAGATGTATCTAAACATAAAACTTATAAGTTAGACGACCACCCAACTATTAGTACTAAAAATGTATGTAAACATGAGTAGGACAAAAATTATTCAATAGTTAGACGGACCGCCCAACTATTATTACTACTTTAACATAAATTATGTTTTAAAATTAGATTATATATATGTTGACTGAGTTCACTTCAGCTCTATCTAGTGCAGAGCCAGCCACAGAAGCTTAGGGACAAATAGCTTTTGTGTGAGAGAGGAACTTCTGAGGGTGTGTATATCCATGGCTAGCGGTGATGTGAAGCTCATTGGTGCATGGGCAAGCCCGTTTGTGTTGAGGGCAAGAATCGCCCTTAACATCAAGGCCATTGATTATCAGTTTATTCAGGAGCAACTTGGTGCTAAAAGCCAGCTTCTTCTTGAATCAAACCCTGTCTACAAAAAAATCCCAGTGTTGATTCATGAAGACAAGCCCATCTGCGAGTCTCTCATCATAGTACAGTACATTGACGAGGTTTGGTCCTCCGGTCCCTCAATCCTCCCCACTGATCCTTATGATCGTACTGTTGCTCGATTCTGGGCAGCCTACATCGACGATAAGGTTACTTTTTCCTTCAACTTAACGTCATTTTTTCACATCAAAATACCCATTCTTTTCAGCTTACAAGAAATATGTGATCATGTCACATGTGCAGTGGTTTCCTGCAATGAAAGGTCTTCCAACTGCTAAAGGGGATGAGGAAAGAAAAGCATTGTTGGAGCAACTTGGACAAGGACTTACTCATATGGAGGAAGTTTATGTGAAGAGCAGCAAAGGGAAGGCTTTCTTTGGAGGAGATAAAATTGGTTTTCTTGATATTGCAATTGGATCTTTCTTGGGGTGGCTGAGAGTGACAGAGAAGTTGGATGGGGTGAAACTGCTCGACAAGGTCAAGACCCCGTGTCTAGTGAAATGGTGTGAGAGCTTCTGTTCCAGTCCAGCTGTTAAAGATGTGTTGCCTGAGACTGATAAGCTTGCAGAGTTTGCAAAGATCGTTAGGGCCAAGCTTAGAGGTTCCTCCTAATTTCTTTGATGTACTGATCACAGTCCCCCACCTTCTTTTTGCCTGATCTAGCATGTGGCCAAAGTTGTGGGTGTTTTAACGTATGATGTCAGAAATAAAATGGTATTGTGAGAGAAGCTGTTAGCGTTTTCGTTTCCACTTAATGTCGCTGATGTTTTCTAAACTTCGATGTTGATACGTCTCTTTCACCTAAGCTAGTGAGGTCTAAAAATGCAATAGGAGCTTGTTACTTTCCCAGTTCAAGTTGCATTATTTAAGTAACATATTTCGGGAAGCAGAAGCAACCCCCAAAGTGCTTTATAACAGAGTGACTACTTGGGTCTCAGATATGAAAACCAGAACTCCACCTCTTGAAAACCAGATCTACTTGAGAAGCAAATTACTTTGAACATGTATGTTTTTCATATTACAGGTGAAGTGGGCCTATTCTTGGATTGTTAGAAACTAAAATCCTAAAACCTCAACTCAGCCAAGAGTGTTCTCAAAGCTTAACCAAGAAAATTAAATGATGTAATAGCAAATTAAAGAAAAAAAAAGATTAGGATTCAAATACTACAATTACCTTCATGGAAAGGGCTTTAACTGTTTCACTTCCTTCTTAAAGAAGAATTTGTGAAGATACCTTCTAGAATATGATTGTTAGGTTGTATCGTATAAGTAAATGAAATGGGGCATAAGATAAAATTAAAATTTCGGATATTCAATTTTTACCCTTTAATGGATTTCATATCCCCAATTCAATCAACCCCTAACCTATTTTACTGGAAATTCCTGTCAGATATTGCCCAACTAATCAATGCTTTATTCTCCACCAATTTAAAGCTTCTGTATGAGTAAGGAGTGAAATTAGTGAACAGACCTTCCTAATTGCTAATTTGAGATTCTCAACAGTCCAACTGACTAATGCTTTCGTCTAAAAATTGTTCAGTTCTGATCAGATTGTTGGGTCTTGGTCTTGCATGCACCAGCAGCACCACCACCACAACATGATGTCTGTCAAGTTGAAGATCTGGTTCCCCAACATTAATTTCAGCCATTTTTACTTACTGCTGCAACTCAAGCAAGTCTTTTAAGATTACACATTCTCTAAATCCAGGAATTTGTTTCTTCATCTGGAACAATCCAATTACATTCTCATTTTGTAGGAAGCATAAGAAATAACAAGCCATGCGGAGTGGACTAGAATTAGTTCTTCCTGCTTTGCATTCTAGTCTCACTTGTTTTAGCTGTACTAAGATCACACAGGACTTGGGGTGTTAATTATAACATTGACCCAACTACTTTTACGAGTTGAATGCCAAAGAGCTGTGTTTTATACTTTATTTAGCAGCCTGAAGTAGAATCAGAGTCGTATACTTCAGTTTGCTACAGGAAAAGAAAAGGGGCAATCAACTTTTTTTCTTGCTAAAGCACAAATCAAATCAATGAGTGCTGATATGGTTGACTTGAGGGGCCTCATCCCGTGGATACTGATATGACAATCAATTCATTCTTTTAATAAATAACGAGGCCCATCAATAATATGAATCATTAGGTTGGCAAAAGCAAGCTCGCTCTTTGTCGATAAGAGTGAGTATAGCATCATTCATTAGCCATTACTTGCAGTTGTTACAAGCGAATGTCTTGGCTGTCAAAACATTACAACAACTCAAATCCATTCAAACCTACATTTAATAAGAACTCTTAAAAACGAAGAAGCTTATAAGTTATATCGACATATGCGTCCAAATAAACATCTAAAAATCTGGTGGGTCTCCAGGAGCGTGTTGCGTGTGTACCTCCACATGTTCGCCAACATGAACATGTCCCACCCAAGCTCAGACACACCAGTGAAGTAGCTATAACCCGACGTCAGCAACTCCGTTCGAATTATTAAACCCGCGAATTCCACGCATGTGGACCCGGATTCGTTTTAGCTCCTCAACAACCTCTCTCGAGTCCGGCCGATCATCCTTGTCTGCCGCCACACATCTGAACGCCAGCTCCGCCACGGCATTTACACCGTCAAACGCCTCGCCGTCGACAACTAAAACCGAGTCCACGACTTGACAGAGTTGTCCCATTTGGATCTTAGACACTACCAAATCAGCCAAAGCCATTTCTCTCTTATCTCTGCTCTGATCCACTGCTTTAAGCCCCGACACCAACTCCAGCAACACGACCCCAAAACTGTACACGTCACTCTTTTCCGTCAATCGAAATGACCGGTGATAATCCGGATCCAAGTAGCCGGGTGTTCCTTGCGGACCGGTCCACACATACCCAGAAGAAGTTGAAGTCGTTTCAGGCAAAACCAAGAGCCTAGATAGCCCAAAATCGCCTACTTTAACCCTCATGTCCTTCTCTATAAAAATGTTAGACGACGTTATGTCTCTGTGCACAATCGCCGGCTTAACAGAGAAATGCAAGTACTCTATAGCCAAAGCCGTTTGCAACGCGATGTCAAGCCTCACTTGCCATGTTAACGACTCTTTAATGTGCAAGTTTTTTGGACCATGAAGGTGATCAAAGAGTGTACCATTGGGGACATAGTCGTAAACTAACAGTAACCCTCTTGGATCGCTACAATAACCATGAAGTTTAACGAGATTTGGATGATTTATAGAGGAAAGAATTAAAATTTCGTTGCAAAACGACTTGGTTGAAAATGCTTTGCCGGCGGTTGCTTGGTGGTGGTGTTTGTGGAGGTATTTGACGGCAACTATTCGGTGGTCGGAGAGCTGGCCTAAGTAGACAGAGCCAAAGCCGCCGTCGCCGATTTTACGCTTTGGATCGAAGAAGTTTGTGGAGATTTGGAGCTCTTCATAGGTGAACACAGGTGGGAGTAAGCTAGCAGAACGATGTCGATGAAGGAATAGCGTTGTTGGGTCTTCTTCGGAGGACAACTGTCTCAAGCGCCTTGACCTGAATATAGCTGCAACAACTAAGAGGACTAGTAACAAACAAGTTATCGTGAAGATTGAACATAATATGGCTATTCGATTTGAGCCATCATCGTGAATCCATAGAGGTGAGAGGGTTGCTTTGGACATGAAGCAGATGAATCTTTTCTCTGGGTCTGAAGAATTGAAGCCGCAAACGCCCTTCTTGGACTTGCATTCTCTGCAATTGATAAAGTACGAGTCTTGGGACTCATCGTACTCGACTTGGAAGCCTAGTTTCAAGAAATTGTCAAGGTACTCCAAAATGTCAGCTTGACAACCTTGTTGAGACGATGGTCGTCGAGTAGATCCACAGCCATTAAGAAGTTGAAGGGGGTTTTTGACAAGTTTACATTCCCATGGACACTGGCTGCAGTTAGGGAGATTTGGGGGTGAACAAGAGCGAAGAACATAGAGGCGAGAGCAATATGAATCAGAGACACGAAATGGCGAGTCTGAGAGATTAATGGAGCGAACAGGGATGGAGAGAGGAGAGCAGTTATTAGAGCGAGGACTTGAAACATAAGGCGACAGACGGAGAGAGGACGAGTTGGGCTCGAATTGAAGGAGAGAAAAGGAAACATTGTTAATGGAGATAAGGGAGTGAGAAGAATCACATTTTAGCTGAAAAGAAGGGTGACCACAACCATAAGAGAAGGAGAAAGGAAAAGGAGGAGAGGATGTGAATGGAGAACAATAAGATCTGGAGAAATTTTCAAGCTTAGAAGTACACGTATGAGCGCACACTATAAGAACACAAAGCAGAGAACTGAGTGTGAAGGAGACGGTGGTTAACGGCCGTGGAGGCATGAATGATGATGAAATTGAGATGAACTAAAAAGAGAACATGAAAACAAAGGTGGGTTTTGAACAATTTGGTTTTGGAGTAATTGAGGTGGGGTTGTGATTGCGCCTAGGTTATCGGAGTAGCAGGGACAGAGGCAAAAGGAGAAAAAGTGGGTCTCGAGGATTGGGAAGAAGAGGGTCACGTGAAGATAGGCGAATGAAGACAAAACTAGTGGAATGGGTATAGATAAATGCTGAAGGAACGAGTGAGAAAGTGTTTTAGGCTTTAGGCTTTAGGTTCTGGCGGGTTGGTGGGTGAGGTGAGGTATTCAAAGACTTGTAAGCTATGGAATGGAAATATCTTTGTTTCAACAGGGCTTTGTGTTGGAGTTTACGTCACTCTCTTACGGTTTGCAATCTTAGTCCATGCGGTCGGTGACCAAAATCATTTAGAGTCCCTCCCGCATAATTGGGTGGAAATTGGAAATTATTAAATCAATAATTTGTTCGACATATCACAATAATCAGACAATACCTTAAAAAGAGAGACTCTCTCTTTTTTTTATAATTGCTATATCAAATAATTAGTTAGAACAGGTCATAATAATGACACTCATGTGGTGGCTCAGCTCTTTCGGTAGTTTTCTAAATTTTAAGATATTAACATCAAATCTGAAAAAAATTAAGGAAAAAGTAGCATAGCAGAGTGAGTGCAAATAAATTATATTATTTTTTATAAATATTATCATACATTACACCAAAGATCATATAATATTACAAAGCCATATAACAATTTATTAATCACACAATATCTAATTATTTTATCCAAGTAAAAAATTGAATCCGTGAAGTTTACGACAAGCAGAAAGTTGGCCTTGATTGAGAAAGACTATTGCATATTTGAAAAATCTTATTGAGTTCGGTCCAATCTTATGAATTTCCTACGAGATTTAGTAATTTTTTTTTTTTGGTATTGTATAATATCATTGTTAGTAAATATTGAGAATTTTTTAAAATTATAAAATACTTCTTGATTTTTATAAAATATTTTATTATATATTTTTTGTTTTAAATTAATCTTATCTCAAAAATCATAATAATTAAAGGTTGGACAAGTGTATTAGAGTTAAATAGTGGAACTTGAAAGGGGAAGTGGTGACATAATTTAGGGATATGGTAATATATGAAAAGGAATGGAGATCCAAAAACGATGCTAACTAGTAAAAAATGCAGCCAAAGAGATTTTGGGTAATTCTAAAAGGCCTGAGGATAATAAGATGAAGTCTTGAGTGAAATAAAGATGTGCAAAAAAATGTTAAGATTAAGAATGTTGTCTATAAAGCTCTATTGGATAACACCATGAGATAGAGAAGGTAATTAATAAAGAAAGTTATAAACTGACAAAGAAAATAGTCTCATAAGCTAAAAACAGACCTTAAGAGAAATTATACCAATGGTTGGAAACTAAAGATAGAGAAAATGATATATTTAAGTTGGTGAGCGCTGAAGAACAAAAAGTAAAAGATTTAGATGAAGTTTATTATATAAAAAATTAAGTAGGGCGAGTACTCATGGCTGAAAATGACATCAAGAGAATAAGGTTTTGCTTAAGCTAGTCAAGCTTTTTAATGTAATCTTTAAATTTGTCAAAAAGTCGGATGATAGAGCCTTTATATGCTAAATCCTCTATATAAGAACAAAAGAGACATCAAAAGTTGTAACAACTATAAAGGTTTCAAATTATTTAGTCACATCATGAAAGTATGGGAGAAGGTGATTGAGAAGAGAGTGAAAAATGATGCATCGAACTTAGAGAACTACTTTGGTTTGATGCCAGAAAGTTCCACGACAAAAGCCTTACATCTACTTAGAAGATTAATAAAATATTATAGGGGAAACACTGTAACCTACACATGATTTCTGTCAACTTAGAAAAGGCGCGTGACAAGGTACCTAGGGAATTCATATGGAGATGTTTAAAATTAAAAGGAGTTCATATAGCCTATATACGAGTTCTTACGAGTTATATATACATATAACTCTGTATAACTTATATATAGGCCACATGAACTCCTTTTAATTAAACTTCTCCATATGATATATATATCTATGAATGTGTTAGAAATATAGTAAGGACAATAGGAGGAGATATAATGCATTTTTTATCGATATTGAGCTACACTAAATCTCTTTATTTAGCCTTTTTTTGTTTGTAGTAGTAATGGACGAGTTCACTAAGAATATCAAAAGGGATTGCCATGGTGTATGATATTTGCTTATGACATTATTTTAGTGGATGAGACAAAAGAAGCTGTTAATGTTAAGCTAGAACTTTTGTGGGATACGTTAGAGTCGAAGGATTTCAAATTGAGCAAGACTAAGATTGAGTACTTAGAGTGTAACTTTTTGAGCCATAGGGTAGCTTCTAATGTGAGGGTAAAGATTGGTTCAAAAGTAATACTATAAAAAGAGTATTTCAAGTATCTATGATCTATCATCTAAAGCAATTGAGAGATTGATGAAGACATTTTTTACCGTATCAGAACAAGGTGACTTTATATAGTGTAGTAGGAGTCTTGTATGATAAGAAGATACTGCTAAAGCTAAAGTTAAAATTTATCATTTAGCGATTAGGCCGATCATATTCTATGGGATGAAGTGTTGGCCCATCGAACAGGTACATAGTCATAAGTTAATGATAACAGAGATGAGGATGCTCTGCTAGATATGCAATCTTACTATAAGAGATAAGTTCATGAATGAAATGGTAAGAGATAAATTAAAGGTGGCTAATATTAATAAAAAATTAAGAGAGACAAACTTAAGTGATTTGGATATGTTAAGAGGAGATATCTTAATTCTCCAGTAGGGAGAAGTGAGCAAATTTTACTTAGGGATAGTAAAAGGAAAAAATGAAGGCCTAAGTAGAAGTAGGGTAGGTAATCAACAATACTATGACACTATTGGAACTTATTGAGGATGTGACCCTTAATAAAAACTTTGGCGTACTAAGATACGGGTACATAATCTTAAATAGAAAGGTCCTTCCCTTTCTCACAAGTCTTCTAAATATTTTTGTTTGAGTCTTATGTCTTATATTTGGCCTCAAGTTTTAATATATAGTAATTTCCTCTTAGTTATTTAGCCTAAACATTTTATTACCGAGCCTAAACATTTTCTTGTAATTGCTTGTTTGTTTTATTTATTTATTTGTTTTCTTTCTTATATATGTACTTATTTACTTATTTTATCTTTAATTTTTTCATTACCTTGTTTTATATTTATTTTATTATCGTATTACTTATTTTTATATTTCTATTTCTATTTATTTGTTTCTATTATTTCTATTAACTAATTTTATTTTTATTATTATCTTTTAATAATATTTTTATTTTTATTTTTTATTATTACTAATTAATTATTTTAATATGTATCTATTATTTTTTTCATTTCATTTTATTTTAATATTTATTTTTTATTTTCTTTTCTTTATACGGGTCTATCAAAACAACCTGTCGACTAGTTAGGGATAAGGCTACGTACTATTAGATGTTCCAAGACCCTGTGTTCGATAGGATTTCTACTGAGGTGTTGTTCTTGTTACTAATATTTCTGATATAAACAATAACCACAATTAATATAAGAAAAAAGATCATTTGATTATCATACAGATATAAAATTAAGATTAGTACAAAGTACTTAAAATGTTACAATTTATATCATATAGTAAAGACTAATTATATTATAACATCATATAATAGGAACAAATATAGGTCCATAAGCATTATAACAAGAGTTTGTGCAAAAGAATAAAATAAAGTATAAGTGAAACCTAAAACAAAAACACTTACAATTAAAACTTTTACATCTCATATATAAAATCTAACATATACATCACATATAAGTGAAATTAAAAGAAAAAAGAAAAAATGAACTCTATTAAGTGACATCTATTTAAATTGCATTGACCTTAATTTTTATTTGGTATAATATCTTCATCATTGAGAAGAGTCTCATCATCACTATCATTCAAACTTATTATGCTAAATGATATGTTATTATTTTCCCATTCAAAATTATCTTCCAAGATACTCTTCTATATGAAACTTGGTTTCTTAGAAACTTAGTTAGTTAAAAGATCGATATAGTCAACGAAAATTAGATCTACAGAATTACTTATTCTATTAAGAGTCCTATCAAACAACTCAAAATTAATTATTAAAAATCATGAGTAAATATATTCAACTTAATAATGATAACATACATTTCTTAAAGCTTTAAGTTATATCGAGCAAAAACCAAATTGCTCAATCTTTTGTATTCCAATATATTCCTTTCTTTTTGGAATGGATGAATTCAAATGTGCTCCAATTACTTTCATACTAGTTACACTCACTCATTGACTCAGATTTAAATTGCAAACTTTTGTAATTATGTAATACCATTTCTAAATTGGTCCCATCAAGCAATTATACGACAAAAAAATTAGCCTTGTAAATAAAAAAGTGATGATAAATTTTAAACAAGAAAAAAAGTGAAAAAATATATCTGAATTAATTTTATTTCCTTGACAAATTGCAATAGGCATCCTAAAATTATTGCACACATCTTTGTATACCTTTATTTTGTACTAAGAAGATATTGCATAATCTCATATGAAAACAATTATTATGATAGGTAATAGCATTCTCCTATTAACTTCAACTTTATTTGTTGACCCTAATATAAAATAGATACTAAGATTCAGAAAAGTCATAATAGTAAACAATAGATAGTAAAGTTATCTTTCTCAACTTTTATTAATGACTACGAGATTGAGGTACACAAGAAAGGCCTATTTTTCATGTTGGACTTAATTGCTTCCATTATCCTTTTTATGAAATCATAAAAGTAACTCATTATTGCCTTCTTATCACTATTAGCCATACGAACTATTTCACTAGTGGCTCACAAACTCTTATGAAAAATTGATATTGGGACTAAAATTTATGACCTTCAAGTATAATTTTAAAAACCTCCATTCTAATATTAGACCATGTATATTGAGATGTACCTTTACTTATCACTTTTAAACATTCGTATAAGTTCCTTCTTCATTAGAAAAAAACTAAAATGATAAGAAATTAGTTATAAATATTGTAATGATAGAGCAACACAAATTTCTATCATTGGTAAAACTGTTTCTCATTAAATTCAAAACCCGTGCATGATTATAGATGAACTTAGTTAATATTATTGCTTTTTGGAAAACTTCATCAATGATGAGAAACTATCTAACATCCCTTATATTTTTTGTTTAATTATAAAAAATACAAACTTGATTTCCTAATACTAGCCCGATCTTTAAAAGCAACACTTAAATGCTTCAACTTTCAATTTATTACAAAAAAGTCAAACATTAAGTTTCCTATTTACTTCGTTAACATGGTTAACGATATCAATTTTTTATATGCCACATGCCTGACACGTGGTTCAATTTTTCTAACTCATTTCTTTAAAAATAAAATAAATTAAAACATATAAAAATAACTTTTTTTGGTTCATTCTTGAATCTTCACGATATAACTCTTTTGCGCTGTGTACGGACTATCGCTCTCTTACGATTATATTTGGACTTTCGTTGTCTCTAAAGTGTTGTTATTATCTTACGATTATGAGCAATTAGGAGTGTTTGTCTCTTGCAATTTGGAGGTGAGTTCATCTGACCTTAAGTTAGATTGTCATTGTTTGACAAATAATTCAGTGTTGATGAGTTTGGTTATTTGATCTTCTGTTGATATTATAATTCTTCTATTTAATTTCAAGCAGCTCTAATTCTTTCCAATAACCTATTTTGCTTCCTTCCTATCAAAGTATCAATAGTAAAGGTAGAGTTCTCTAGATCACATTATTTCCAATAATTTAGTGTCCTATTGTTGAATTTGGTTATTTGTTTCGCTTGCTTTCAAATAACCTTTTAGTTCTTTTTGTTCTTAAAGGCATGCCCTCTTCTATTAATTATGTGTTTTGCTATTCAATTTGGCTATTTGATTATATTTTTCTTTGGTTCAGTTCTGTTGTTAAATTTGGTTAGTTAATTGTGTCTTGATTTATTGTGTTTGAAATATTATTCTCTCCCACAGATTTTTATTAGTAGGTCATAGGCATTATTCCATTAAGAAATTTTTTGATGACCTATTTGTGAGGCAATGAAGAGATATCCAAGATTGTTGTGGTACTTCTTCTTGACATTTTGAGCTTTTTGGGAGGTTTTCTTCTTGAAATTCATTATATGTTATGTACAGTCTTTAGTCTTTTTCCACAATCATCTTTGTTTCTAAGCTTTTCTCATTTTTATAGGACAAATTCCCTTTCTATGCTTGAAAGTTTTGTATTTGGAAATTGTAAGTTTGTTTTATATGCTTGAAAGTTCTTTCAATCTTAATCTAATGGTGTAATTTGTTAATGGGTTATTATGTTTCTTATAATATTTTTGGTTAGAGACTTAAAGTGTTTACAACAGATGATATTGCATAACTTTTTTCAACTTCATATGTACTATCACCAAAAATAGACGGAGAAACATTAAGAAATTTGAATTCACTTAGTCACTATTTACTACAAGCAATTTCAAAGAACACATGTTTCCTTAAAGAGGAGGTAGAAAATATTTTATGGATTTTTTGAGACTTAACCATATTCTATTTCATTTTATTAGAGAATTTTCAAGAAAAGAATATAGAGCATATGGTGAAATATAAGTTATAAACCTTGTGTGCTTTTATTAGGACATGTCTTTGATGATCTATGATTTTGAACGGATCAAAGTTGTGAATAATTTTCATACTTAGCATTGCATATGCAAAGCAAGTTTTGTATTGATCAGTTGTAGAAACTATTTAAGTTGGATGGAAGGTAGTTAATCTTTGTTTGCACTTTTTTTTAAAGTCATTGTAATCATTTATGGAAGATAAAGAAGCTTGGATTGTAATCAGAAGTTGATTCTAAAAGGATCTCCTATTAGGTTCCCATTTAAGAAAAGAAATAGGATATGCTTAATGAGATCCATTGTGGAGTGTCTTGATCTTCCTATAGGATTTTCCCCCCTAATTTTATGGTCTTTGTTGTTGGAGCATTATGCTTTCTTTCTTCGAAAGTAATCTTTATATTTGTAATGAATAATGCTTCTATTTTTTACTATTTGTATGTTAGTGCTCTTATTCAAGCATATGCTTGGATTAAGTTTTATTTTGTCTACCAGCTTAAAAATTTCCTTTGCCATGATACATGTCTAGTTGAAGTACATTTTGCCTTGTATTACAATAATTGTTTATACCTTTCACCTGTATATTATTCATTTATGTTTTAGTAATTACTATGAGTGAGTGATTTTGTAGAGCAATTTAGCGTGATCTAGGAGGCTTATGTCGATTTTGTTAGGCTCAAATGGGTTAACAAAATTAAAACCAACAAGAACCTAAACGATCTTGTTTTGCAACCATTTCATATACCAAAAATAACATATAATGAAAGCATACGAACCATTATACCTAAAAGGTGGTCTCTAAACCAAATAAAAGGTCTCATAGCTATGTCTCCTTCCTCATGGTTGTGTCTTCTTGCTCCCAGTTATGTCTCCTTTGCACTAAGTGAGATGCACTCTAAGGTTTCCACCAAAGATCGATTAGAAGACTTAAAGGTTCCTGAAGCTAGACGATGCTTCAATGAGTTATCTTTGATCCTAGAAAATCTCCAAAATAAACCATTTAAATGGTGATTGATTGCTCAACATATGAGCTAAATGGCAAAGCCTTTTGTATCTTTCTTCTCTAAAATAAACCATTTAAATGGTGATTGATTGCTTAACATATAAGCTAAATGGCAAAGCCTTTTGTATCTTTCTTCTCTAAAATAAACCATTTAAATGGTGATTGATTGCTCAACATATGAGCTAAATGGCAAAACCTTTTGGGTCTTATAAGAAAGATGAAGATAATCAGCTTGGAGGAAGATAAAAGAGAAAAAGAAAAGCTGAAATGGTAGGAGAGAAGCAAAGCAATCGATAGCAGCTGGAACAACAATAAAAGAAATGAAAATCTTCCTCCCTTTTGGACAAATTAGGGTTAATTAGAAGTCCTTTTAATGATCCAAAAAGCCTTTGTGTAAATAAATACAAAAACAAAGTGAAAAGGGCAACTTAGTCATAAGGCTTTAAACAATCTTTATGTACATTTCATGGACAACTCTTATTCTCACCATTTAATGGACAACTCTTATTCTGACAAGATTGGCATGTGACTTTTCATTTAAAAAACCACTTTGCAATTCATCTCATATTTCAAAATAATTTAAACATTTGACCCAACTGTCGTATAACTATACCATATAATTATCTACAATATTTTGTTGAGCAATAAATTTATATAACGTGTCATACATATCAAATAACTTTGTCTAGGATTAAATCGCTATCTAATAACATTTATTCTAATACCATATGACCACCAAAATAATTTTAACACTTAAAATTAACTTTATCGTTATATTCATACCAACATATGATATACTAGAATAATTACCTTTTTCTATCAAATCTTTTCTGGTGTGACCAATTGGGATCTATGTCATGTTGACAATAGAATTAAAACTTCTTTTAATTTTATACATCATAAGCGGTATCTAGAAAAATACATTATGATTACTCAAATGACATAGGTGATACGTATTATACACAAATCATGATCCTGAAGCAAAAGTTGCCCTTGTCAATTTTCTTGTCTCATAATATCCTGAATAAATGTAAGATTGGAATATGTCATTTCTGCCAATTTATTCCTTCTTGATTTCCAAAGTAAATCGTAAACATGATTAACTCCTTAATCATATTGCATGCATACAGTATTACGTTATTAAGGGTCTATAGATATTATCGCTCATATCTTATATAAGGGACAACAGTATTCTTAATGAACATCTATCCTTTATACAAGTCACGCATACTGTGGCATTATCTGTATAGCTACTTGTTACGGTTAACGTTAGACAGTACCAATAAATACACAATTCTCATGTAAGAAAATGAACATCTTATACCATAGAATTCACGACACGTATGAAACATTTCCTAATAATGTTTCAGTTAAGGTCTATCGAATACGATAATCTTCATTATGTATCTGTGTGATTAAACCGATCATTCCTTATTGAATGGTTTGCAAAACATCACCATCATTTAATGCACACACTAATCTTTTAGTGGTCGATTAATATTCCATGTTAATTACCAAGATTAGTGACATTTTAGAGTAATCATTATTTTCCATTGTAGAGTTCTACAATCCGAGTCCTCAACTCGAATAATCCATAAATAATGAAAACTCATGGAAAAAATGATATAAACCATCTAATTCATGACCATCATTGTTATAATACAACCATCCAATGATTGGCTTTTAGATCATAACACTAACAACTCATTCACTTTTGCCTTTTACTAATTTTATACATAATACAAAAGATAATCCTCTATGCAATGTTAGATTTTTGTTCTAAAAGTTATCTAAGATGATTACTTTTATATGTTATATTTATGAATTGAATGTTTGTTGGCCCCCAAATTTTTTTCTTGATGAATAAGTATGATTTACATCAATTATAAGATATTTATGGAAGTTTGTGAAGTTAACTATTATGTTGATGTTAGAAAGATTATATGATATGAGTTGATTAAATTAAAGTGTTAAGGTTATAAGAATGTTCAAGGGTA
>JANSVA010000003.1:12968188-12982061 GCA_025504915.1 Erythroxylum reticulatum
TATCCTTTTAAGGCATTCTTCGTTCTCCTCTCCAACCGATATGGGATCTCACAATCCACCCCCTTAGGGCCCAGCCCCAATAGGGCCTAGCATCTTACACTGACATAATGGATCAAGAACCAGCTCTTATACCATTTGTAATAGTCTAGACCACCCGCCTACAGATATTGTCCGCTTTGGGTTGCCCCTCGGGCCAAACCCCTTGCGATTTTACCCCACCCTTGGAAAAATGTTTCTGTAAGGGAGAGGTATCCACATCCTTATAAGACATACTTCGTTCTCTTCTCCAACCGATGTGGGATCTCACACTCTCCACCCCCTTAGGGCCCACCCATCTTTAGGGACCATCCTAGCTGACACAACGGTTTAGGTACCTACTTTAATACCATTTGTAACATCGCAGACTACCCTCCCATAAATATTGTCCGCTTTGGGTTGCCCTTCGGACCAAATCCCTCACAGTTTTGCTCTTCCCACCTTTTAAAAAACACGTCTATGCGGAGAGGTATTCATACCCTTATAAGGAATACTTCGTTCTCCTCTCCAACTGATTTGGGATCTCACAAACCACCCCCTTAGGGCCCAGCATCCTACATTAACACAATGGTTTGGGAACCGGCTCTGATATCATTTGTAATATCCCAGACCAACCGCCTACAGATATTGTCTGCTTTGGGTTGCCTCTCGGGCCAAATCCCTCACAGTTTCGCTTTTCCTATCCTTGGGAAAATGCGTTTGTAAAGGAGAGGTATCTATACCCTTATAAGGCATACTTTATTTTCCTCGTCAACCGATTTGAGATCTCACACTCTCCACCCCTTTAGGGCACAGCCTAGCTGGCACAATGGTTCATATACCTGCTTTGATACCATTTGTAATAATCTAGACCACCCGCCCATATATATTGTCCGCTTTAGGTTACCCCTTGGGTCAAACCCCTCGTAGTTTTACTCTTCCCACCCTTGGGAGGACATGTCTTAGTGTAGAGGTATCCATACCCTTATAAGGCGTATTTCGTTCTTCTCTCTAACTGATATGGGATCTCACAATCCACCCCCTTAGGGCCCAACCCCTTTAAAGCTCAGCATCCTACGCGGGCACAACGATTTGAGAACTGGCTCTGATACCATTTGTAACATCCTAAACCACCTGTCTACAGATATTATCCACTTTGGGTTGCCCCTAGAGCCAAGCCCCTCACAGTTTTTGCTTTTCCACTGCCGGGAAAACGGGTCTTAGGTGGAGAGGTATCCATACCCTTATAAGGCAAACTTCGCTCTCCTCTCCAGCCGATGTGGGATCTCACACTCTCCACCCCCCTTAGGGCCCAGTCTAGCTTGCACAATGATTTAAGTACTGACTCTAATACCATTTATAACAGCCCAAACCACTCGTCCATAGATATTGTCCACTTTGGGTTGCCCCTCGGGCCAAACCCCTAATAGTTTTGCTCTTCCCACCCTTGGAAAGACATCTTCCCAAAGGTGGGAAGAGCAAAACTGTGAAAGCGGACAATATCTATGAGTGGGTGGCCTGAGTTGTTACAAATGGTATCAGAGTAGGTTCCCGACCATATCTTCCTAAGGGTGGGAAAAGCAAAACCGTGAGGGGTTTGGCCTAAGGGACAACCCAAAGCGGATAATATCTGTGGGCAGGTAGTCTGGGTTTTTACAAATGGTATCAGAGCTGGTTCCCGACCCAATATGCTAGCATAGCACGTTGGGCCCTAGAGGGGGGTGGATTATGAGATCCTACATCAGTTGGAGAGGAGAACGAAGTACACCTTATAACTAGGCGTGTTTTCCCAAGGGTGGGAAGAGCAAAACCATAAGAGGTTTTGCCCGAAGAGTAACCCAAAGCGGACAATATCTATGGGTGGATGGTCTGGGCTATTACACAACTGCAAGACAATAATGTCGATACTCTAAAGACAGTAACAGTCCACACACAATCATAAGAGAATAACAGTCCACACACAATACGAGAGAGTTATATCGTTAAGACTCACTAACAAACAAAACAAAAACTTATTTTTATGTGTTTTACTTTAATTGATTTGTAAAGAAATGATTTGGAAAAAAAATCGAGCCACTTGTCAGACATATGACATGTAAAAAATTTGATATGATTTGCCACGTCTACAACTTTAACATAAAACTTAACGTCAAGCTATTTTTGTAAAAAATTGAAAATTGAGGCATTTTAGCGCCACTTTTTAAAGATTAGGTGAGCATCGCAAAATTGAATAAAGTCTGTATGTTTTTTAATAATTAGCTATATATTTTTCAACATGATGTCAATGCAATATGTAACACAAGGAGTCCAATATAAGGAATTTGACTTGCTTACAACCTATTTTTAGCTACTTTGGAAGAAACATCATTATTAGTGATGAACTGTATAATTTTTTCAAGCCCAACATCATTTACAACTTCACCAAATATCTCAAACAGAGTAGCAACATTTCTTACAAGATTAGATGCATTAATAGACTTAAAAAATGTTGTCTCTTTAACAAAATGAACCAAAAAATCGATAATATGTCTATGTCTTCTATTTGTCTAACTTTCACACATGATTGAACGCCTATAATTTGCCATAAGTCATTTTTCTTTCATTTAAATAACTTTTATTTCGTAAATGAAACGGCTCAAAATATTAAATCTGTAGTCAACAATTGAAGAAGCTTTACATTTTGGACCTTAAAAGGCATATAATATAGGTCGGTATTAATAAAACTGAGCAGCATTGAATGCTACACCTGCATTATACCACCATTTAGTCATTTTCATTTCCATATTATAAGTAACTTTTTTAGATTGTAAGGAACTATAAATTGAAGGTTGAGCTCTAAGAGTTATTAGGAAAGCAAAAAGGCTATACATTTGTCTTCTTCTCTTCCTCACATCAGTTACAATAATTAGAATACCACTTTTAACATTGTCAGTATTATCCTGATCGCCATAAAAAGAACTTTCATTATCAATTTTCCAATTCAATCTTTGCTTTTTGTCTCTCTCATTATGATACTCTTCACATAAAAGTTTCATCTGTCATTTCATGTCATAGCTAACTTTCTTACAAGACTACATCACCTTTTTTCCTAGCTAAATATTTCTTTAATTTGGTAATTCATACACCTTTCAAATGTTTGTTACAATACAAACAAATAGTGTGGTTCTTCATACCATAAACCAATCTAGTATGAGCCCATACTAGATGATTGAATCTTCTTCAAATGGCTAAATTATTAAGAATAATTATACTTTCCTCAATTTATTTGTAAACAAAATAAAGACATGTCAAAATTAAATTAACTTTCCTCAATTTATTTGTAAAAAATAAAAACATGTCAAAATTAAATTAATAACTTCATATCAAAAATAAAATTTTGATTTATAACATCATTATTTTGCTATAAAAATTCAATAGTCAACTCTAAGAAGATTAATCATTTATAAATACTTGGAAAAAAAATTCAGAAAGCTAATGTATTTGACATACTATAGTTATAACTAAGTTACAACTATAATGTATCAAGATAGATTTCTTACTAATACAAATGATATAATATAGATTTCAACATATTAAAAAGTTAAATGGATATTGTAGAGTCGTATGTATCCGTATGGAAAACATATAATAGTTTCTTATATCTTATATCTTTCTTGTGGCAATGCACATTACAAAAATAAGTTTAATGAAAAATAAAAAGATAAAAATTATTATGAATCCAGTCCCATTTTATAGATGTTCACTTAACTAGGTCCATTAGATTTGTACTTCGAAAGTGTTAGTTGTCTTTTTGGATCAGAAGGAATGAAGTTGTGGGTAACCAGTATAAATTCTTATGTTTTTGAGAGACAGAAGTTGAATAAGACATAAACATATGATGATAGAACAGTTTTAGATTCTAAATAACTTTCATTAACCACCATCTTATGAAAGTTTGATTTCTAGACTTTAATTAGGAGTATTATTGATATATTTGTGTGTGTGTGTGTGTATATATATATTAATGAATAGAAAGGGTGAATATCTTGGTGTTTAGAGAGATGAAAAAGTGATAGCACTTTAGATAGCTTGAAAGAGAGGTTCTACGTACTATAGTTGTTTTGTGAGAGAGGAATTAGCTCAAAATCTTCAACATTTATAACTTGATATTTTGATTTAGTGGATTTATTATTGATTTGTCTTGTGATTTTTATCTCTACACTAAATGGTTTTTATATCCTTTGTTCAATTTGTCTTTCAAGTATCTTTATTGTTTGAGTAATTTATTATAAGTTAAACAATCCCGAAGATTTTGTAAGCATTATTGTTTGAGTAAATTGTTATAGGTTACGAATCATTAGTTTGGTAGGTTACAGGGAGAGTTAGAAGGTGACAACCTCGCGAGTGTGCTAGCGGTCATCGTGGTGAGAAGTTAGTGCCTAGTGATTTGGTGGTGGAGCTGCCGCACATGAAATCTTTTGTACCCATTATGGTATTCCAACTATGTGTTATTTAATTTTATCTACACATTTACGTGAACCCTACATAAATGTGTGGATGAGTTTTAATTATGCTAGTGTAATTATGTAAGGATGGTTAGCTGCTAGTGTCATAGTGTTAGAGGAGTTGGAGTCAATGATAGAGAGCTGAAATGGAGAAAATAAGAAATGAAGGGGAGAGTGAGGTAATGGATATAAGACTTAGAGGGACAAAACCAGGGCCTAGGGTTAGTAGTGGGTGTTTTTAATCTTGTTTTAATTTAGTCTTTGAAATTTATATAAATATTGTGAATATTGACTAGTATCTAATGAAACAGTTAGTATATATATATATATATATATATATACTATTATTACCAAAGGTTTGGATATCAATTTTGAAACAATATTGATACCTTTGATTGGAGCTTCAAAAAGAAAGCTTATTTATTTGTTTAGCTCTAAACGTAAATGGAGACATGTCATTTGGTAGAGGTTGTGTAGCACCCCCTATATAGCACTTATAACCGTGCACACACATAGAACCAAATTCCTATACGTGCATTCAAGGTATACAATTCTATTTAGTGTTATACATATGCACATTACAAAACTCCCCAATGCTTAACATTATCATTTAACAATAGTAATATATCTTTACATTTACATGGTAATCTAAAAGAAAACATATCATTTCCTTTCTTCATTACATGTGTAATCATTTGTAACTAAAAACACATTCTAAAAGTACTTTTTTTTTTCTATCTGTTGGCCTTGGTCCCTGCAGATGTTCCCTGTACCTAACTTTTATGACTTGGACTGCACAGATTAACACACATGCTAAGCTTGAAAGCTTAGTAGGGAAAACACTTAGATTGGATGACCACTTACAACAGTCATCTGCTAAGCACACACATTCAAAAATGTCACAACTCATATACCATAAATTCACATTCATGAACCAAACATTGATATTCGATGCTTATGTAAACAACGATGTTGCACATCATTACAATTCATCATTTAAACCAATACAAATGCTCATCAATACCAATTATTCATATTGTCATGTTGTGTTTCTTATTTATGCCTGTCAAGTTTCCTTTCTATGTTAAGCCTGCACATTTTTTATGGGTGTAGATAACGGGTGCTATGGGTGTCGGAAAATATCAAACTGTGGATACCCGAAGGTACCAAACTGTGTATAACCGAAGGTATCAAACTGTGGATATTTGAAGGTATCAAATTGTTGATACCTGAAGGTATCGAACTGTGGACACCGGTAGTGTCAAACTATAGCAGTTGTACCGTAACCTTATAGGCATGCCCATCTATCCACCACCAAGATAATAGAGCAGGCATTATAACATGTCCTTTAACCATTTTCCAATTTCATAATTAATGTATTGACAAATCACATTATATTCATTTGAAATCATAAAGTTTGTTTTTAAGTTCATACATGCAAGTCATAACTTATCACCATTAGGAGGGTATCAAACTCACACTAGTATAACAATACAATACACAAGTAAGTACTAAATATGCATATAAATCATGGTATGTACATGTAAATTTTCTTTAACATGCATTATGTTAAATATTAAGTTTCAATATTTAATCACCCAATTCATATAGGGTAAGTCAGATTTCATTTTTTTCTACATGATTACAAATTTTCATGAACATTAGAAAATGTTCCAACATGGTTTAGTGAAAGAAAAATGAAAGCAAAGCACTCAAAATAGTGCAAAATGGGCTAAGCATACGGTGGGTCTAAAAATAGGCAAAAAATCAGTCCAGAAACAAATCATACGATAGTCTCCACTTGTTTCTAAATTTGCACATAGAAAACATTCCAATTAGGCTTTTAGGTCTTATAAACATTTGTTTCCCAATGTCTTTAATTTCCATATCATCAAAGATTAGGCACTTTTGACTTCTAACACATGAGCTATTGACCCAATATCACATGCTACTTCAAAACAGGGGTAGCGTCAGGTCAACATTTTATATCCCAATTTACAACATCATAAAGCCAAAAATAAGTTAGAGTCTCTTCTAAAGATTTCTATTTCTATGTCTTAGTTTTCATATGTAACTAAAATCACCAAATTTTGAGCTCTGTAGGTTGATTTATGACCCAAAACAATGTAATTGATTCAATAAACCTTAAATAGAATTCACTACATGATAATCTCTTGTCATATTTAACCAATTCTATGCAAGATAACATCAAAATAGCACAAAACATCATCCCAGCAACCATTCCACATCCAAATTAATCTTTTTACACAATCAAATATACAAAAATACAGAAATTAACTAAGAGGAGTCCTACACCTTAAAATTGGCAAAGTAGTTCTTTTAATACTTTTCCTTCCCTTCCTTTTTGACTTTGTTTGAATCACTAAGTGAAAAATGATGGGATGGAAATGTGATACGGAGAGGAAAAAAAACTTAAGTTAAGCCATCAAAGTGTCGTCCATCTCCCCTTTTCATAAGCCTTTTCATGAGTTTTCTAGTCTTAGACATATATTTCAATCCCATTAGACCATATGTCACAATCTTATTGGATCATGTGTTACAATCCCATTAGACCATGTGTTACAAGTCTATTGGACTATGTGTTATAATTCTATTGGACACACATGTTTTAATCTTATTAGTCCATGAGTTGACTTTAGGAAAATTGCATATTGGTCCTTCTTCTTCCTTTAATTCCCACATTGGCCTATAATCTTATCAATTTATTTCATTCTCCTATGTCTTAAGTTTCTAATGACATAAATTTCATGCAATTTGGTTAATTCTATCGGGAGTTATACCCCAAAAACTACAGGCTGTTCGAAAACAAGAATAGTAGCCAGAACTCAACTTCAAAATAGAATTCAAAACTCTTGGAGGTAGAATCAATTTTTGGTTCCTTCATGAAAATTTTAGACCTATGTCTTTATTTTAATCTCCAAATGGAATTATCCAATTTGGAGGTCTATAGGCCATGATATGGCCAAATTACAAAAGTTTGTTCAGTGGAACATATCCATTCAGTGAGGTACACATCCCAAATCAACTAACATCGGTCTAATCATGCAAAAGCAATACAAAAATACATCCAATTTAACCCAAAACATCCCATTTGCTTATGGAATAATTCTTTGATCAATTTCCCTTACATCACGCTCATAATCCAAGCAAATATATCAAAAATTTCCTTACATATTTCACATCTAAGTATGTATGTCCATACCGAAGTAAACTAATTATCCATTTAACCTTGTCTTTTACATTAAGTACTATTATATCTCTTACTATACTTAGATGTACTTAATTCATTATGTTCACTTGTTAATACACCCTAGACATGCTATAATACTTTCAGGGTATATGTTGGAGCGTTATAAGCTAACACATCATGCTCCCTCTTCCTCTCCTATAAAAACTAAGAAAATGTCATCTGTGCACCTTGCCTCGTGTTAGCATTAATGATTAGAAAGTTTTAATAGATTCGGCCAATTTAATCGTAAAACTCTTAGGTAATCTTATATTACATCTCAATCCATCTTAAACAGTAAAAATAAGAAACTTCCGATTTAGGGAGTTTAAGATAGAATGTAAAATGATAAACAATTTTTCACTATATTACATTATAAACCCTTATTTGAAACAACATTTTACTATATTAAATTATAAACTCTTCCATCTCTCCTAATCAACAATTTTCTAATATTACATTCATTTACATTCCATTCAATTATAAATCATTCAATTCTATAAAAAAATCTTACATCAAACGAAACATAACCTTACTCTTTTCTATTGTATATCCCCGAGAATCTACATATGGCATGTTCATTCTGAGTAACAATTTATTCTTAAAAAATCTTTAAACTAGTTGTCATATCTCAGCAAACCAGTCACTCCGCGGTTACTCTCTTGCATATGTTTTACTTTGCAAAAATATGTTTTCGCCTGTAAATATATACTATACAGTACCTCTATGGTTTTAATTCCTTTTATTTTTTGGTTTCCTTTTGCAGGGGTTAGGTATTATCTCCCATTATCATTTGCGCCAGTTATCGGTCGACTATTGGACAGGACAAGACTCTTCACTGCTTCAATAAGGCCGAGTCTCCAAGGTCCTACCAAGACTAATAATAAAACAGACTTTAACAGGGCCGGAACTCTAGGACCTAAGCCTCGTTATATTTAGTTTTAGCTTCAACTGTCTAAAGCGTGTGGACACACACCCGTATAAATGCTAGAAGTTTCATCGTCAACGCCCAATTCCATGTCCTCTCCTAATCTGAAACTCATTAAAAAGATAGTTCTTTGTAAGTTTTGATTAATTTCCTGGAACTTTCGTCGTCAGCATACAAGTCCAAGTCCTAAATAAATTTAGAAAAGAACCTAAAACCCAATTAAAGTCTTGTCCAGAATTTCGACCCTCCTTCTGCACCATGCAATTGCATCCTTCCGCTTAAAGCAACAAAACACGCCATCAGTTCCTCTCTGCTTATAAGGACCTATATCCTCATCCCTTATCATCTAAGTTCTTCACAGTTGTCCACTAGAGTAGTTTGATTGTTAATGGAGTTATTCACTAAGACCAAGGTGGTCAAGCTCCGGAGTCACCTTGACAAGTACTTGATCGCCGCCGACAACGGAGAAACGGTGAGTCAAAGCCGTAATGGTGGTAATTCTAGCAAAGCTAGATGGCTTGTGGAGGTTGTTGATGGAAAAGATAATCACATACGTCTCAAAAGCACTCGTGGAACATACCTTACGGCCTCTAATTTACCATTCCTTCTAGGCATGACAGGAAAAAAAGTGATCCAAACTTCACCGGAACAAAACACCGATTGGAAACTGGAGTGGGAGCCCATAAGAGACGGGTTTCAAATATGTTTGAAAAGCTGGTGCGGAACGTTCTTGCGAGCCAACGGAGGCACGCCGCCGTGGAGAAACACGGTGACTCACGACGACCCTCTTGCTGGTGCAACACAAAGGTGGATTCTTTGGGACGTGGAAGCTGTGGCGGCTCTTGAAACGGAGTCTTTGATGGAGTATTTGTCGTCGATATCGAGTTTTTCGTCGATTTCTGAAGACGTTATCGAGGCGGCTTTTGATGACGGTTATGCGTTGGAGTCAGGATCTCCGATGTCGGCTGTGTCGTCGGTTAGGACCCCGAGGCTTACAGTGGTCAAATCGATGTCTCCGAGGTTGTCACCTGCGAGGAAGGTAACATTTCACTTTTAATTTTATTGGTGATTGGACTTGATCATTAGAAAAGAAAGCTTAGTTGAACTAATTTACTTGGTTTAATCGCAACAAATTACTAATTTATGTTATTGTCTTACCTGTAATATTTTCGATTGTAGTGAGGGGTAATTTGTTTTATGAGTTACACCAAAAGAGAAGTTACATCTTTAATCTTCAAATCCTACGAAAGATTCTATAATTAGTTAACCTAAGCAGCACTAGTTTTTAACTAGAACCAGGAGACTGTTTGTTCATGCTAGCCTTAAGGTTTTACTTCTAAGTACTGTACTGTATATCCACTTGAAATGCAGAATAATTGAATGTTCAGTGATTCAAGTGTATCACCAAAGAGAAAATTAAGCCAACATAATTGCCCTCTTAAAAAAGGCGCAGGCACTAACACTACGCACCTGGCTTTAGTGTTCTACTTTTTGGTTCTTTTCTCCACCTTGGCTTTTTTTTCACAGGATTATAAGCAGGTATCTATATTGTCATGAATAGTAATAATAGGAGAATGGTGGCCCGCTATCCCCCTTTTATCGTATTTTGTTACGTTTTTTTTATAATAAAAAAAAGACTAATTTCAAAATGAGCTGCGGGAAACAGGTTTCCTAAAAATCCTTTAAAAGGAGAATGCGACACCTTATGGGTGGAGTATCAAGAAAAAAAGTTCCTAAATCATATTGCCCTGCATAATCGGCTAAGTAATTAGCACATCTGTTACTCTCGCGAAATATATGTCAAGGTATTACTGTCCAGTTCCGAGTAAGCAGTTCGTTGATGCCGTTAACTATGAGATTGAATGTCATAGTCCGTTTTGTCGAGGAAGAAATGAGATTGATCGCCGCCATCGAATCTACCTCCAATTTGATGCAACGACGACCAAGATTCCATGCAATCGTAAGCTCTGTAAATATGCCTCAGAGTTCGGCAGACACTGGTAAGCACCATCCAAGGTTCTGTACGAAACCTCCGAGCCAGTTGTCGGTACTATCCCTTAGAATGCCTCCTGCTGTGGCAGATACTGAGGATGGTTTGCACGCTCCGTCCGTGTTTAATTTGACCCATCCAAGCTGTGGGGTGCACCGTTCTGGTTGACAGGCCTGGCGAGGGCGATATCCTGTAGGCCATGCCAAGCAATGGGTTGTTGAATCTGAGCTGCAAAAGAAACAAAAATGGAAGTCGGTGAGGTCGGCTAAGTGAAATGATCATCAAAAAGAGTCATATTACGCCATGTCCAGAGGACCCAACACGTGGCTCCAAACAGTATCGACCAATCCTGGCCAAAGACTCGGCGGTGGTGTAGGAGGTTGGTTTAGAGCCACTGACACGCGGGCAGAATAAAGAACCCATCATGGACCACGTGAGGGGGGAAGGAGGTCCATACTTGGCGGGCTTTGTCGCAGTCGCACATAGTATGCAGCGCAGATTCCTGGAGGCCACAGTGGTACCACGAATTAGACGTGAGGTGCCGTCGAACACACTGTTGGTTAGTGAGGAGTCGATCGTGTGCGAGAAGCCAGAAAAAGGAGCGAATGCTTTGGGGGCCCTTCCATTGCCAGATAATCTTCTAGAGCCCATCGGTAGCGTAGTTAAGATGCTCCAGTACTATGTTATAGGCTGAAGCTACTGTGAATTACCTAGTGTCGGAGCGGCCCCATATAAGCTTATCATGTCCAAGGAAGAGCTTTGGGGGGAAAGTTCCAGCGATTAGGCGATAAATCATCGATGGGAGACAAGTTTGAAATGTGGCCCAGTCCCAATTACCCTCTAGGTCCACCAGGTGACTGACACAGAGGGTAGTAGAATAAAAGAAAATAGGGGAGATAGTGTGGGAGATAAGAGGCCCCACACCCTCCACCCATGAATCAAGCCAGAAACGAGTTCGAGTACCGTCGCCAATCATCCATTTAAGGCCATGGAGCACCAAATGCCAAGTAGCTTGGATGCTTTTCCAGATCATGGATCCTCCTTTGGTGTCAATAGAGGGAGGGAGATTGTTGGCATCGAACTTGTATTTAGCCGAGAGAATCTGGACCCAGAAAGCATTAGGCTTAAAAATTAAAGTCCAACCTAATTTGGCTAGGAAAGCATCATTTGTAGCCCGAATTTTTCTAATGCCAAGGCCTCCCATCTCTTTGGGTTGACAAACTGCGTCCCAATTCACTAAGTGCATCCACGGATGTCCTGAAGACGATCCCCATAAGAATTGACGCATAAGTTTCTCCAGCCCATCACATAGATTGCGGGGCAGGCGGACCGTCTGCATAGTATAACTAGGAATGGCTGCGATGACCGATTGCGTGAGTGTGATACGACCTGCAAAGGACAACAGCTTGGAGAACCAGTCGGATAGTTGTTGGTGAACTTTGTCTAGAATGTACTGATATGTCCGCTTGGTCACTTGCTCTTGGAGAAATGGAACGCCGAGATATCGACCCAAGTCTTTCATCTGAGGGACTCCAAAAGTGCCGCTAAGTCGGGAAGACGTCAGATGGGGAACATTCTTGGAGAAGTAACACTGTGATTTGGCGTAATTGATCTTTTGTCCCGAAGCTTCGCAGAATGATTCAAGAATATCCCTAAGAGTAGTCGCTTGGTCAAAAGAAGTTTCCGAGAAAAGGATAAGGTCATCAACAAAGAAGAGGTGAGAGATCAGGGGCCATTTTTGGATAATCAGATTGGTTTCCAGCGGCCACAGGCCACGGCTTGAGTAATGGCATGCCTGAGACGTTCCATACAGAGGACAAAAATGTAAGGCGAGAGGGGATCCCCCTGGCGAATACATCGGGAAGGAGTAAATAGCTCGCTAAGATCTCCATGCTAGCGAACTTGTAAGGAGACCGAGGAAATGCACTTCATGATGAGGTTAATAAGAGATTTGGGTAGTCCTAAGTCGACTAATGTGTCTGGAATGAAGTCCCAGGATAGCCGATCATAAGCTTTCTCGAGATCCATCTTGAACGCCATGAAGCTTTTCTTATCGATTTTCCGTCTCATGCTGTAGATGACTTCTTAGGCGATAATAATATTGTCCGTAATCAAGCGCTCGGGGACGAAGCTGCATTGAGTGGGAGCGACCAGGTTGTCAAGGTAGGGTTTAAGCCTATTGATAATGATTTTAGTAATAGCTTTGTAAACCACCGAGCAAAGGCCAATGGGCCGAAATTGAGAAATCGAAGTAGGAGACTAAACTTTCGGAATGAGAACCATAATCATGCGGTGGAGGGCAGAGTCCCAAAACGTCATGCTGAAAAATGCATTGGATGAAGATGGTTAAGGAAGGGCCCACCTGAGTCTATTGCGATTAGTAGAATAAAGCAGGCAAACCATCGAAACCTGGAGCTTTATTAGGGTCCATCTGGAAGAAAGCTATTTTAATGACATCAGGTTGGGGGGGCGCGGTCAGATCAGCTAAAGCGTGAGGTGGGAAGGTGGGAAAGTGTCCATGGATGAACCGATGAGGAGTAGTGTGGCAATCCGTCGAATAAAGAGTCTCGAGAAAGTGTTGGGCAAGAATGCGGATGCTCCTCGTGTCAGTGAGGACGTGTCCTGTGTCATCTTGCAGAGCCTGAATTTGCGCGTGTCGTTGTTTGACCATGGTGAGCGCATGATAGTAATATTTTGTCACGCTTTTAAATTGTGATAAAGAGATCCAAGTCCTAACCTCTCTTGAGAATTGGTTGAATGTAACTCGCATTTTGCGAAATTGTCCGTGGATACGAATGACTTGTTAAGTATCAATTAGTGATTCATGCACCTTTAATACACAAAAATTGACACAACATATATTATTTCTTAAATAGACGACAAACTTAGTTCAGTTACGAAATTATTTGGTTTGTATGATAGTGACTATCTATTTATAGTGTGAACACATTTGAACCTCTTTGATGTTGAAAGAGGTCAAATTCAGATAAGTATAAAGAAATATGGACCAAGATCAAGTAGATCACAAATTGTCTTTGAATGATCCAATGTATGTAGGTGGCTTCAGTCCTGATGCTAAAGAAGTCATTTATGCAAATCCATCTATACATACTGAACACATATAAGTAAATAAATTAAGCTTCTTTTTCATATTCAATTCTAGGTTTTCTATGAAACGTAGAGATTTACATACCCTGTAAGCTAGATCA
>JANSVA010000003.1:12982112-13003595 GCA_025504915.1 Erythroxylum reticulatum
GATAACAAGTCCGTAGTGAAAAAGTAAAATAAGTGCATAAAAGAATATGAACTTAGCATATAATAAATAATAGATTCTTACTCCATCTCTCGTTTTCACTGCGCCTCAATTTTCATAGTCAAATATGTTTGGCTATGAAAATTGAGGCGCAGTCAAGAAGAAACATGAACACGAAGGCAACGCGAAGACGCTAACTACATTGCCCATGGAAACACGTCATGTCCCTTAACAATTACACGCGTTGGTTCCTACTATTAGCTGACTGGTTGGCGCTGACCACCACAATGCTACTCAGGCTCAGACACCATTATAAATACTTGTTCTGAAATGTCTCTGATCTGATATATCATTTCTGCATTCCAACTTGCTTACTCTTCCAGGTTTCTACCTCCAATCAAGGGATGGACTTTTTCCGCAAGGCAAAGGCAGTGCGCCTCCGCAGCCACCACGATAAGTATCTCATCGCCGACGAAGATGAAGAGTCCGTTATCCAAGACCGAAATGGATTCTCCAACAGTGCTAAATGGACGGTGGAAGTTGTTCCTGGATCGCAGCATATACTCCGCTTCAAGTCCTGCTACGGGAAGTATCTCACCGCTTCGAACCAACCCTTTCTGTTGGGTATGACGGGTCGGAAGGTGTTTCAGACCCTGCCCACGAGGCTTGATTCGTCGGTCGAGTGGGAGCCTATTAGAGAGGGGGCTGTAGTTAAGCTCAAGACTCGTTATGGCAACTTCTTGAGGGCTAACGGTGGGGTGCCACCTTGGAGAAACTCAGTGACGCACGATATTCCTCATAGAACCGCCACACAAGATTGGGTGCTTTGGCATGTTGACGTTGTTGACATTCACATTCAGTCTTCAGATCATCAAGAGAAAACAGTGCCACCTGTTTCTCATTTGGATTCTTTGGATTTTGTGAACAACTCGCCGTCTTCTGTCGCTGTCAAATCTGGCAACTTTTTAAGACAACAGGTTGATCACTGATCTTACTCATTTTAGTTGATTCTTCGAGCTAATTCCATGGATTATGATCATATAAATGCTTCAAAATTGAATCTTTTGTTGCATGTGATTTGCAGTCGACTGATTCTAGTGTAAACTTCCCGTCGAAGTTGGAGGGGAGGACTATCTACTACCATGTGGGGGATGTGAGCACTGGTGAGGTTGACGAGGATGTTATGCAGGCTTGTTCTTTCCATTTTAAGGGTAAAGTGATTGAGGAACTGACTCAAAAATTGAGGGAAGAGACAGGCCTCGAAGATGTTGTTGTGTGTACTAGAAACCCTTTGAATGGAAAGCTCTATCCACTTCGATTGCAACTTCCTCCAAACAATTCAGATATGCATGTTGTCCTAGTTCCAACCTCTTCCAAAGGTGAGTTCTTTTGGGTTGCTTAATTTTGATAGGCTGAACTGAGTACCATCACTTGATTGATTTCGTTATTCTTGCACTTTAGCATCGTATTAGTATGTTAGATGAAATTCCTGTTTCAGATGGATTTAAAGTCTTTAGTTGAGGCCAATGTTCCTTTCATTTCCAACTTAATGCCTCTCTTTGGTTGCCATAAAAGATTAGGATTTACTTTTGAGAGTTACAGGGAACAAAATCCTTGTGGGATTAAGGTTAATTGATTTCTTCTGTCTTGGCCTTTCCACTTCTTCACCATTTTTGAACAACTAGGTTTAATGAATACGAATGCAAAATTACTTCTAGGCTCAGGCAACAGTTAGAAAGGTTTGGTGCTTGTAGGTGAATTTGAAAAGAGTTGGTATGAATCAGTTTACATGACTTGTTCATTTTCATGTGTTTGCTTATCCTTTCTGTTTCTCCTGCAATCCCCTTAGATGTATCCAGTAGGCTGCTTGATTTCATACTTATGCCTGTACTCGTAATTGACGCATCCTCACTTGGGGTCGGTGGGCAGGGGTTTTACAAAACTAGGAATCAAAACATCACGCATAATGGATGGATAACACAAATTTGCAACTTCTTGGCTTGTATATTCTATTGTAGCCTCTTGATTGACCTGAGAAGAAAGATCAAAGATGCAGTCTGGAGGGGACAAGCTATCAGCCAAAATTCTCCCACCAGACCAGATGCTCTGATACTTCACCAAAAATGCTTAAGAAGCTTACTCTTCCTGGAAACATTACCTCGGCAACACGGTTTACTTAATTTTGTTGATTTATCTTCTACACGCCTTACCTTATGTGAGAAAATTGTATGATTTGGTGGTTTGTCATGATTTTGTTGTAGATATTTATGCCTCGGAGTGTTTAAAGTTAAACATGTCGAGTCTTCTACTGTTTGATTTGTTGAAGAGTAATTTGAAAGTTAGTTTAGATACATGAATGTTTAAGTTCATTTTTAGGAGTTTAATTATGTTCATGTATTAGTTACATAATCAAATATTGGTCCATGTATGATTTTGAGTTCATGTATAGTTTATTTATTTGGGTTCATTAATGGGTTCATGTAGTTAGATATGAAGAGTCATTTTTGTACCTATAAATACCTCTTTGTACTTGAACTCAAATCATTCAAGAAATACAACCTCTTCTTCTAAATAATTCTCTCCTCTCTAGACCTCCTCACTTCTTAACAAAATGGTATCAGAGCCAAGTTCTTTAAGAAATGGCAAACAATAGTGGAGTATACTCATTTCAATTCCCTCGCCTCACAAAAGAAAATTATGAAATATGATGTCTTCACATGAAAGCCGTGATTGGCTCACAAGATGCTTGAGAGATTGCAGTGAAAAGTTTTATGCACCCTCAAAGTGAAGCCGATTTGTCTCAAAATGAGAACGATGCTTTGGCAAAGATCAACAAGAAGGATTAACAAGCCCTAACTCTCATCCATCAATATCTAGATGATTCAATGTTTGAGAAAGTGGCCGATGGAACCACTTCAAAGGAAGCATGGGAGATTTTGTAAAGTTCCTTTCAAGGAATTGATAAGTTAAAAAAGATTCGACTCCAATCATTGCGAGGTGATTTTGAATCTTTGCACATGAAGAAATCAAATCAATATCTGATTATTGTTCACGAGTGAAGGCTATTATGAGTCAAATAAAGAAATATGGAGATCAAGTTGAAGATGTTCAAGTTGTAGCGAAGATTCTTAGTTCCTTCAACCCAAAGTTTGATTATGTGATTTATGTCATTGAAGAGTTTAAAGATCTAGAGTCTTTGATATTTGAACAACTAGAGGGCTCTCTACAAGCTCACGAAGATAAGATCAAGAAGAGGTAAGAAGAACCTTTGGATTAAGCATTTAAAGCAAAGGTTGTGTTAAAAGATGATGATGGAGAAAGCAATCAAAGAGGAAAAGGACGAGGACTAGGATAAGGACAGGGCGAGGACATGGTCGTGGTTGAGGTTGAGGTTGAGGTTGAGGATGAAATTATGGAGGAAGAAGTAAAGGAGATTATAACAACGCCAACAATGATGGAAACAATCAATCATACAAAGGCCAAGGAAAATCAAGAGGAAGAGGAAGAGGAAGAGGAGGTTACAATTTTAGACAAAATGAGAGGAGGTATAATAAGTCTAATGTTGAATGCTACAATTGTTATAAATTTGTACGTTCTTGGGAATGTTATGCTATGCTTAATCAAGTTGAGAAGCAAGTCAATATTGTTGATAACAAGCAAAGAGATGAAGAGCCCACTTTGTTGCTAGCACTCAACGATAATACAAGTAAGGATGAAAGTACATGGTTCTTAGATAATGGAGCAAGCAATCATATATGTGGAGATAAAGGCAAATTTGTGGCACTTAATGATAAGGTAGAAGGCAACATTTCTTTTGGAGATTCGTCAAAGATTCAAATTCGTGAAAAAGGTACCATTATAATTTCTTCAAGAGATGGAAGTCATAAAATTATTAATGATGTCTATTATGTGCCTAAATTGAAAAGTAATATTTTAAGTTTGGGGTAACTTCTTAAAAAAGAATATGAATTCCATATGAAAGATTGATGTCTTTGGCTTAGAGATCAATATACTCAATTGATTACTAAGGTGTTTATGTCAAGGAATAGAATGTTTATGTTGAATATCAAGACAATCGAAGCAACATGTTTAAAAATGGATGTGAAAGATGAAGCACGGTATTGGCATATGAGATTTGGATGCTTGAATTTTCGCACACTCAATGCATTGGAAGATAAATACATGATGAAAGGAATGCCCTCTGTCATCCACCCACATCATTTATTTGAAGCATGTTTACTTGGCAAGCATTCAAAGAGGAGTTTTTCCAAAAGAAGCGGTGACAAGAGCAACTGCACCACTTCAACTTATTCATACTAATGCATGTGGACCAATCAAGCCATTATTAATGGGTAAAAGTAGATACTTGTCACTTTTCATTTATAATTATAGTAGAAAATATGGTTTTATTTCTTAAAGCAGAAATCAGAAGCATTTGAACCATTTAAGAAGTTCAACACACTTATGGAGAATGAAGGTAGTTATACAATTAAAGCCCTAAGGTCCAATAGAGGAGTCGAGTTAACATCTAAGGAGTTTCTTGATTTCTATGAAATACATGGAATCCATCGCTCGTTAACAGTCCCAAGATCACCCCAACAAAATGGAGTAGTCGAAAGGAAGAATAGAACAATTCTTAACATAGCTTAATGTATTTTGAAGGCCAAAAACATGCCTAAAGAATTTTTGACTGAAGCTATTTCTTGTGCAGTTTATTTGTCAAATCAGTCTCTAACAAGAAATGTCAAAAATCA
Organism: Erythroxylum reticulatum; assembly: GCA_025504915.1. Lineage (NCBI taxonomy): Eukaryota > Viridiplantae > Streptophyta > Magnoliopsida > Malpighiales > Erythroxylaceae > Erythroxylum > Erythroxylum reticulatum. The sequence continues at coordinate 12,986,864 of JANSVA010000003.1, forward strand.
AACTTTGCAACAAGTGTGGAATAGAATGAAGCCTAATGTTTCTTATCTAAGGGTTTTTGGCAGCATAACATATGCTTATGTGCCACAACAAGAAAGATCCAACCTCGATGATCGAAGTGTTAAGCATGTATTCATTAGTTATGACCAAAATTCCAAAGGCTACCGATTGCACAATCTAAACAATGGAAGGATTGTTGTGAGTAGAGATGTCAAATTTGATGAAGAAGCAATATGGGATTGGGAGACATAAGAAGAAAGCACTTATGATTTTTTTCCCATACTTTGAACATGAAGAGCAAGAAACCATAATAAATATTCAAGAGACACTCCACCTACTTCTCCAAATACGCTTCATTCTTCTTTGTCCATGCATAGAGAAAGTTCAAGTGATGGAGCATGAAAAATTAGTAATATTTATGATATTTATGAACAAACAAAAGAAATCAATGATGTTGATGTAAGTAATTTATTTTGTCTTCTTGTAGATGGTGAACTTATAAATTTTAGGGAGGCTGTGAAGGACAAAAGATGGATACAAGCTATGGAGGAGGAGATCAATGCAATAGAGAAAAACAATACTTGAGAATTATCAACTCTTCCTAAAGGACATGAAGCTATTGGAGTCAAATGGTTCTACAAGATAAAAAAGAATGACAATGGAGATGTAGAGAAATATAAAGCAATGCTCGTTTCTAATGGCTACAAGAAAAAGCATAGAGTGGATTATGATGAAGTATTTGCACCTATTGCTCGTATGGAGACTATTCTTTTGTCGATCTCTTTTGCAACTCAAATGAAGTGGAAGATCTATCAACTTGATGTAAAGTCAGCTTTTCTAAATGGTGATCTTTAAGAAGAAGTCTTTATTGAACAACCAATTAGCGTATGGGTTAAAGCAAGCACTAAGTGCATGGAATACTCTCATCGACAAGTACTTCTAAGATAATGGGTTTGTTCGTTGTTCTCATGGATATGCTTTTTACATTAAATCATATGGAAATGGAGATGTTCTACTCATTTGTCTTTATGTGGATGATCTTATTTTTACAGGTAATAACCCAAGATTGTTTCAAGAGTTCAAGAAAGCTATGATTGTTTCAAAAGTTCAAGAAAGCTATATCTTTGGAGTTTGAGATGACAAATATTGGATTGATGTCATATTATTTGGGCTTAGAGGGGAAGTAAATGAAAGGCAAAATTTTTATTTCACAAGAAGGATATGCAGAAGAAATATTGAAGAAGTTCTAAACACTTGATTGCAATTCGGTGACTACACCCATAGAATGTGGAATTAAATTGACAAAGTTTGATGATGGAGCTAAGGAAGATTCTTTTGTATTCAAAAGCCTTATTGGATGCTTGAGATATTCGACATGTACAAGACCAGATATTCTCTTTATTGTTAGATTGATAAGTTGATTCATGGAAGCACCTACTTATACTCATATGAAGGCGGCTAAGAGGATTCTACGATATATCAAAGGTACAATTGAATATGGATTGCTCTATACATCATCTGTTCATTTCAAGCTTGTTAGGTTTTGTGATAGTAATTTTGCAAGAGATATTGATGATAGAAAAAGCATAACTAATTTCATGTTTTTTTATGGGTGATTGTGCTATTACATGGAGTTTAAAGAAGCAATCTATTGTGACTTTGTCAAGTTGTGAATCTGAATATGTGGCTGCAACTTCATGCACTTGTCATGCTATTTGGCTAAGAACGCTATTGAATGAACTTCACTTGCCATAAAACGAAGCAACTGAAATATGTATTGATAACATGTTTGCATAAGCATTAGCCAAGAACCTAGTTTCATGATCGATGTAAACATATAGATATGAGTAAAGAGGATCTCAAGCGTGTGAGGACTCATGATCAAGTTGTGGATATTTTTACGAAATCACTCAAATTTAAAGTTTTTCAACATTTAAGGATAAGACTTGGAGTATGAAAGAAAATTTCAAATTAAGGGGAAGTGTTGAAGAGTAATTTGAAAGTTAGTCTAGATACATGGATGTTTAAGTTCATTGTTAGGAGTTTAATTATGTTCATGTATTAGTTACATAATTAAATATTGGTCCATATATGATTTTGAGTTCATGTATGGTTTATTTATTTAGGTTAATTAATGGGTTCATGTATTTAGATATGAAGAGTCATTTTGTATCTATAAATACCTCTTTATACTTGAACTAAAACCATTCAGATGAAATACAACCTCAAACCTCCTCATTTCTTAACATGATCTTCAACAAATTAACTTAACCAATAAGTCTCGTGATGTAAAATCTTAACAAAAAATACATTTTATCATAACGTTTACGAAATAAAAAAAATAATGGGTGAAAAGCTTAAGTGTAGCATTTAAAAAATATGGGACCGTACCAAAATTCACATTAAATTCGATTCATTCTTAACATTTTAAAATAATAACCTGTTAGCTTCATTCTATTTTTGGGGTTGTAAACATATATATGTTTATAACTATTAATTGATCTTATCTGCATATCATTCTGATCAACATTTCATAAGTTAATAAATGTTATGAGAATTATTCAGAGAATGTGGGAAGGAGTATAAAGCATAGAAGATGATAGAGAGGAAATATATAATTTTACTTCAAATTTTCCATACATATATAAACAGTTACAACAACTATTTAACAGTGTTAGAGTTCTTAAGATGGCAAAACATATTGCCATCTTCATGATTTGTTAAAATCGTTATAGCTACAATGCATTTTATTGTATTTGTTGATACTTAGTTCTTCAACATCGTTTGCTTTGTCTTTTCTTTTCTTCTGCTTTCTCTCTTTAGTGTCATTCTTTAATGTTTCTTTCGTTTGTTAATTATTTCTCGTAACATCCTCTTCCCCTTTAGAAGCTACCTTGTCTATCAAATTGATTTTCAAAAATCTCCTTTGTAAGTCGAACATGGTTTCTCATATAGCTCTGTCTCTAATCTCTCTTTTCCATAGTACCAATACTTGATTTACTATGTTGTTTTCTCATGTAATCATCCTTTGTCCCCATATAACTTCTGGTATTCTCTCTGTGTTGGGTACGACTGCTGGTAGTTGTGAAGATCGGGGGGTTTTCTCCTAAATGAATTTCTTTAACTATGGCATGTGGAAGGTTGGACGATTGATAGATTCCTTGGAAAGTTACAACATATAAGCCACCTTGTTGATCCTTCTGATAATTTGGAACAAGCCATAAAACAATGGAGTGAGTTTTTGATTGGCTCTTCTTTGTAGGGAATGTTGCTGGTATGGTTGGAGTTTAATAAACACCCACTGACCAACTTCGAATTCCCTCTCCATTCTTTTCTTTTCTGCGAATTGCTTCATCCTCTATTGTGCTTTCTTTAGGTAAACTTTCACTATTTGGCGCCCCATCTCTCTATCTTGCAATGCTTAATCTATTATGACATTACGGGAGTCACCCTATAAATAAGGTACTTAGAGGGGTGGATGGTACTCGTACAAAATTTTAAATGGGGCCATGTTAATTATTGTGTGATAAGTTGTATTATAGCACCATTCTGTCATTGACAACTAACATACCCATTTTTGTTGAGCATCATTGTAAAAGCGTCTAAGATACATTTCTAATATATTATGAACAACTTCGGATTGACGTTTGTCAAAGGGTGATAAGAAGTAGAAAACCTCAAACTAGTGCCTTGCAATTTAAATGTCTCTTGCCATAATGCACTTATTGCTTACTATAATCTATGGCATACTGTGAAGCTTGAATACATGATCATTGAAAGTTTGTGCTATATCTTAAGTTATATATGGATGTCCTAAGGCCATAAAGTGAGAGTACTTAATCAATTTACCACCACATAGATCACTGTAGAAACCCACATATAGCAGCTTCAATAATCATCAATTGGACATGTATTGCATCCCAAAAACATACCAACAATACAACTGCCAATAATGATGGATAGATCATGTCATGTTCACAAAAATTAAGCAACTGCCATATTTTCATCAATTGGCCACTGATTTTCTCCAACAAAAAATATGATGTCTTGCTAAGCAATTTATCTCCAAAAGTCCATATGCGCAACAACAAAAATCAATAGACATATGTCACACCATGGAGTGCATTAAAAAAAATGTTATGTACTTTTTAATCTTTCACTCAAAGCCCACACAACACACAACAACCTAAAAGTTGATGGATGGATTTAACATGATAGACTCCATCTCAAACAAAAGTCTGCTACCAAACATATAAGTTATCTTTGCAAGCACAAATCAATGATGAAATAAGTGTTTCACCATTAAAACCCAACAAAATACAATTGCACACCCATGAAAACTTTTGCACATTTTCCTTCAAAAGAATGATTATCCAGCTGTCCAGAAATCCACGTTATGCATATGGAACATAGCAATAAAGATTGGTCAAAATCATCAAAATTGCAGCTATCAAAGATAGCTTAAATTACCACAAATACAACTACTGAATCACCAAAAGTTATGTACATTATCTTTATTAAGATATGATGATATTGTTCCAAATAAATCCTATCTTCACTAAGATTTTATCCTTCATGTCATCTTATCTAAAAAATCCTACACAAGGTAAATTTCTTATCATAATAAAATTCCAAATATATTCAACTATGGCCAATTACAAATAATGCCCAAAATTAATTAATAAGATATCCCAACAAATATCTTAACAACCTCCCCTTTCTTGGCATTATTTATCATATATGAGAAGTCCCCCGTAAGAAGATAATTGGACACTCCCCCTTAATCGAACATTGAGTTCTAGCTAACATTAATATTCAGAAAATATCAAAAGAAATGATAATTCCAAATAAACAATTGTCCAACCATCCAAATTTCTTCCTTTTGGGATAAAATGATGCCAAGAAGAAATGCTAACATCAATATCCAGAAAATATCCAAAGAAACAATAATTCCAAATAAATAATTGTCCAACCATCCAAATTTCCCCTATCCAAATTATAAAAAAAAATCTAGCATCAAATCAACATCAAATTATTGTGGCAATAAGAAGTATGTAACAAATTCCTCTCAGTTAACAAAGCATCTAAATTAAATTGGTTATACTTGGTTAAATTTATAAGATGAATAATATCAAACTCGGTTAAAGTGAGAGTATCCCATCGTTGTTGCTTGCCAAGGAAAGGAAGAGGTCGATGATGATCAATATGAAAATCCAAATAGGCAGAGGACAAAGGTTGTAATGAATAATCTATTAAATAGAAGAGAAAAATCTAAAAGGGATCCAAAATAAATCTAAAACTTATAATCATCAATAAAGAAGCCTCTTAACTTCAACATCACTTTTCCAACAATAGGTGCATCAATCTTAGGAATTCATCCATAGCAATGGCATTTTGTTTACACATCATTAGAGAAATATAATAGCCCCATAGCATCCAAGACATAATGTTATTCTTGGTTATTATAAATTCTCCAAGAGTAAATCGATAGTGTAATAAGTTAAGAAAAACCATTTTAATGATTCCACAAATGATAATGAGATTCTAAGCAACCAAATTGGCAATCCATAAGCCCATAGAGGATAAAACAAGAAATCTCTTTGATTATGAAACAAAGGTAGACTAAAAACTGTCATTGCAAATTTTGCCAACCAATCAAATATCACGTTAATTAGATTGGAAAATAATGCTCTAAAGAAATTTTGTACATTTTGCACTGTCCCAACTTTGTTGATATATCATCCATTAAAAGAACCTTTGTTGGTCCTACTAGCATCTTCCCTATAGTTAGACGTTTCTTTATCCTCTAGATGTACCTCTTATCATCTCATTCCCAACCATAACATCTACACAAATATCCAACTCCAATGAAAGCATATTGCCCAAATTCATACAACCCACAATATGGAGAGAAACTAAAATGAAACTAGAAAACTTAGAAAACTCGAATCTTCCTACAGATCTCTAACTAAGCATTAACATTTTCACAACATAACTCCATAAATCAAAATCTAAAAATAAAAATCTCAAATCATCAAACAAAGTCTCATTCTCACATCAAATATACTATTCAATAAGTAAGGAATAACCAAATACACATCAATAACCTAAACCTTAGAAAACCAATAAATCAAAAACTAAAAAAATCTATACATTAACTCCTTCGAACCCACCTGTTTTTTTTATAAATGTCCCCTGAAGAAATTCAAACCTGGCTTTATTCCTCATTACATTATCTCTGTCATCAACTATCTAGTTGGTTTCTTCCTCCAAAGCAACCAACTAGTCTTCTTTTTGAAGAATTTATTTTTCAATAGCAACTAATAGTGAATTTAGACAGTTTCTAAATTTAACTTCATTTTGTCTCTGTTATAATTTGTGAGGTTGATTTTGAAGGTTTTCTTCTACCACTAAGTTGGTTTTTAGACCATTCATATGAAGTACATTTTTAAAGTGTGGTAGTCCATCTATGCAAAGGGTCCCTCTTCCAATATCCGTGACCTTCTTTGCATCTCCAAAAGTAATGTGGCCATCTATACAATTTTAATAATCCATCAAGTAGCTTTTTTCACACTTTCTAACCTAAGTATGCTTTTGTAACATTGGTTGCTGCTGAAAGTTCATCGAAGAGTGTCTATATTTTCGTCTTTGAGCCCTCTAAAATATCAACTATAACAACTTGTAACAATTTGATCTTATGTGTTTGCTTACCTATAAAAGTGACATGTAGGCACAAACTTTCAATTCCTCTTTGAAGTTACCCCTTTAACAAATTTAGCTTCACCATTTTGCCCATTATTCAACTTATAACATTCACCTTTATAACCAACACCTTGAAGATATCCTTTGATCTTACCAATTTTTAGCAATTGTTTTAGCTTTTTGGTACCTCCATTCAACTTCCTTATTCCTTTTCAGTATTTACCAGCTTCAACTTTGTTTTATCAAGTTCATCTATTATAGATGACAACTTCTTCTCTAGATCTCATTTGATATTATTCATGGTAGAATTTTCCTTCTTTAGATTCTTATTCTTTTTACATGTTTGCACTCATTTTGCATACATTAACTGATAATCTTTCCAAATATCCTCCCTTTTGTATTCTGAATCACTTTCATAATCTGGATTGATTCATCTATGATTTCTCTAAAATTTTGGACTGATTCATCTATGTTTTCCCCGTTAGTTTCTTCCTTGGTTGCTGTTAGGCAAATAACTAGACTTTTGTTGTACAAAGCAACTAACTCAATATGATTACTCACAAATTCCTCTTCACTACCATACTCACTTTCAGATTCATTCTCACTCTAAGTGCTTGTATAAGACTTCCTTTTTCTCTTCTTCAAAGTATTAGCACATTCCGCTTACATATTTATGAAGCCTTGACATTTATGACATATAAATTTTCTTTACCTTTCTTTCACCCTTTTGAGTTTTTGCTTGCTGTTTGAAATTATTGTTTTATAAATTCCCACCATGCTGCCCAAACTCTGATATATCTTTCTTGACCTTGTTTAACCACTTGCTGAAATTTTTTGTTAATAACTCCATATCCTCATTCTCATAGGATTCATCTCCTAAGACATTTTTAACTTTTCCAACCTCAGCTTGCAATGCCAATCCTTTGTTCTTCTCTCATTTATATCTCATCAAGTTCATCTTAAAGTTAGTAAGAATCCTAATTACCTTATCTAAAGATAATTCATTAATATCATGGGCTTTTTCGATGGCTGCAATTTTTGGTATAATTCTAAGAGGCAGTGATCTCAATATCTTCTTCACAAGCTTCAGATTTGAATATTTTTTTCCCAAGTTGATATGCTTGGTTGGTAATGTCACGCAACCTCTCATGGAAGCCTCTAATAGTATTGCTTTCATTTATCTTCAGCTCTTCAAATCTAGCGACCAACATATGAAGTTTCGAAGCTATTACGAATTTTAATCCCTCATGTATTGATTGTAAAGTGTCCCATGCTTCTTTTTCCAATTCACAGGGTGATATCATATTGAAATGTCCATCATCTATAGCAACGAAAATTGCATGTATTACTGGAGAGTTATCATGTGCTTCCTCTTCTTCAGCCCTAGCCCATTCAAATGGATCTTTAGGTACCACTTTATTTTTTTTATTAATTGTCATTAGATGTGTCTAATCATTCAAAACTAAATTCTATGGTTTGGTTCCTTGTGCTTGAATGAATACTCTCATCCTTGATTTTCAAGTAGGATAATTTGAACCATCTAATAGCGGTAACCTAGTGATTGATGCTCCTTTTCTTGTAGCGATAATTGCAAAACATGAATTTGCACTAACTTGACGTACCAAGTTCTGGTTAGGTGATCCAAGCTCTGATACCAATTGAAAATCTGAAAGGATGCAACTTCACAAAATCTAGTTCTATCATAGCTATTTTGACCTGATCCTGATGGTTGCTTAATAGAAAGCAACTGTGTTAGCATCTGTCAATTTTCAAAATTAAAATGTAGGCAAAAAAATTAAATGAGAAATAAATAAATCAACAATTGAAATTTGGTAACGCAGTTCAACACACTCAACCTACGTCTGTGGGGCATTCACCCAGCTTAATCACTTTCACTAAAGTATAATTGTTTTACATAAGGATTTATTAAGCCAACACTACTCACCCTTGACACTATCCACTTGTACTAATAGTCTTACATAAGGCTTTACTGAGCAGAGATTACTCACTCCTTGATGCTACCCACACGTACTCACACCCATGAAAGTATTTCACACTTAATAGCATGACCACATCATATTAACCTCAACAAAGGATTTTTAATATAATAAATGAAGATAAAGATAAAAATAAATCTTAAGCGATTAACACAAGAATAACGTAAACAAAGAAACACTTGAGTCAAAAGACACTTCCTTATATGTTCAGCCTCGTTAAACCAAAATCGTATGAAGTTGTCCAACAAAATCTGTTGTGAACCTTTCAAAATGATCACCAAAGAAACCCACGCAGAGCAGCTTCAATACTCATCAATTGGACGTGTATTTCATCCCAAAAACATACCAACAACATAGCTGTCAATAATGATGGATAGATCATGAAATATTCACAAAAATAGAGAAAATGCAGTTGCTATATGTTCATCAATTGGCTGCTAATTTTTCTATAACAAAAATTCTACTACCTTACATAGCAATTGATCTTCAAAGGTCCACATGCACAACAACAAAAATCAATAGATATATGTCACACCATGGTCTGCATTTGAACAAAAAAATGTTATGTACTTTATATCTTTCACTCAAAGACCACACAACACATAACAATCTAAAAGTTGACGGATGGATATAACATGATAGACTCCATATCAAGCAAAAGTCTGCTCCGAAACATATAAGTTGTCTTTGCAATACCTCCCAAAAATAGTAGCACAAATCAACGATGGAATAAGTGTTTCACTACTGAAACCTCATAAAAATACAGTTGCAAACCCATGAAAACTTCTGCTATTTTTCCTCTAAAAGAAGATTAACCAGCTGTCTAAAAATCCACGTTATGCATATGGAACATAGCAACAAAGATTGCTCAAAATCATCAAAATTGCAGTTGCCAAAGATGACTCAGATTGTCAAAAATATAGCTTCCAAATCACCAAAAATTATGCACATTATCTTTATTAAGCTACGGGGATATTGTCCCAAATAAATCCTATCTTTATTAGGATTTTATCCTTTATGTTATCTTATCTTCAAGAATCCCACACAAGGTAAATTATCATAATAAATTCTAAATATATTTAACTATTTCTAATTACAAATAATCCCCGAAATTAATTAATAAGATATCTCAACAATTATCTTTACACCTTCAATAAAATTCACATTAATCTCTTGCCAGCAACCCTCTAGGATTGGAAGTGGTTGTAAAAATTATGGGTACGCTACATGGTCATACTTACTTCGTTGGCACGTAATGTAATTTGTAGTATAATTTTGAACGTCATTCGCCAATTGTTTCGAGTAAAATAAATTCTACAACCTTTTGATTGTCACTATTACACTTGAGTGTTCTCCTTGCAGATTGTTATGCACTAAGGAAATTAGCTTCTTTTTGAGTTCCCTATCACATCTGATAACTAGCCTTCCCTTCCACCTTAGAAGTGCATTCTTCCATTCATAATTTCCTTATTACACTTCCTGAACCTCTAGCTTTTTAATGAAATTGCGGATGGTCACATCCTTTCTCTAACCTTCTCGGATTTCTTCCATCAGTGTTATTTGTATTTGGGATACAATAAGTGTTAGCAACTTATGACTGGAAACTCTAGATAATGTATCTACTGCTGCATTTTCTTTTTCACTCCGATATACCACCTCGAAATCGTATCTTATTAACTTGGGTAACTAGTTTTGTTAGAATGACATGGCTATCCTTTGCTCCGGTAAATATTTTAACCTCTTATAGTTGGTTAAAACCTTGAAGAATTGACCATTCAAATAATGGTGTCATTGTTTTACGGCCTTGATGATTGCCAGAAATTCTTTTTTGTACGTAGAGAGGCCTCGATGTTTAAGTTCTAACGCTTTATTAAGCAAGGCTATGTGATGCCCATCTTGTTTAAGAACTACTCTGACCCCTTTATCACTTACATCCGCTTCCACTGTGAATGGTTGTGAGAAATTCGATAATGCTAAGAAAAGGATTGTTATCAATAACTCCTTTAACTTATTGAGAGCATGTTGCTGCTCCTTTTATCATTTCCATTTCCTCGTAAGATGCTTCTTTAACAAGTCATTTAACGACTGAGCTATTATAATGTTTAATAAAACTTTGGTAGTATCCAGGTATTCCAAGGGAAGTCCCTAAGCTCCTTCAGTGTTCACGATGGTGGCCTGTTTTTAATGGTGTAGATTTTTTTAGCATTCGTCGCCACCCCATCCTTGGAAATAGAATGTCTAAGGTATTTGATTTGTTAGGCTAAAAAAACGTACTTGCTTCTATTGAGGGATAGTTGATGTTGTTTTACAAAGTGTCGAACCTGTCATAAATGTTCCAGATGCTACGAGAAGGTACTACTGTATACGAGGAGGTCGTCAAAGAAAACTAGCATGAATTTCCATAAATATGGTTTGAAAATCTTGTTTATGAGACTTTAGAATGTGGACGATGCATCGTGAGCAAGAAAGGCACCACCAAAAATTCAAAGAGTCCTTTGTGAGTTTTGAACATTGTTTTTGGAACATTTTCCTCCCTCATTCTAATTTGATGATAATCAAACCTCAGGCCCAGTTTCGAATACCATTTAGAACCCTTTAACTCCTTTAATAGTTTTTCAATCACCAGAATTAAGGATTTACTCTTCACTATGTGTTTGTTCAAATCCTAGTAATCAATGCACATTCTCCATGTGCAGTCTTTCTTCTTTGCTAAGATCATCGATGACACGTAAGGACTCACGTTGGATATTGAAAGAAAATGTAGTTAATGAAGAAATTCTTATTTCATCATAAGTTGAATATGTACAGATGTGAGTTTTTATACTAGACATGAAATAACCCTATTGGCTACTGTGTTGTTGCATATGTAACAGAATGGACAGTTGTGAATGCTACTATTGTTTTGTACAATTATGAGAGAATATCAGCTGAGATATTCACGTGGTATGATGCGGGTGTGTGGTGTGAGTGAATGGGCACGTGATATGTTGTTGGGTAATGGTTTATTGGGTCATGGATCACCCATGACCCACAGGTCGACATAATTTCTTAGCACTTGGGTCGACAAAACATAGGTGTTTAATAACCCCCTTCAAGTCAGAGACTTGGAGAGACGAAGGGATCCAAACTTGTAGATTAGGTTTGCGAACACTCGTGTTGTGAGGGGCTTCGTAAGTAGGTCTACAAGCTAATCTTCGCTCTGTATATGTTTAAGACCTAAGAACTTTAAGTTTACCACATCGCAAATGAGGTATAGGTCGATCTCCAGATGTTTGGTTCGCTCATGGAAGACGGGGTTCTTTGATATGCGGATCGCCACCTGGTTGTCGCAAAATAAAGGTTTGCCCTTTTTGGTTTCCACTCAAAAATATTTCAACAGTTGAACGATCCATTTTAGTTTGCATGTGATTGAAGCTAGGCTTCGATATTCTACTTCCGCTGATGATTGGCTGATGGTTGTTTTTTTTTGTTTTCCATGATATGGGATGATCGGTTGAAGACACAGCTTGCCCAGTCTGGCTCTGAGTAAGCGGTGATTTGTAAGTCTGAGTTAGCTGCGTAGAAAAGGGCTTGGTTCTGTATCCTTGTGGGGGGGATTTGAGAACATGTTTTACAGCTTTCTAATGTGTTTCCCTCAGTGTTTTCATGAACTAAATTAGTTGTTGTGTTATGTAGGTGAGATTGGGCCTTGTAAAGCTCAAGTATTGATGCCTGCCCACGATTCTCCTGTACATTTTTGGATTCTTGAATAGTTCAGCTTCTTCGATGGTAAGTTTGCTTCCTGGGACTATGGGCGTTGTACATGGTTTATAGTTTAATAGGTATGTCCCTCACATACTTGCTTTGACTGAGGACTGTCTCCTCTGCTGACCTTGCTATTTCGACCACTAGGAAGAACTTGGCGTACCCCAAGTCTTTGATTATGAATTCTCTGTGTAGTGCATGCTTGATTTTAATCAAATGTCCCTCATCTACTCCAGTGATGAGGATGTCATCTACGTAGATGATAATAGCAGTAAAAATATTGTCTTGGCCTTGAGTGTATAGGAAATGATCGGATTCTACCTTGTCAAAGTCCAATCCCTTCAGTTTTGCAGTTAGTTCCTTATGCCATTGTCTGCCGCCTATTTGAGTCTATAAATGGACTTCATTAATCTGCAAACTTCTCCTGTCTTGGCCTTTTTGTAACCTTGTGGAGGCAACATGTAGAGTTCCTCTTCTAGGTGACCATGTAGATAGGCATCGTTTATGTCACATTATAGGATGGGTCATTTTTTGATTATGGCTATAGCCAGGAATGTTCTAATTGTCACAATCCTGGCTATAGGAGAAAAGACTTCTAAATAATCTACACCTTCCCTTTGGTTGAAGCCCTTAGCTACCAGTCGTGACTTTAGTTTGTCAACAGTGCCATCCAGGTTATATTTCACCTTATATACCCATTTGGATGTTATAGCTCACTTCCCTTCAGGTAGCTTTGTCAAAACCCAGGTTTTATTTTCCTTTAGAGCTTGTAGTTGTGTGTCCACGGAGTCCACCCATTCTTCTAATCTGCATGCTGTCTCATAAGATAAAGATTCAAAGGTAGTATTTACATTACCTATAAATTCCTTGTAGTTTGGTGTGTATGCAATCTGATGTTGTGGTTCCTTGTCTTCTTCTGTTCCTGCAGGGCTAAAGACTTTCACAGTGACGTTAGAAGTATCAATGGCAGAAGTGGAGTGATGAGCAAAGGCTTGGTGGACATAGTCATCAAGTTAATTTGGGGTGGTGTGGGTTCTTTGGCTTCTTCTTACATAATTGTTTGAGGTAATGTCTTGGTTTGTGGAGTCCTCTGGTTGTGGTGATGTTTCTTTGGTTTCTGGTATGGCTTTAGTGTGCTGTATGCTTGATGTCCCTGGCATATCACTTAGTGTTTCTATATCATTGGGAACAATGGTTGTGGTCTTTTTTCGAGTTTGGTCTGTAAATTGGCAAAGGAAAAAGCGCTTTCATGGAAGGTTACATCCCTTGAGCTGAAAACATGGTTTATGTCAAGATCTATGACTCTATAAGCTTCGTAGTCTGGCATATACCTAAGAAAAACACATTTCAAGGATCTAGGGTCTAGTTTAGTCTTGTTAGGTGTTTTATCTAATGCAAAGCATAGGCACATGAAAATTTTCAAATGATCATAGGTTGGCTTTCTTTGATTCAGTCTCTCATATGGTGTTTTCCATTGTAGTATTTTGGTTGGGATCCTATTTAGGAGATAGGCAGCAGTGAGAAGGGCCTCTCCCCAATATTGTTTAGGTAAGTTTGCTGTGAATAATAAAGCCCTAGTTATTTGTAATAGGTGTTTGTGTTTTATTTCCACTACCCCGTTCTATTGTGGGGTATATGGGCAACTTTTTTGGTGTACAATCTGCAAAGTAGTTTTTGCACTCATGCTTTATGATCTCTCTCCCACTGTCTGTTTGTATCTTTAGGAACCTTATGCCATACTGTTTTTTCGATGGTTGTGATAAACTAGGTTATGGTAGATTGTGTCCTATCTTTGTGTTTGAGCAAAAAGGTCCAGGTGGCCCTAGAGAAGTCATCTACGATGGCTAGGAAAAATTGTAACCCATCTAGGGTAGGTATACTGTAGGGTCCCTATAGGTCTATGTGTAATATTTCAAGGGGCATTATGGTCTGTATGTTGTGTTTAGGGAAAGGTTTTCTGTGTTGTTTTGCCATAGGGCATACTTGACATTCAGAGAATTTGTGGTTGGAAGACTTGATTTCATTGATATGTTGCAATTTTTCTTTAGAGACATGTCCTAATCTACTATGCCAAACATCAAAGGAAATAGAAACACTAAGTGCAACATTTTTATTCCTGTAGAAGTCTAGAGGAGAACCTTTTTTAGTCCCTGAGGGTAGCAGGTTGTTTGTGGTTAGGTTATATAGTCTACTCCTAGCCTTGATAGTTTCCACAATACTGTTAGTCCGTAGGTCCTATAAAAACAGATCATTGGATATAAATATTGCAGTCACATCATTCTGTGTCGTAAGTTTGTTGACAGAGAGCAGATTCTTGAAAATTTTTGGTATGTGTAAAATTTCATCAAGTGTAATTTTTCCATCGATAGTGGTCTGACATGTATGTTTACTTGTTGCTGTGTGGGATCCGAGAGGATAATAGGCTCATACATGTTGTTTATTTCATGTTTATGGAAGAAATCTAGGTTGGTAACCATGTGTGATGATGCACCTGAATCAGTCAACCATGTACATGCATTTTCTTCACCATGAACATTAATGTGATCATTACCTGCGAAATTTGCAAGTCCACTCAATTTTACCTCTCCTGTGGCCTTCCCTTTGATTGCTCTGGATATTTCTTGTTATATAAAGTTGGCTAGGTCTTGATAAATCTGACTACTCCTCTCGGTATACTCACTGGATTCATGTTATGTGTTTGCAGGAGAGTCACTAATCATGGCTAGGTTGGCTTTGCTCTTCTGGCCAGTCAATTTCTTGTACCATTCGAGTACTCTGTGGATCTTGAAGCAAGTCTCTATGGTATGTACGGTTTTCCCACATTTTTCACAATATTTGTCCTCCCTTTTTGTGAATGCTCTTTTGCCACTATTGTTGTTGTTTCTACCTTCTTTTTTGGTATTAAAGTTTGTTTGTCTCATTATCATAGCCACATCCATGTTACTGTCATTACTAGAACTTACGTTTTTTGCCTCTCCACGGTTTGCATCATGGAAAAAGCCCTATTTACCATGGGCAATGGCTCCATTAGCATGATCTGATTTATAACATGTTCATAGTCTTCATTTAGGCCCATCAGAAATTGTACCAATCTATGTGTGTTCTCCTTGGTGGTAATTGCTTTAGCAACAACACAAATGCATGTAGGTATCAGACTCAGGCTAGCTAGATCATCCCAAAGTTTGTTTAACTTGGTGTAATATGCTGAAATGGGGAGATTACATTGCTTAAAATGACTGATTTCCCTCTCTATTTGGTATAGCAGTGGCCCGTTGGCTTCACCAAACCTCTCCCTCAACTTTTCCCAAAGTTCCCTCGCTGTAGAGAACGATAAGAATGCATGACCAAGTTCCTTGGTCATGAAGTTGAGTATCCAAGATTTGACTATGGATGTGACGCCCTAATACTCCCTGGGAGGATATTGTGAGTGCTACACATACTGAACATGAAGCATTTCGAAATATACAAAACACTTTATACATGCATTACCAGAATCTCAACAAACACACATCACATATCATAATTTTAGAAAGTAGCCTGAATTAAGCTTATTACAACCCATCAAAATAAAAATTCAGGAGCTATAGACATCAGATACAAGTCCAAAAACAATCTCAATTTACATATGAACAAAACAAAAATCAGACTCCTTTGGCCATCGTGGTTGTCTTGTCCCAGTTCCTACATCCCTCTTTCACAACCTACATAGGGCAAATCTACCATGCTAAGCATATAGCTTAGTGAGAAATAACTAATCTATACATGAAGTGATAATTTATCATACATAATCATATAACAGCATAAGCATGCATTAAAAGATTGCCTAGCATTAAATCAGACATAATGCATTTTAGAACAGATCTTTATAATTATCAAAACTGAATATCACAAGAGGGTTATAAACCCTTCAAAATCAGAATACAATTTGGCTTATGTCAGAATCAAACAGATATTAGAATACAAAATCAGATGACTGCTAAATCCATCAACAGAAGTGGGTAACGAGACTTATACAGAAGATACCATAATTGGTATCATATCATATAAGAGACTTACATCTTAATAACAGAAGACACCAAAGTGTCAATAACAGAAGACACCGAAGTGTCACAGAAGCAGCTGCAAACCCTTCTAGGCATGGCTATTTACCCATAAATAGGACTCAACAGTTTTAAAATAAAACAAGGTCATTTCAGACATTTCATGTGCAACGCAAGTAGTCAATCATATTCACATGCAAGTAGCACTTCCAATGATATAAACATGCATCAAATGCCTCGGAAAATCATTG
>JANSVA010000003.1:13003695-13017342 GCA_025504915.1 Erythroxylum reticulatum
AGCAAATTTGGAGAATTTCCCTTAGGCTCTTGATCACTTGATCTCTTAGCCATCATCTGAAGATGGGGTAAAAAGGGGGTGATCTTGAAAGCTCGTGGGTAACAGTTTATAACCAAAAAAATAAGCAAAACCTTTGAAACCATTTATAAAATACATGTTTCTTAAACTTTTAGCCAAAATCCACAAGTTACAAAACATGAATTCATCAAACTTGTTTACATAGCATAAGCACATCAGAATGGTTTGGGTGGATCCAAGACAGAACGTACTACACAATTCTCATAAGGGTCTTGTGTAGCTGTGAACTTAGGGGAGTCCATGAAGGAGCTCCATGCAACTAGCGAGCAGGTGGGAGAAGCCTTTAACCTGGCCAACGTGCACGTGACGAAACTTAGGGGACCACCACAAACCTACATAACACATAATTCATGACTTGTAAACTTGTTGCCCAAAATGGCACTTTTTCGAAAGCTTACTTTTCTTATACTAGATATGTCTCTTGAAAACCATTCTTGAAAACTGATTCCATAAACATGTATCTTTTCATAAATCATTTGTGAAGTCTTTTTATCAAACATCAACAAAATTTATGTTGCAACATATAGCAGATTTCACAAATCATTCAAGAACAATGAATGCAACACTTATAATGTAATTAAAATCAATAAACATCTTTGATTTAAAAAAAACAGTAGTGGCTTATTTACTCTATTATAAACATGTACCCACCTTGATTTCCTTGCTTAAAGACTTACACAAAATGCCCCTTCTCTTTGCAAATAACCTGAGGTATCAAAGGTTCTTTCCTGTTGTATCTTTAATGTGTACTCCGTGAGATGATCCAACTGAAATAGGCCTCTATGATCCCCCTGGTTCTTCACTAAATGAAGAAATCTTTGACTCAAATGGAAGCTCTTCTCTTCTTCTACCTTTTCCTCTTCTTGAACCACTTCAAAATCTCTCTCGAAAGCTAAGAAAATTGATACCCTAGCTTGTTTCCTCTTTTTTCTCTCTTTCTTTTTCTCTTGCTTCTCTCTCTTCTCTCTTTCCTCATCCACACATCTAGCTTCTTCTAGAATCTCCAATTCACATTTTCTCCTTCTCTTAAAAGCAAGCCAATGCTTCTTATTTCAATTTTGTCATTAATGTTTGCGAAATGTCCAATTTGCCCTTCCTTATAAGCTTAGATTCTTTTAACCTTAAGTGTCTTCGCAAAAACACCCTTGAACATTCTTATAACCTTAGCACTTTAAATTCAGTCAACCCATATCATATAATCTTTTTAACATCAACATAATAATTAACTCCACTAAGTTTTATAAAGATCTTATAATTGATGTAAATCATACTTATTTATCAAGAAAAAAATTTTGGGGGTCAACAATCTGGGTTTTGTGTAAAGTCAGGGTTACTGGTGTCACTGTCAGCCATGTTTGACATTTTGGTAGGTGGGGTAAGGTAGATTAAACCTTTGTCTCTGATACCATGAAAGAAAATGTAGTTGATAAAGAAATTCTTATTTCATCATAAGTTGAATATGTACAGACATGAGTTTTTATATTAGAGGTGAAAAAACCCTATTGGCTACTTAGCTGTTGCATATGTAGCAGAATGGACAGTTGTGAATGCTACTATCGTTTTGTACAATTATGAGAGAATATCAACTGAGATATTCATATGGTGTTATGCGGGTGTGTGGTGTGAGTGAATAGGCATGTGATATGTTGTGGGTGTGGGTAATGGTTTATTGGGTCATGTATCACCCATAACCTACGGGTCGACATAATTCCTTAGCACTTAGATCGACAGAACATAGGTGTTTAACAGATATGATGAGTCTCTATTTCAACAAATCTTGTATTGAACGCTCAAGCATCCTGCTACTCGCCCGAATATCTATAGGTCTTATGTTGATGGCTTCTACTCCTAGCTTGAGATGGATGTTGTGGTCATGCAATGTTTTAGAAGTAAAAGGCTTATTTCTTGAAACACTTCGCTTCTTTTAGGAATCCTTCTCTAGTGTTTATTTGATCTTCCAATGATATTTGTTGTGCATGGAACTCCACCAGATAAGTTAATACATAAAGACCGAATTTTTCTTGGAATTAGAAACTAGTTTCTGAAAACCCTTAGTTGATGTCACTCTTGCGCCTTCCTTTGGATTGCTTGTTAATTTCACTATTTGGCCTTCCTATAAGAACTCCATTGTTCATTCTATAAAGTTGCAAAGACGTAGTTTAATGTTACTAACCATTGCACATCTAACACTATGTCGTAACCACCCAACTCGATGATGAGTATGTCAGTTGTGAACCATAACCCTTGCATAGCCCAAGTTCCTACACATACGGTGATTGTCTAATTTAAGACCTCCAACTATGATCTTTACCACTAGCAATTCTACAACCTCGACGTGCCCCTTTTTTGATCATTTTCTCATCCAAGAAAATATTGGTTGCTTTCACTGCCGATGAGGATGTGGAGTGGTTTCCTTCAGTAGCTACCCATTACCCTCATTTGTTTGAATTCTCCTTGATCCTTTAAACCCCAATATTGCCTCTAGGACTTAATGGTGTCGTCTCCTCCACTTCCTTACTAATCTGCTCACTTTCTGTTGATTTATCCTCCTCTATCATGTACAACTGGAACTGACATTTCTTGGATTTATACCCTAGGGTGTATTTTTTATTGCACTAAAGACACAATTCTCTCGCTCTCTTTTCGTCAAACTCCCAACTGCTCATCGCCCTTATCCCTCACACATTCCGTTGTAATTGGATTTGCTCGCTTGATGGGCAGGTATGGGCAGCAAGCCTGCTTCAAAATTATTTCTATTCGAAGACGTGGTTAGATTTATACTTTTGTAGGTTGAGCTTACTCCTCCACCTATCTGTCTCTCCGTCTTTGCTCATTTGTCGAAGTACATTAGTACGTTGGCCACTATAATGGCTTCTTGCTTCCTTGCAAGTGCATAAGCTTGTTGGAGTGATGATGGACCCATCATCTTCACCATAAGATCTAACTCGAGTTTAAGTCCTTTTGAAAAGAACCCTATAAAGTACCCCTCTAGAAGCATTAGTTTGTTAAAATGTTTTTTGAATTGTGTGCAATATTCCATCACTGACCCTTCTTGTCTCAATTCCTTCAAATTCCGATTGGATCTTCAGAGATTTCTTTATCAAATCTCTGTCTGAGTGTGGTTATAAACTCTTCCCATTTCAACAACTCCCCTTCACTTACGTTCGTGAGCATAAGATGGTAGCATTCCAGCAGTACTTCTTCCATATATAGGGACGCCTTACCTTCAGTTCCTCTGGTGTGCGGTTGATGGCGAAAAATTGTTTACATTGATAAATCCATGTTTTAACCTCGATGCCATCAAACGTTGAGAAATCTAGCTTGCTAAACCTCATTGGCATGGTGTAGTTGTCCGCATCTCCGACATTGCTTGACGTATTGGAGTTTTACCTGCTCATGGGTTTTAGTGATAAAAATTACTGATGGAAAGGGCCGTCATAAAAACCATCGTAAGTAAAATTTAGCAACGGGTATAATGAATTCATCACAAATTTAGCGATGAAAATTTATATATTAGCGACAAAATCATATATTTTTGTTGGTAAATTTATCAGAGAATTAATAATATTCTGTTGCTAATTTTCCAATGAAATCATAATGTTTTGATGGTGAATTTACCGACGGTAAGTTGTAAGTTTATCGTTAAATTTGCCAACAAACCTATAACATTCCGTGGCTAAATTTACTGACAAAAAATATTATTCGTCGCTAAACAACTACTAATAGAATATATTATTTCATTGGGAACTTAGCAAGGTAGTGATATAGTTCGTCCGTAACTTACCAATGAAATATAAAAATTAATGATGGATTATTGTATTTCCTTCGGGAAATTTAATTATGATAAATTTCAATCGTAATTTCTCACTTCCTACCCCGAGTTTTCAGTTGATAATCTTATGCTTTTTTGTAAATTTAATTTATGTAAATAATATATAACATTGATTGATAAATGTAAAGTAAACATTATCCTGAATGGTATAATAAAAAATTATAATGTACGTGAATAAATATCTTGAAAATAACTATAAATTAAGAATTTATACAAAAACTTAAGTGTAACAGACTATCAAATACATTCATTTATCCAGCAGCTATGTAAGCGGATGCTCTAACTACTGCAATGAGGTCTTGTTGCTACCCTTCAACTCATCCATCTCATTACGGAGCTGGGTTATGCACTCCATCAGCCTCTCTATCGTGCTCTTAAGTTGAACAACTCTCTCATTTAATATGGACCACCTACTAGATCTAGCTATACTGGATGTGGAGACTTGCGAATAACATGTATTTGTAAATGAATCTAAGCCAAAAAGCCTTTCACGGTAGTCTCTACCACCCACTGCATTAAGATATGCCTGACTATCATCAACAATTTCAGAATTCTGAGACTATCGTTCAATGTTTTCTTGTATTTAATCATATTATTATAATTGTTTATGTTAATAATTGACACTTTTTAAGAATTAATATTAAAGTATAGATTTTATATAGATGAAGTTGTCTGCATCGAGTGCTGAAGAAGATCACATCATCATACTTTTTGGTGTAAGTGTGCAAAAAAAGCTAACGTAGTGTAAGCTTCCTGTCTATAAACTTTTCCTACATCAGAATAAATTATTATAAGTAAACTACAATTAACAAAAAAAAATTCAGCAAATTTTCTCTATTTTTATCATATTTACCCCTTGTTACACCAAAAAAAAATAACTTAACAATACAACCATTAATGGCACCAGACATTTATAGAATTATTATTCTCCATAATGCACATTTATTTTTATTTTAAATTTCATATATCAAAGCACAAAAATCATAATATAAGTGTAAAGTTTTAATACTTACAAGTTCAATTGCATGTTCCCGGTGCGTAAAAGATCCTCCAGTATGTACAGGTAGAATCTCTCCGTCTGGTCCTCCACGTCTGTTAGCAAAATTGTACTTTGAAATAGATATTGTCTCAGGTGATACCCAATATTGCTGCCAACAACTGTATATTTCTTCATATATATATGGTGTTCGTACACCATTCTTATGTATAGAAGTAAGAAAATACCTATAACTTATACGAGCTCACCTCTTTCATACATTATAAATTATAGCATCAAATTTTAGATCCCAAAAAAATTCTTTTTAAAAAAAAGAAAAACATACTGTAAGTACTTATAAACGACAATATTTATCCAATTAATGTATAAAATTAGATAAAATAAAAAAGATTAAAGAATATATTTTATGTACATCAAACTCCTGATAATAAAAATCCTTTGCCAGCTGAAAGATATTCTTCCATATATAACCCTCAAGATCCATCCTCTCCTTAAACTTAAATGAGATATTTCTTAAGCGCATTCCAGATGAACCAACCTAATATATAAGCTATTTACATCATTTTCAAATTAAAAGCTATAACTTTAGTATAAACCTATAATGTTATCATGCATTACAAAATTTTTAGAATTTTACCTATAAATTGTTGACAATTATGATATACATTCTTCAATCAACTTCCTTAGCTCTAGGCTGGAGTTCACCTCCCTTCTTCTGCAATGTTTACCCCTAATATCTCTGTCGATATAGGGGTGGTGGATGGTGTAGGGCTGGTGGATGGTATGGCAGTAGGTACAGAAGGTGATGTCTCATCTAGATGTGCAATAGCGTCTGCAGAATATGATGCTTCACCTAGAAATGCACTGGCTTCTCCAAATCGTTGTAAAGTGAACCTTGGCTGCATCATATCCTGTTTTCTCTTTAGTGGCACATTTTTAACCTGAAATTCACATTTTATTAAATTTTCCACTAATGGAACAATATAAATTCGATATATAACAATATATTGTTGATGCAATAATAGATTTATTCATATAATATTCTATTACAAACATAAATTAATTATTATCGGCACTTAATTGTAAATCAAGATCATCATCATCTTTTTTTTTCTAAAGATTTAGAATCAAACTCAGGCTTCTCTTCAAATCTCTAGCCCTTCTCATCCTCTCCAGGTGTAGTTTCAACATATTTGTTATTTGGATCGTTCAAAGGTTAATTCTCGTCATATGTTAAGCGTTTATTTTAAAAACATCTTCTTGAATCACGTCACTTTTAATCTCTTATTTTTCTCCTTTTCTATGTAATTCAAAAACACCTCTAGGTTTTACTTTGTAAACGATCAACCAATCTGACTTATCTCCTTGTAAGCTGGAAAAAGTGGATATAATACACCTAGATCGCTTGCATCGCTAACCATTCCTTGCGTAACCATTCTTTGTATAATCTAAAAGCATTATTATGTATTTTATTTGTGAACAATAGTAACTTTAGAAACTCAAATAATCTATTTCAAAATTAACTTAAACTTACTGCACGAAAGGTTGAACCTCTTAACAGTTCAATAGAATGTAACCATGGGTAGCCTTTATTTCTTCTGTTGTTAACATTCTTCTTGTTGAACGTCCATATGTTCGTCCTTGATATGTGAAAATGGATAAGTTACCATCAACATCACCCGTTTCTCCCCCATTGTCATTACGAGAAATTTTTCTTTCTCTTGTGTGCACATTCGACTCAAAATAATGTGAACAAAACGTACTTGCTTCCTCTACTAAATAAGCATTATATATCGAACCTTCAACTCTAGTCTTTTTTTTGACGTTTTTCTTCAAGTGATGCAAATGCTTATATTGCTAGGTTATTACAATTATGTTATTAAAACATGTCATAAGTTTTATTTAAATATTAATTATAATTATCTCTCAAATAGTTACATCCATCGATATAAAATTGAACCAACGAGTGCACTAAATATACAGGTAGATGCTACATACAATCAAAGAAGCCTGAAGGGAAAAATTCTTCCAATTTGCACAAGATAATTGGAATTTTCCTTTCTAGTTTTTCCATTTCAGCCAACTTTATTTCAGAGGATGTTAAGCTTTTGAAAAACAAACTTAATTTTGTTATAGCTCCCTAAACCTTATTCGGTAGCAACTTTCGAAATGCAATTAAAAGTAGCCTTTGCATAAACACATGACAATCATGACTTTTCATCCCAAATAATTTGTATTTCTTCATGTCCACACACCTTGCTAAGTTTGAAATATAACCACCAGGAAATTTTATACTTTTTAACCATTCACACAAAATTTCATTTTGATTATTGTCTAAAGTGTAACATGTTTTTGGATATTTACCGATGCCAAAATCTTTATTTAACTCAATCCTTCTTCAAAAAAGTTTCAAATCAACTCATGATTTTGCATTGTCTTTTGTCCTCCCTTCAATGTTCATTATGGTGTTAAACAAAATCACAAAAGATACTTCACTTTTTCCAACCGAATTTTTTACTAATGCTTTTGTTAACTTCTTTAGCTTAAAGTTCTGTAACTTTCAACAATCCTAACTCATCAATCTCCTGCAATATCTCTTCACCAGCTTTGTGAGGAGGAGGAGGTGTTTGTATCATTTTATTCTTAATGAAAATTTGTTTATTGAGTCTAAATGGATGATTTGGAGGAGGAAATTTCCTATGGTTTTCAAACCAAGATGTTTTGGCCCCATTAGGAAGATAAAATGCATTAGAATCATTGCTATAATAAGGATAAGCCAATTTTCCTGTTGTGCGCTATCCAAACAACATAACATATGCAGGGAAATCACTAATAGTCCATATCAAAGCTACTCTCGATAAAAAATTTTATGTAAGAGACACATCATAAATCTCCACACTAAATTTTCAAAGATGGCATAATTTAAATACCAAAAGTTATAAGAATACATCAATTTTATTATTTAGATTCATAGGCCTTGGTATAATCACTGTCAAGAACATATGTGTCTAATTCACACACATCCATGGAGGCAAATTATAAGAAGTAATTATGATTGAACATGATGAATATTATTGGCCAAATTGACCAAAAGATTATAATTCGTCTATCGACAATCCCAACCTAACATTTCAACTTTCAGCTGCAAACTCAAAATACGTGTTATTGAAATATTTCCATACAAGTGCATCCGATGAATGACTCATTATTCCAGCTTCCTGTTTATGTTCATTACGTCTTCTCATATGAGTTCCAGTAACATTAGAGGCATATAGTCTTTGAAGTCTCGGAGTTAGCAAGAAATAATACATCTGCTTCCAGGGTACTAATTTCTGTTTCATATAACAGTTTGTAGGTTCAAATATATATTGACCACAAAATTTTCACTCCTGTAATTCTACATCATCTCCTCAAAACAACATACATCCAAAATTGCAACAATCAATTTTTTCAACTGACAAATTTAGACCCCTAATAAGTTTCTTCATATTATAGAAATTATCAACCATTGTGTGATCAGGAGGTAATGATTCATTATAACAAGAAAGATTTTTATCCAAACTTTGATTAGAAATATTCCCTTCAGACTTTATGTTCAATATTAGAGCAATTGAAGACAATTGAGTCATGGTCTCACAATTTGGCCATAATTCTTGGTCAATTGATTTTAGTAAGTCAAAAAAACTTTTTTTATATATGGGTTAGATTCTTCTTCAAGATTTTCTATCTTTGCTTAAGACGTATAACTAACTGCATATAAACCATTTGAGTGTAAGGATTTTCAGTTGCACCCACATTTGTTATAAATCTAGTCCCCCCTTTAAACCCGTCTACCGTCTAAATTTATTGACGAGTTTACTTCATTACCCCTTAAAGTGCTACAAATTAATGGCTCTGTCTACTCAAAATAATTTAGAACAAACCCTTTTTTTAACAAATGGAGATTCACATCATCAATAGGAAGAAAGCGAATATGTTGACACTTTTTACATGGATATTTGGTCTTTGGACCATCCATATATACAAGTTAAGAACATGCATAGTGAATAAAAGCTTCAAAACCCTCAATAAACTTAGGATTAATGAAACTATCGGGTGTTAATCGTTTATACATCCAAGATCTATCAACATTACTCATTTATGCAAAACTATTATTTAAAAAAAGTGATTTCATAGTTAGTATCCTTTATTTATCCTAAGTTTACCGAACATTTAATCTTTACTTTATAAAACATCCCCTAGGTTTTTACAGGTCTCTGACCATTTTTCCTCTAAATTGAAACCAACCTATCCCACTATATGAGTTCACAATTAGAAAACTCAACATATATGAGTATCAGTCAAATAAAACAATATGCCAACCATTGTCGTGTAAAAAGTGACGTTACTAAGTAAAAAAAAGCACCTACATATATTAAATCCAACACTACATTGAGTAAGCACATTAAATTCAAGCACTATAGTATGTGACTTTGTTATACCATATGAATCAAGAAAGCAAGTACTCGTTGTGACTCCTAAACTTGTGAAAATTTTCACCGATAAGCTCCATGAGAGCTGCATCATGGGTTTCCAACCTATATACCATCCTAGAGGTTTGAGAGAATTCTCATGTCAATTATACGTACATTTCTTATGTTAATATTAATTTTAAATTCATCACATTGAAGTTCAAGTCTTTATGTTTGAATTAATCACCTACAAGTTCATTGCCAAAGTTTGATTTTAAATAAGCACTATGGTACGTGGCATTGTTACACCATATAAATTGAGAAAACAAGTTCTTGTTGTAACCCTTAGAGTCATAGAATTTTTCACTAATAAGCCTTATGGGAGCTGCATCATGGGTTTCTAGCCTATACACTATCATAGGGGTTTATTATGCCTCAAATTATTCATAATTATACAAACTCATTCGATATGCAGTAAATACTTATGTAATTCACACATCTAGTAATCAATCATTCTAAAAATATTCCAAATAGCAAATGCAAAACCAAGATAACCAGTCCAAAGAATAACACACATTCATATAATCTATTAAAGTAGAACATAAAATATGAACTGAAGTTGGACAACTTATCTGGACAGACAAACAATCGGAGACGACAAATGACAACAACAAAGATCTAAATAACATAATGATAACTCATTAGAAATTGACATAATAAGTTTTAATTCAAACAAAAAATGAAATTGGATTTAAAAAACTTTGTTTCATTTTCAATTAAATAGATTGGAGAAAGTACATGACATTTTTGTATTTATATTTATCTAAGAGTTAATTACACCAAGATAACCACAATTAGGTAATGTTGTTTTTAGATAGACTCTATATTTTAACTCGTCAATCATTGTTAGAGGTAAAGTCACAAAGAACAACACAAAAGTGATCACATTATAAATTACGTAGTTGAACGACTTACCTTGATAGACAAAGAATCACAAACTATAAAGAAAACAGATGAGGATGGACAATTATCGATACTCTTTAACACAGAACATGGTCTATAAGAAAGACAATAAACAATTAGCTAGTTTTTGATAAGTTTTGAATTGTATTATAAAGAATTGCATTATACGCAACCTTATACAATAAAATATTTATGATATATCAAGGTAAAATTTTTATATTGATAATTTCTAGTATTTTAGATTTATTTTAAACATTATTGCTTATTTCATTTATAGATATAATTAAAGCTTATTTTAGGGTTTCACTTATTTAAGGGGAATAACTTAGACTTTAAGTAATATTATAATCCACGTGAAATGCTACATTAGTTATATAGAAAGAGTTATCACTGATTCATCAATCATAAATGACATAGGCACCAATATTAAGATTTTCAAATTATTTGAAGACCCAATCAATAATTTTTAAAATTTAGACATTTAAGGTGATATTAGAATAAAGTTCAAGCAATGAAGAATTTGTTATCTCATTTACAACTATTAATAAGCATCAGTCACTTCCATTGATTAGCAATTTGACTTTGGCATTCTCAAGATAAAAGCAATTTAAGTTATGATAATTAGGAATGAGGTAAAAACGGCCTATCTCTCTCCAATTATCAAAACATAACCATGTATTATCTCCAATTCGAATTCTAACTTTGATGGAGGATTGTAAGTTATCCATTATTTTCAATAACTACAATATTATTAATGATGAATCTCTTTTAGGCTTGAGAGTCCAAAAAATCTTATCCGCTAAATAATGTCCATAAAGTTATTTTACCTACAATGATTCTTTATTGTATATTAAGGATTCTCCACAATCTAGTTGCAAGCAAAACTGATTCACCTTTGGGATAAAGTGAATTTGTAACCCTTCACACTTTAGCAAGCAAATATCCTTCTAACTAACTGTAGCACACATGTTATGATCACTTAAAAATAGAAATAAAATTTTAAATACAAAATAATATTAGTTTCAAAAGTTTTATTTCTCATCGAAATTTATAAATTATTTTAGTAATTAAACCTTTAAATGTTAGGAGTTCTACTTATATGACAATTCTTTAAGTAATAAATCCCTAGATCATATTTTCATTAAAAGAGCATAGCATATGCTTAAACCACTTGTTAGGCTCCACTATCATATAAAGAGAACTCCTTATCCCTCACATGTCGAAAAGAAAGCATTATATAACCCACATCCTCTAACTAAACCTATAAATGCATATAAGTTATACTCTTAAAGGTCTTTCTCATATGATAGTAACACTTTCAATTCTTATCAAAAATTAAAAGTTCTCTTCTAGATTTATTTACTATCAAACTAAGATTTAAATGGTCACTCAAATATAGATTAAAGTAAATAAAAATTTAAAATAGTTTTGATTTCAAGAAGATAAAAAGTTAGGAGTCCTAAAGTTAATGACAAGACATACACATTTCATCTCAATTTTCTCACTAACTATTCCCATCATTCAAATTAGTGTAACTACATTTTGAATTATCACACCTTTAGCCTTAGCTTAACAAAGAAAAGTGATAGGGTTCAAATTTTGGTTATTTAGTGGTTAATATAGTCAAGGTAGGCGTTTTAAGAACTAAAAACCATAACCTAAATTCCCTTGTCATTTTAATTCATGAACTTAATAGTGTGATCTCAATATGTATAATAAAACAAGTACAAAAAAATGATGAATTCATTTTAATTTAGTTTGAAGGAAGGTTAAGAGAATGAATGAACTAGCATAGAAAAGAAAATATTATTGCATAAGAGCATATAGCTTTATCTTAGGCCTTTAACTTTTATGTACATAACTTAATGCCATATTTTATCTTCAACAAATTTTCTTGTCCTTAATCTTTTCTTAATATTATAAATCGAATCATATCTAACCTCAACCAACTCCATTACATATATGGGGCATTTGCATACCTTGATTTATGTTTAAAACTTGAGATTCCTTCTTTTTAAAGTCATATTCATCGTGGCTAGATGCAAATTTATCTATACTTTAAGGCAAAAGGGTCACTTTTAACCCTAAGAGACTTTTCATCGAACAATTTGTAGGCAACCCGAATTCATCTCTAACTAACAACAAACCACTTTTTTTTCCATTATTCACCAACCACAGTTCAAATAACACACAATACTCAAACTGACATTCATAGCATGGACGACTAACCTCCGCTTAACTGAAGACAATGGATGATGGACAAGGGTGAAGCATGAACGACGGATGACGGAATACGGACGATGGACGACGGACAAGAGTGAACTACGAACGACCGATGACGATTCAAGAGAAAATGATGAAAAAAGAAAAGACAATGGGCGAGGGGGCTTCGGGTAGGTTTAAGGTTAAACGAAAATGACATCATTTAGTGTTAAATCAAATGATGTCATTTTCTTTTTATTAAAAACGTTGAAGGCCAAGCAAACGATGACATTTAACTTTCAAATTTATTAATGAAATCACGGAAGTAATTTCCACCTTTATACTCTGACATTTATTTTTGCCACCAAACATTGCCGCCTATTTTACCAACGACTATCACTCTTCCGTCGCTATATTCTCTCGAAAAATTATCGAGATAAATTCTTTCCACCTTTATCGACGAATATTTTGTCCATCGCAAAATACCATTTTTTACGACAATGTTACCAATGGAATATCAACTTTCGTTGTTAATTAACTACGGTATTGTTTCATGTATTTTTCTTGTAGTGAACATAGCCTTGATGTCGTTGATCTCTGTTTCGTTTCTTATCTGTGCCTCCGGTAGATTCTTCAGCCCCTCTTCTAGCTCCAGGCACTGCACTTTTGCTCCCTTTGTACTTTCTGCCATTTTAGCTAAGAATCATCCGCGCTGATACCAAACTGTTACATGAATTGTTCCGAGAATGTGGGAAAGGAAGGAGTACAAAGCGTATAAGATTACAGAGAGGAAATAGTGTTGGGAAACCGGATCTGGATCTGATCCGACCGCAGCGGAATAATCACGAAACTTTTTCGTAACTTTTGATTTCCAAAAAACCAAGATCTATTTAATCCTATAAAATGATTAACACGAATCATAATAAAATGAAATTTAATTCGTACCTTATTGCAAAGTTTGATCTTTATCTTGATGCATCCTTCGAACCATTTCCAAAACTGATCTGTCTCAACTACCGTAGCCGCACAAGTGTCCAGCCTCTAACAGTATCCACAGAACAGGTTGAGAGAACTCTGTAACTTTTACAGAGAGGGTTAAGCATGAAGTGCTAGCTACATAGAGC
>JANSVA010000003.1:13033526-13049508 GCA_025504915.1 Erythroxylum reticulatum
ATTCCATCCCTCCCAAACAACTTTTCACTATATTACATTCAATTCCATTATAAACCATTCAGTTCAGTTCTATTCCATTCCATTAATTAACATCCAACCAAACAGGACCTTAGTTTGTGTATAATGAAAATGTTGAACCTGAGCATGCTAATCATGAAAATACTGGTTCAATTAATCTCTTGAATCGATCGCAAAGTTTTGAGAATATAGTGGAAGAGGGAGGCTGTGGAAGGGGAAGGGGTAAAGGAAGGGGAAGGGGAAGGGGAAGGGGTAGAGGAAATGACAAAGGAAAAAGTAGAGGTGCAAACAATGGTTGGGCAAAGAAAAATGGGCCTATGTGTAGAATAGGACTGTGGAATGACATTGAGTTTTCAAACATGCATTCATTTGTTCCTTTTGACAAAGTCTACTTCACCTAGTTAACCTTTGTTATTATATGATTCAATATATATTATCTTTTAACATGTGTGCATTTTTTAAGAATTTGATAATTCTCAAAGAAGTGTTGTTACTAATGAAATAAGCGAACAATCAGAACCTGATCCTAGAACACATGAACAATTAGAATCTGCACCTAGAGTACGTTTTTTTAATTATTTGTATTTAATTATTTCCATAGTTATTTTACATTTTTTCACACTTGTACACTTAATTTTTGTAGATTGAGATGCATCAATCTATGTGGTGAATACTTATTGATCAATTAACATTCTTCTGTTAGAGTGTATTTTTATACGGATGGTGGTCCATAAAGTGGGGAACACCACTAACTATTTGATTTGGAAGAGTCTAGCTTTTGACTGTAGTTTTAATATTATGTATTGCTTTTTACTTAGATATTTAAGTTAATATTCATATGTTAATCCTGGACATTATGAAATATGGATAGCACTTTGGCAACTTTTGAAGTTGATCTCGTGAAATATTAATAGTCCTTTTGTAACTATCGGAGATTAGCTTTGATATTTCTATTTGGATCAAAGCAGGAAACAAGTTATTGTTTGCCTTTTTTTTTTTAAGAATTACTAAGCTAATGATATTATTAAGATTTTTTTTTCAATCCGTCAATATTTGTTTTATTGTGCTTTGAGGTGTTTTTTACTTTAAAGAGTTAGAATGGATTAATTGCATTTTTTTCTTTGAACCGAAAAATTGATCTTACTTCTACATCTTTTTTTAAGGACAAAAGTATCTCGAAGAAAATGCCATTTTCAATTATTTTTAATATTTTTCTTGATTTTGAACTAATGGTAAGAAAGTAACCCATAAATAAAAATTTGTATTTTTTTATCAATTAAAAGTTAGAACGTATAACTATGAAAAAAATGACAACTTGAATAAATTTTCTTTCTTTTTTAATTTTTTCTGTAAATAAATTTTCTTTTTTAATTTTTCATAAATTAAAGGTCATGAAGTACAATTGTGAAAATAATATTATTTTTAATAATTTTTCCTTTTTTATTTATTAACTATCAAATTCTAATTCATACTTAAAATAATTTTTATTTTTAAATAGAGGGCATAATGAAAAAAGCAAAAAAAAAAAGTGTTTAATGTATTTTAGTCAACAAAAAACTAAAAGGTATTTTTGTCAAAAAAATGCAACATGTATAGATATGATAATGTCATCATAAAATAGGGGTAAAAAAGTTATTTTAAATTCTAAGCTCCTTTGATTATAAACAAGGGTAGAAAAGTCTTTTTAAATTCTAAACTCGCAAAATGTTTATTTTTAAAATAAAGAGGTACGTAATGTACTAAGGGATAAATACCAAGGGTTTAAATATATTTTTGCCTTTCTTTAATAGGGTAACAAATTTCTTAATTTTTTTAAAAATTAAAAAAATCATAAATGCAAGAGTTGGGGGCTGCGCTTGATTAATCACAATCAGTTCTAGGATCTTATTGAGTGGTGATAGTGTCCTAGTGAGACGTGTTGACCTGTTAACCATTTGGCACGATACAAGTGAGGTGGGATGACGATTGGATGGAAAGATATGCTGAAACAGTGTCGTTTTGCCCGGAGGAATAGGAAATTCGCACCATACGATACAGAATATTCTGTGAGTTGGCCCGTTCTTAATTTCTTAGGAAAGATTAAAGAAGGTACTTGGACACAGCTACTTTAATCACTACCCTGCACGTTCTATTATTTACTTTCTTCTCTTCTACAACTACAGCCCTGTGTCTCACCCCCTTCACTAAGAAGATGCCATTTCCAATTTTCATGTTTCTTGATTCCTAGATATATAATTTCTATTTATCAACTCAAAAGCAGTGACAACACAGGTTGGTTAAAGAAAATACTTTTTACAATAATTTATAATTAAATTATATATATCATAAAAGTACTAAATAAAATTAAAAATTAAAAGTTTTTGTAGGATGATGTCAATTATTGATTTCGTCTCCTTGGGTCACAGCTGTTACGTGAACAACACCCATTTAAAATATCGGCATTGGCGCCACCACTTTGTCTTTGGGAAAGCTTTCACTTGGATGATGGATCCTTTGACAACGGCCGACTCCCCGGTTCTATTGTCTTGTTACATGACTACCCTCCACGCCAATCGCATTTCCCCATTGTATCATGTGTATACGTAACAAGAGACCGCAACCGCCACCAAACATTTTCAGAGCCACGCAACATCAGGTTTTTATATAAAACCACACTCACTATCATTCAAAAGTTGGCTGACTCCTTTTTTCCTCACTCGAAATTCGAAAAGCTTAAGAAAAAAGAAATGGGCGTTGATTACTATAATTTGCTCAGAGTGAACCGAAACGCGACGGAGGAGGACCTGAAGAAAGCGTACAAGAGACTGGCCATGAAATGGCATCCCGACAAAAACCCAGTCAATAAAAAGGAGGCCGAAGCCAAATTCAAGCAAATCTCTCAAGCTTACGACGTTCTCAGCGATACCCAGAAGCGGCAGATCTATGATGCTTATGGGGAAGAAGGGCTCAGTTCGTATGAGTTCTCGTCGCCAACAGCTAATTCCAGTCCTAACAGCCGTTCTAAGAGCTATGGGTCTAAGTTTCAGTTCAATCGCCGAGAGGCTGAGGATATTTTCGCCGAGTTTTTTGGAGGATCTGGTGGTGGGATTGATGGAAGTGGTAAAAGTCGGAGCCTTCGAGATAGGAATAAGAAAAGTGTAGGTGGGGATGCGAAAGATAAAATGAATAATAGGAAATCGGTGAATAGTAAGAAAGCGCCGGCGGTTGAGAACAAATTGGTGTGTAGTTTGGAGGAGCTTTATAAGGGGACGAAGAGGAAGATGAAAATATTGCGTTCTATTCCTGATGAAGTCGGGTTAGTCTTTGAAAGACTTATTCTTTAGTTTTTTATTTTCTCGCTGGTTGTGTTTCTTCTTTATTTAAAAGAGATT
The DNA here is from genome assembly GCA_025504915.1 of Erythroxylum reticulatum. Lineage (NCBI taxonomy): Eukaryota > Viridiplantae > Streptophyta > Magnoliopsida > Malpighiales > Erythroxylaceae > Erythroxylum > Erythroxylum reticulatum. The sequence goes on from JANSVA010000003.1 coordinate 13,036,916, forward strand.
ATCATCCTTGGTAGTTTTACAGAGCCTTTAATGATCGTAAAGTTTGGAAAAGTCAAAGGAATTGACGAAGGTTGTGGAGTTGGGAACTGTAGTAATTAATTTTTGTAGTTGGAATTGGATATTCATTCTATCATTGATAATTTCTGTTGGTATTATTGAAGTAGGTCTAGTGGCATTAAATGCTCATGCTATGGTGATAATGTCTGTTGGTTCTGTTGAAGTACGCCTGAGACTTGTTTCGTAATCTTTTGGATGAGGAGATCTTAAACATGGATGTAGATGGTAGGAAAATTGTTCAGATCATTTTCGGAAACAATGTTGTCTGAATGTGATGGGTTTGTTAATTTGAATCTGGGCAAGGGCACGGCAAGAACCAAGATGAGCTAGACTAGTATAAATTTATATTCTTAATCTCTCCGAGGCATTTAGAAACCAATTTATGTTTGGTCTTTAATGCAACTTCCTTGCTTCGCAATGCTCCTTGAACAAGGAGCTCAGCATTCGGTTGACCTACTGCTGTTCCGTTTGTCATTCCCTCTCTGTTTATTTTACAGGACCAATGTGACTGCATCTTTCTATCTTTTGGTCCTTATATATAAATAAAATCGACTTAACCCAATGGTTTACTTCCATCGGATCAAGTATAAACTAAGGCATACTGTTCTGTGGATTGATAGGAGTATCGTGACTTTAGTTTAAGCTTTGCCATTAAGTAAGGAGTCTTTTCTAATGTTGTAGTAACGTTGGGTGCATATTTCCTTGTTGCATTGATTGCCACCTCTTTCGTTTGGTCAAGATTTCTTTTGTTGTCGTGGATTTCTTATAATACTAATCCTCATGCAGTAAGACAAAGACTGTTGAGGAAATCTTGAAAATAGATATCAAACCTGGCTGGAAGAAAGGCACGAAGATCACTTTCCCTGAAAAAGGCAACCAAGCACCTGGTGGCCCGCCAGTTGATCTTATTTTTGTGGTGGATGAGAAGCCTCATGCCACTTTCAAGAGGGACGGGAATGATTTGGTGCTTCATCAGAAGATCTCATTGCTTGATGCTCTTGCAGGGAAGACAGTTGAGTTGACAACATTGGATGGTAGAAATCTTAAAATCCCAGTAACAGATATCGTTAAACCAGGTCATGAGATCATTGTCGCAAGTGAAGGAATGCCCATCTCCAAGGAACCCAACAAGAGAGGGAACCTTAAAATTAAATTTGAGGTGACATTTCCGTCTAGGCTCTCGTCTCAACAGAAATCTGATCTGAGAATGGTCCTTGGTGGAGTTGATACTTAGAAAAATTTCAAGCCTGAGATTCTTTTCGACCATTAACCGTGATTGTTTATGCAAGTTTTTGAATGTAAATACTGTATGTTTTGTTATCTTACAGGAAGATTGTGCATGTTAGGAATGAAAATTGATGCTCTCTTAGCCAATATTGGCAGTATGTTCCTTGACCTCGATTATTGTAAAATAATCTCGTCTTCTGATTGCATTTTTTTAAACGGGAATATGGTGTCCATCCGTTTGGTCGGGGAAACAAATCTTTGCATTGGCTTTCTGCGAATTAACAACCTGCAATGTCTCGACCGACCTCATTAAAAGTGACAGTGTTTCTCCAGATTTATTCATCTTTCTTGTTTGTTTATTGGCGTATAATAGATTTGTGATAAGGCAACTCCGATTCCGACGAAAGATTTATGGTTGAAACCATATTTTTAGCAAGAACGGATTTCCTGTTCTATTACTCATGTCTACCTTTTTTTGTGAGCATTTATCCATCTAATAAATAAGACTTACAAAAATTAAATAAATAGATACTGATAAAACCCAGTAGACGCAGAGTAACAAGATCAAAACTCCATTTTTCCTTATAATTTTACTTATGCTCGTAATTAATATTCTCCAGCAAGTGCCTTCCCATCCACAAAAGAAGGGTTCGTTTTTTTTGTAGGAAGATATATTTTAAGTAGGTCTATTTAGGTCTCTGCAGGCACATAATCTCATTCAGAGTAGCAAGAAAGTCAAGCGAACAGAGGAGATCCATACTGTTGATCAGTGTGGGGATGTGGAGATGGAGTATCGGGATGAAACGACAAGAAAAGGGTCTTATAAGAATTCTGTTACTGGTTTTGCCCCTGGTTTGAACATGAATGTGGTGGAGATTACAGAAGCTGTCTGTGAGGAGGATTCAAACGTAGAAGAAGTAGATGACCCAGAGTGCCCAATAGTTCATTTGACTCCAATAGATAAACAACGTATTAGACGTGTTTGGGCGGATATGCTGATTATCAAGGTTTTTAGGCCGAGGTATTGGGTATAGGTTTCTCGTTGCATCCCTGAAGAAGCAATGGAAATTATAGCACGATGTGGTTTGGGCTGATATGGGGAATGATTACTACTTGACCAAGTTCAAATGTATGGAGGATTATCATTTAGTGCTTGAGGGCGGTCCTTGAATGGTGACTGATCACATTCTTACTGTGCTAAAGTGGAGACCTAATTTTGGTCCATTTGAGGCTTCAATTGATAAGGCTACTATGTGGGTTAGGATCCCTAATTTGCCAGTTGAATATTATGATCGTCTCATTCTTACTTAGATTGGTAACAAGCTTGGCAAGACAATGAGGGTTGATGAGAGTACAGAGGTGAGTACATGGGCTAAGTATGCTAGAATTAGCGTGGAGGTTGACTTGAGCAAGCTTTTGATCTCTAAATTCCAATTGAAGAGAAGAATTTGAAAAGTTGAATATGAAAGTTTACACTTAGTGTGTTTTGGTTGTGGCATGTATGGTCATTGAAGAGTAGATTATGGTCGTCGAAGAGTAACTTGTCTTGTTGTTTAGCAGGTTAAGGATGATCAGGGAAACAATGAGGAACAAGATTTAACTCCCATGATGACACCATCACCTCTAGCGATTCCCGTTATTCGATCATAAGTTATTGAGAGTTACGATTCCTGGATGTTGGTTCAGAAGCCTAAATGAGGACGTAACCGTAATCCTGCTAATCGTGGCAATCTCTACAGTCATGGTGGAAAAGACGATGATATGCCTGAGCTAGTGGATTTTACCGATAATGTAGGATATAATGAAAAGGGTAAGGAAATTCTAGGATCTCGCTTTAATATCTTGGAGGATTATGGACCAAATTTGGATCACCAAAATCCTGTAGGTAATGTTTCAAATAGAGATAGGGTTTTGATTCAACATAGTCCCCGCAAAGGATTGAGGGGTGGTAGAGGTGGCAAATACCAAAGTAGTTCACTACGTGGACGGGATATCCAAGGCCCAGTTAGAGTAAATGACAAGCCCATCTCTTTGCCCATCTTGAAGGCCTAAGAAGCTTAACCTAATGCAACAATATCCCATTTTAACAATGGTGCTAGAAATAACAAGCAGCTAGACTCATCCTTAATTCCCCATATGCAGCCGGTGCACATTGATGAAGGGATTCAGGAACTAGTAGATAAAGTTTCTAACTATCCCCTTACTACCCAACCTTCAGCTTCACGTCACTTGTTAACCAAGTAAACCCATCCTTATGATCCCCCTGACTCGGGAGATTATGAGAGAGGGTTTGAAGTTTTATGGTCCTCTGACGTTGGTGAGATGGAGATATCTATTGTTCTTGAAACGCAAACTTGCATGGAAGATAGAAGAGGTGAGAATGTTGAAGATGGCGTTATGCCCGTTGATCGTAGTAATAACCATGTGATTTAGAGTGGTTTTGTTTATTCTTTTTTCCAATGATTATGTTTATTTATTGGAGGAGTGAATTTTGATTTTTGAAGGTGTGCGTGCTTCTAGCAGTGGATTGGTTTTTTGTTTTTCCCTCTACTACTGTCAGACATTTACCTCGAGTTCGGTTTGATCATCACCCCATTCTTGTTTGTATTGATAATCAACAGTGGATGCCAGATGGAGGGAAGCCATTTCGTTTTGAGCTAGCCTGGACTACTCACCTTAGTTATCCTCAGTTCCTTTTGAATAACTGGGATACTTAGAGTTTTTACCAAACATGCTTTTACGATGGAAAGGTTTACTGAAGGAGTGGAATAGAGAAGTATTTGGCAATATTTTTAGAAGGAAAAATAGACTTCTAGCACAACTTGGAGGAGTGCAGCGTGCTCTTATGGTCTGGTATAATAAATTCTTAGTTGATCTAAAAGGAAAGCTTCAGGAAGAGTGTCTTCTTGTTTCACGACAGGAAGAGTTGCATTGGTTCCAAAAGTTGAGGGCGGATTGGATTTGTATGGGTGATCGGAATACTAAGTATTTCCATGCTTCTACCATGATCAGAAGGAAGTGGAATAGGATTGAGGCTCTGTGTGATTCTAATGGTAATTGATTTATGATCTTGCTAATTTACGAACGCTAGTTTTGGAGTTTTATAAAACTCTATATTTGGAAGATGTGGTGGATCGCCCCCAATTCCCTATTAGAGGTTGGTTTTTGAATGTTCCTCAATTTGTTTGGAATTCTATATGCATGGAGGTGACAAAGACTAAAGTTACCTGAGCTCTTTGTCAAATGGGTGCCATAAAGCGCCTGGCCCTGATGGGTTTCATGTGCATTTTTACCAATCCCAATGGAACCTGATAAAAAATAACGTGGTCAATCTGATTAAGAGGGTGTTTGAAGATCATTCTCTTATTCAAGGTATTAATGACACTTTTATTACCTTAATTCCGAAAGTTGAAAGCCTATAGCAAGTTACACAATTTCAGCTTATAAGATTGTGTAATGTGAGCTACAATTTGATTACGAATATCATTGTGAATCGTCTTAAAGAAGCCCTCCCAACACTAATTAGTCCATTTCAAAGTAGTTTTATGCCAGGATGGCAAATTTCAGAAAATATTGTGGTGGCACAAGAGATTGTGCATTCCATGCGTAGATTGTAGGGTAAGAAGGGTTTTATAGCTATAAAAGTGGATCTGGAAAAGACTTACAATCGGTTAAGTTGGAGCTTCATTCGTGACACTCTCCAAGATGTTGGTTTCCCTTCGTCAATGGTGGATTTAATCATGAGTTGTGTTCAAACTGCTCAGATGCGGGTTTTATGGAATGTCAGTCCTTCTTAGGATTTTCATCCCAATAGGGGCATTAGATAAGGTGACCCCCTATCACCTTACCTCTTTGTACTTTTTCTGGAAAGGTTATCTCAGTTGATTGAGGCAAGGGTGGGAGCTGGTCGCTGGAGACCTTTTCAAGTTAGCAAGGCGAGCCCTTTGATCTCTCATCTCTATTTTGCAGATGATATGATACTCTTTTCTAAAGCTTCAGAGGACTAAATGTGGGAAATTCTGAATTTTTTGATCTTTTCTACGATGCTTTGGGTCAATGTATTAGTACCAACAAAACGAAAGTTTACTTTTCTCCTAATGTTCACCCTAATGTTTGTGGTAATATCACTAGATTATTAGGCTTCGCTTAAACTACGAACCTTGGCAGGTATCTGGGAGTCCTTTTGCTTCATAAAAGGGTAACCAAAACTACTTATTATCATATTTTGAAAAAGGTTCAAGCTAGCCTTTTAGGTTGACGAGCAGAAGGCTTATCTATGGCTGGCAGATTGACTTTATGCCATTCAGTTTTGGGTGCACTCCCTCTCTACACAATGCAAATAGAGAAAGTCCCTAAAGGACTGCTCTTTGAGATTGATAGCTATTGTAGCAAGTTTCTTTGGGGTGCAACTAGAGAGAGGCGTCAAATGCAATTAGTCTCCTAGAAATATGTGTGCTAACCTAAAATTTTTGGGGGTCTTGGGTTAAAAAACTTAGAAGCCATGAATATCGCCATTCATATAAAGCTTGGATGGTCAATCAGCATAGGAAGCTTTATAACCAAGTTCTTTATGCAAAATATAAGTTGGATAGTGGTTTCCATACACCAGATTCATCCCCTCTTTGGCATAGTATTTGTGCTAATTCTTCTCAGTTGTTGGAAGGTGCTGCATGATAGGTGGGAAATGGACAACAGGTTAGATTTTGGTATGATAATTGGGTGAATGGAGTTGTTGGGAACTTAATTTCTCACACTATTCTTGCTGTCCCTAAGGATCAGTTGGATAAGAAAGTTTGTGAATATGTAGACGTAAGTGAGGGCTGGTCTTGAGGAGAGTTCAGCGTGTTTCTTCCTGAAGATATTATTTTACGAATTGCTGCAACTTTCCCGCCCCACTACACCCATGAGGAAGATTGCCTTTACTAGTCCTTAGAGCCCAATGGTTGTTTTTCAACACGTTTAGCCTATCGTCTTCTTCAACAGCATATGTGGTCAAATAGGAACAAGATTTGGAAGCTGATTTGGGATTGGAAGGGCCCTCTACACATACAGACGCACTTATGTTGCGAAATCTCACCTTATAACTAATGGGAGGCATTTTCAGCTATTCCTGATGGACTCTCTAGCCTGCTTTGAATGCCTGAATCATGAAGAAAACTTAGCTCATATGTTCAGGGACTATTGGCGAGCTTGAATGGTTTGGAAAGTTCTTATTGAAGTTAGTCAGCAGCGAGTTTTTACTGTTGTGATTTTAATTCTTGGTTTGTGAGCAATCTGTCCAGTGATTATGGGATGCAAAGTGATAGTTCTTGGCCTCTGCTATTTGGTGTTGTGCTATGGAAGCTTTGGGAATGGAGAAATGAGAGATGCTTTGATGCTGGCTCACACAAAGTTCATCACATAGAGGAAATTCATTCTTTTGTTTAGGAGGTGATTTTGGCTCAAAGTCTGCAATTTGATGTCTCTCCTCATCATACATACCAGGGGAGAAGAGTAATTGAGCTTAGTTGGCAGAAACCAAGAGAGGGATGGGTTAGCTTGAACACTGATAGATCCTCCAAAGGTAATCCAGGTCTTGCAACAATTGGTGGGTTGATTAGGGATGCTAGTGGTTGTTAGTTAGTTGACTTTGGTGCAAATTTGGGGTTTTACACGGCTTGGCACGCCGAGTTATGGATTGTATATTATAGGTTGAATCTCGCCTGGCTATATGATTATTCTAGGGTGGATATTTCTATAGATTCCGCCTTAGTGGTATCCACTATTTCTAGTGAGCAAAATTAGGTAGTCAATTATATGGTTCCGATTATCAAAGAATTGATCTCTAGGAATTTAGAAGTGCGGGTACATCATGTCTATTGAGAGGGAAGTTGTTGTGCGGATTGGTTAGTTAATTATAACTGTAGCTTGCCTTTAGGAGTTAACTGGTTTCACAAGATTGTTGAGCGACTTTCTCCTTTGCTGTTAGCAGACTCAGTTGGAGTTTATCTGCCTCAAATAACTCATATGTAATTTTTTTTCTTGAGATTAGGCCCCATTAATTACCAAAAAAAAATTAAATCATTTTGGGATTCAAAGATGATGCCAAGACTGTACTCGTATTTTAATTTTGAATTACCAGAGCAATTTCTGACACTCTTCCTATCACGTTGCATGAACACCACTGGGTATATTATTGAGACAAGATAAGCTACTAAATTGTGAAAAATAGAAGTAATAGTAAGAGAGCTTCAATTTATTATCTGCTTCTTGATCTCTCTCATTTGGACTAAACTTTGAGGTCATTTCATTTGGCATTAGAATGAGACCACCACTGCATATTTATCATTTCCTATGTTGCTCAATCATATTTCACAGTTCATTGTTCCTGGCACCTGTTACCCTGACAACTTCTTGCCCTTCCTTGACCAGCACAAATGTTGGCATTACCGTCACTTTGAGTTGGCGAGCAACACCCTTTTTCAAATCAGACAAATCTCAGATAACCAGAGGATATTGGTAGCAATTAAGGTGTAGCAACAAGCAGTGGAGAGTGATACCCGTAACTCGTCCTCATCAATCTTGATAAAATCAACGTCTGTGTACATAGTAGCGAACTCTGAGATGGTTTGCTCCATCAACTTGCAAGGTCCGCACTAGGTAGCGGTAAATTCAATCACCAACTTCAACACCAGAAAAAAATAAAGTGCAAGAACTACAATCTGATCAACTTCTGAAAAGCAAAGAACATGGAAGCAGAGACATTACCAGCTTGTTGCTCTCTTTGGAGGCTTCCATGTAGGTCTTCCATTGGCCTGTAGAGTTCACTTCCACAACAGCCCGAGATGGCTTTTTTGCTGAAAAGTCAGGGGAGTAGCCCAGATTAGACAAGCTTATCTTCATTGTTCTTCATCGTCGCAAAAATTGCGAACGATCCATAGCTCACGTTTGGAGCAGGAATTGTACTGAAGATCTACGGCAGTCTTTTGCTTGAACATACTTGGCTGGCGGGAGTCGTTTATATAGGTTTTCCAGGTAGTGGGAGAGTTCTTCTCCCTTGCTGGGAATATGATTCTCTAATGTGACCTGCTATTGTCATGTGGATCCTGGAATCATAGTTTTCAAAGCACTTCTTAAAGCCTATAGAGCTTGCTCATCAACTTGATCGTCCTTTTCATTGATTTTAGGTAAAGATTCCCACCAGTGACGATGTTAATTTCTGATATGCATATTCTGCTTCTAATAACTGGACTGCACTCATTTATCACTCCACGTACATGGGGAAATTTTTTTCTTCAGTTTTCCCTAAAAATCTGTACAAATTCCTAAAGAAGGTGAAAATGGGTGGTTAGGTATGCTAAAATTGAGTCTTACAAATGGTGGAGAATCTAGATATGATGATTCCAATGCCCATAAGATTTTGGTTATGTAACATTTGTAGTATTAGGTTTCTTAGAATTAAGGAGGTATTTGAAGCAAGATAACTTTTCTAGTTCATTCTTCGCTTTATTTCTTTTATGATAAGAGTATTTTGTTTTTGTTTTACTTTCATTATGTTTAATAGTTAAATCATTATTTAGGTATATGGATGTAGCTTGTGATGCATCTTTTGATTGCTAATGCATAATTTGATATTCGTTTAGTTAGATTTATTCTTTTTATTCTTAATTGTTAAGTATATTTGATCAATATAGATTCAATCTTACGGATTGCATGAACGACCGACCGAGAAATAAAATATGATAGGTGTCCTAAGAGAGCATACACTTTAGTGCTAAAAATTAGAAGCACCTTATACTATTGTGAGAACTAAATAAATTAGCTATGTTAAATGAATTTGATTAGGTTGAATTGTGCACGAAGAGGTGATAGTTGCCTAATTGAATATAACTGTGTGCCTCTAGAGAGGGCATAGATACTTTAAGTTAATTGTTATTTCAACTTAAATAAATTATCTTGCATGATAATCAGAACTCCAATGAACCCTGAAGCCCTAACATTTAGATTATTGATTTATCTTTGTTGATTTATCTTACTTGCAATAGTTTTAGCAATTTAATTATTTCTTAATTCTTTTTTACTTTAATATCTTTGTTTGTTTGGGAACAATAGACATAGTAAAATATAGTACTATAGTTATAACGATTTGTTACAATCCTATGCACTAACAAATAAGATTTGATTAAGTTTTTCCAGTTATTGTCCAAGAATATTTGATTGCTATTTTATTAATCCTAATTTTTTTTATTTTTATTTTTCTATGTTTATGTATAATTAGCTATTTTCTATGTAGCATCTTAGGTTTGGTAACAAAATCATATATTTTCAAAGTTGGCAACACAAATTACTAATCTTTTGAAATAGATAAAGACGTTGATAGATGATGACATAACCTATAAGGAGGTATGTTATCATTATGGTATGTATAGATATTCTTCCCATATACGCATGAACGTAAAGTTTGACCTTACCATTATAAAGATGTCAATTGTGTGGATGCTTATGGAGAAATAGGACAAACCATTCTTTCTCCTATATAATCATCCAAGATGGTGTAATCATGCAATTATCTTTTGGGAGGAGCAAGGAGATAGAGTTGGCAAACCTAGGGGACTACTTAAATTACATTAATGACTTTAGTATTAACGACCATCGTTATAGGGCAATGAGATGAAAGAGATAATCTTACAACTTATATCTTCTCTCAATGAAAGATTAGAAAGTGGTAATGTTGTCACCTGCAACCAAATTAATACCAACTTTAATAATAATATGTGTAGTTAGTGAATAGTTGAGATCATTCCCACGAGGAATCTATTGGTAAGTGTTTCACGAGTTAAAACTAAAAAAAATTGGGGGTTTAAATAATGTGATTCTAAGGAATTAAAATTGACAAATTAGAAATAAACATAAATAATCAAATCTGGAAAATTAATGAACAAACCTTAGTTTCAGGTTACCTACGTTATCAAACTAGTATGGATCATTGATACAAATTTAAATTAAATCCATTAACAAATACTCATTGAATGGTGTTCTCTCTTAGGATTAAATGAATAGAAACATGTATTTTAATCATTTTTTAACCAACAACTTAGATACAATCTTAAGTTTAATTATTAATTGTTTTAAGAACTAAGAGAATCAATGAGTAAGACAATACACAAATGATATGTATTTAATCTAGATAAATATCTTTCATAGAATTTTCAATCCCTAATGTAAAAGATGGTAGTCCTAATTGCCACTTTTGATTAGCAAAACTAAACTTCATATCTTACTAATTTGGCTATAAATTAAATCAATCAATTTCTAGTTGCGTACCCTGGAGATCAATCAATTCAATTATGAAAAGTAATACGAAAGACACTTAATATTAGTCAATGAAATAAACTTTATTTAGAAAATCTCACATATACTAGGTGATAACGTTGGTTTCCTTCAACCAAGAAGAAGGATTTAGCTACTCATAACAGTGATGAAACTTGACAGAATAATAACAGAATGTCTGGTCTCCATATCAACCTTTTTTTTCTAGAAAATGAAAACAAACTCTCTAATAGAAAACAAGAACATGAATGACAAGGAAAACAAATTAAAGTTATTTGATCCCTTTTTAAAGTGATTTGATCAGATACACTCCCCTTCAAAATCAGTTAATAGATCCCTACATAAGGAAAACAAATTAATTCCCAAAATAATTAGAATCTTAAGTCTATCAAATCTCCTTTTAAATCAGACTCTGGTGATAAACTTTTCCCTTGCACGTGTCCATACTTACTCAAAAACTTTTATGCTAGCAGGAAATTCAAATTGCCTATTCTTTTCTTGCTTCTTTTTTATTCAAATTCAACTCCCATGTGTTCAAAATAACCTGATAACGGTTAAGAAACAAGTCCATTAATTTTAAATAAAAATTTCAACACATTAAAGAGATTTATATCCAAAGTTGGACCAAAAATAATAACTTATCAAATTCCCCACACCAATCTTTTGCTCGTCCTCGGAAAACTACATTTGCAATCAATTGGCCAACTAATCAACTTTCTTTATTCCAAGTCTCACAAAAGTAAATAGTACATAGTTCAAGAGTTAAACATTTTTTTAACATTTAATACCCAAAGTTAATCATTCAAGTAAATATAAACAAAGTCAATTTAAGGCAATCGTATTTCAAAAACTAGCACACAATTATAACAAACTCTTATAGATCAGATTTCGCTCAAATCACTCAAGTGTTTATTGGTTCGATATTTCACTCAAATTCTTCTAATGCAAATATTATACCATAAGCTTGCCTTTTCACCACTTGAAATACAAACATGCACAAATCAAAAGGGCTTTATTCAAGGTTGTATTGGACTATAAGTAAAGGTAAGGATTAATAAATGGAAAGGGTAAAAATCATGAACATTAGCAAAGCATCTAACGACTTATGGAGACACAAATTCAATCATAAAGGAGTCAACAAATTCGTTCCATATGGAGATAAATTACAATTCATAATTTGTTTTTCACTGCTATTTTTTTAATTAGTGAAATATACTGATATTTAAGATCAGGAGGCAACACTATAACACATAATTGAAGTCTCAATCTCTTAAATTTCATTTCATCTTTTTCTTTCCCTTGCTTTCCATATTTCTCCACAATAGGTTTTGACATAAATTGTGGTTAGAATGTCTACTTACATTTATGATGGGTGAAGATATTAAAGGTTTTAGTTGTTTATTATGGGTTTATCAAGAAAAAAGGGTTCGGCTCAAAAGGTTTAACAAAGGATATTGAATTGGGTTGGTTATTTAAGCTAAAGGTTTAAAATAAATAGGGCCTTTATCATTTGTATGTACAAATGTATAAATGTGGTCTCAAGTCAGTTCCAAGAAAGTTCTAGCGAAAAATTCATCTTAGAAGATAATCACACATCAAAGGAATACATATTGATATAAATGTTTCAATCTTTTAGGCCTAATTACTCACAGGTTAATGCAGTTCACCATAATTATACACCATGTTTAGTCATATGATTGTCAAACCTTGACTAAGTGTATATACTTGTATTTCTTAACTAAGTGGTATATATTGTCCTAAAAATAAAATTAACTCAAGTTATGCGCACTAATTAAGTCAATAAAAATGGAAGTGTAGAAAGTGTCGAAGTTGGCTAGTCAATTGCAAACAAATCAATAAGCAATCAAAAATTTTCAACAAAGATTTCTAAATATCAGTTTTGTCGATCATACCCCACCCCGTCACCTAATCCATACATTGTCCCCAATGTAATCATAGAAAATAAAAGAAGCTAAAATAGAAAAGAGAAGAGGAAAGAA
>JANSVA010000003.1:13059007-13069691 GCA_025504915.1 Erythroxylum reticulatum
AGACTTTTACTGAAAAGGCTTTGGACCATGTCCTTCAACAATTATTAGTATAGAATTCCTGGTATATATATATTTAAGAACAGACTTTTACTGAAAAGGCTTTGGACCGAGTCCTTTAACAATTATTAGTATAGAATTCCTGGTCCATCGACAACTAGTATAGAACTCCCGGTTAGCCGATATCATCATGACCCATACACCAAATTCGCAAAGAAGCCCCCAGGCCTAGCGACTGCAGGTAAGTTGTAATAAGCTATACGCATTACTATTTACGTAGCAGCGTCGTCCCCAACTTTTTGAGGTTCAAATTCAGGATATAAAAAAAAAGAAAAACACGGTGTTTTAATTCGCTTGTTATGCCACATGCTGCTGCTGCCCTTTACTTGTCAGTACTTTGTAAAAGAGAGATCTTAAGAAAGTGAGCTTCTAAGAATAGGACAGATCATTAAACCGACCTTGTGGTTAAAGAAAGTGAGCTTCTAAGAATAGGACAGATCATGAAACCAACCTTGTGGTTTTGGTAAAGCTTAGAGACCGAGGATCACGTGAACCCACGTTGTCTCCGCACCCAAACGGTCCTAAGAAGAGTTCGTGTAAGATTTGAAGACTCTTTCGGTCAATCATAGCCAAGCAATGAATGAACTAAGACTCACCACTTGTAAAGAGGGTAAAGACAAATAATGGCGTACTATCTTAAGAGGTTTACCGGTGAAAATTGACAATAAGTTTTTTTTGTGACAATTTTCAGTCAACTTTTAGTGATGATTTATCAATTCGTCTCCAAAAGTCTAACTTTTGGCAACGTTTTAACGATTCGTCATTAAAGATTTATTTTTTGCAACGACTTGGACATTTCGTTGTTAAATGTCAAAGATTTGGGTACGCTTTGACGATTTTGTTACCAAATGTTGAACATTTGGCGACGATTAGCGTAATCAACATTTAGTGACGATTTTAGAAATCGTTTCGAAAAGTTAAACTTTTGAACTTTTAGTGACGAATTAAGTTCAACTTTTCACGACGATTTCTAAAATTGTCACTAAAGAATTAATTTTTAACGACAATTTTAGAAAATTGTCCTTAGAAATTAATTTTTTGCGATGATTTTTGAGATTGTCGCTAAAGGTTGAATTTTTAGCGACCATTTTCAAAATGATTCCTAAAAGTTTAGGAGCAAAAATTAGGAGGGAACGAAAAAATAGCGTAAATAGGAAATCGTAAAACAAAAAAAACACATCTCTCAGCCCTAAAAGCAATGCATTATCTCTCACCGTCCCAGACTTGACCTTCGAGTCATCGCTCTGAGACTTCGACTACCTCGAAATTCTCGACCAAAGCTCAAACACCATCATTGCCACCGCCGTCACCACCAACGCTGGGTCCACCACCCCTCACCATACCACCACTTCAACTACTAGCATAACAGGTGGCTTCTTTGTTTCTTTACTCTCTCATGCCCTTACTTTGTTTTTTGTCTTCACTCTCAATCCCTTCTCTAATTTCACTATCGATGACTTCTCTATCTAGACTCCTTCTTGGACTCACCCTTTTTTTGGAGATTGTGGGTCCTATTCATTGTTGTCGGGGTCTCACCAGGCTAGGCTTCATGTTCATGAAAATGTCAAGCGTTATGCTAGAAGTTACACTTCATTCTCTTCTTTGCTTGTACTCTATATTGTACTCTCTCTCTCTCTCTCTCTCTACATGTATTTATGTTTATGTGCGAGTTTAGTGGTGTATGTTTAGTTTCAGATGAAAATTAACGAAATGATGAAATATTTTATAGATTGTGGAACGAGGTGCATACTTCAATTTGATGCAAGAGAGAGAGAGAGACATTGAGGGGAAGGTTCTGAATTCTGATGACCAGGACCTCTTCACTAAGGAATTGCAACTCAATACCAAGGTAGTTTCTTTTTTTGTTCCTCCTAACTCTTGAAACTTTTAACTCTAATTTCATTTTCTTGCATCTCTTAATCCTTTATTTTTCTGTTTTCATTTTACAATCCACAGGTTTTCTACTTTGACATTGGTGAAAACAAAAGGGGTCGCTTTTTGAAGGTTTATTATTCATATCCCTTCCTTTTCCCCTCCTTTTTCTTTTTTGGTCGTTGTATTAAGTTTTGCCCTTGAACTTTGCACTCTTACTTCATCGTCCTAGCGATTATAGGTTACAGCAGGATGAAATGTTTAAAGTCTGTGTTGTTGACTTGAATACTTGAATTTTCTTCTACTTCTGTACCTTTCTTAAGATCTAGGATTGATAATAGTTGTATACTATTATTAATCAGATTTCTATGTCAATGGGTATGGGTATGGGTAGTGTTAAAGATGGGGTTTGAATTCTACTTTTCTAGAGATCAATCGTATGACTAGGCACACAAGTGACTAGTATGTACAAATTCTCTTATTCTTATATTTACCCTTTTTTGTGTTCCTCTATTTGGTATTTAGATGTGATTAGTTTGACTAGAGTTGTTAACCTGAGTGTGTGAATCTGTTTTAGGTTGAGGAGTTGCAAACAGAAAAACTTGAATTAAAATCAGTTTTGGACATATATAGGCATCAAATTTATGACAACAGGTACATTATCAAAGAAGCCTTGTGGAAATCTTTTTAGCGGTTGATAATCCTTTAGGGATATGCCTGTGGTATTTATATGTGTTAAGATATATGGTATATATCTTATTATTTGGTTTTAGTAATTTTTGATAATTGAATATCTAAGATAATGTTGATGAGTTTAAAATTCAAATCCAAGTTAATTAAATTTAATTGGGTAATAACAACTGGCTTGTGGTATTACTAAATAACAATTCTTGTTCAACTTAGATTTTTAGGATAATGGTTTAAGTGTGATAGAACTCTATCTTGAGTTGGAGTGCGTACAGATTACGTCTATGTGTGTGCAGAAGTGAGTTGTGTGAGATCTGGAGATTGTGCATGTGTGAAGACTCGTTGGTGCAATGGGAAACAATTGTTTATTGTATCTTTGGTGAATTAGGTAATAGATGGTGGCCTACATGAATGGTGTGGGTATTGTGTCAACTGCGTAGAGTTCGTCAATTAGGTTTTGGAAAAACGTAACTAAAGACTTGTCCCCCTGGTTTGTGCGTGAAAGACACATGGGTGTCTTTTGATTTTTAAGTGGATGGTGTATGTCGTGTCCCACATGATTTAATTGAAATTGTTGAAGCTGGATGATTTACGTGAGCGAAGAACCTTGGGAC
Organism: Erythroxylum reticulatum; assembly: GCA_025504915.1. Classification (NCBI taxonomy): domain Eukaryota; kingdom Viridiplantae; phylum Streptophyta; class Magnoliopsida; order Malpighiales; family Erythroxylaceae; genus Erythroxylum; species Erythroxylum reticulatum. The sequence continues at coordinate 13,062,238 of JANSVA010000003.1, forward strand.
CCTTATTTTTGATATTGGATTGTAGGCGTAGGACACGGTTAGGAGTGTCTCTCTCTTTATGCGTTGGTTTTTGGCTAGAAGTTATTAAATGACTGCGTGTATGTTCTGTCAGTTGTAAACTAAGCAGCCATAGTCTGATTCTAGAATTGTCGTGGGTCAGTCCAGCTGGTGAACAATTTCTAGATCTATTGCGAAGGAGCTGAACCGATTGGGAAGTTGTCTTCCTTTCTGTCTCAAGTGTATTATGTTTTTATTCTTAGTTGATTCATCACTTAATTTATTTTTATTAATTGTCTTTTAATTAAAATTTGATTAGAAATATTCTCTGACAAGGTTAACACGAGTCGGTCGTGTTATTGGGTGTGAAAATCTTCCACGGGAAGTGAGGTTAAGAGATAGTAGCAAGAGTTAAGTGGTATCGGCTTAGTAAAGCCTTGGGTAAATCTATTGTACTTTGGTGAAAGTATTAAACTAGGTGAGGGCCCTACAAATGTAAGCAAGGTATGCGGAACTTTGTTACCAAATTTCGATGTTGATCTGTTTAATTTCATATTTATTTTTTTGTTTTCATTTGGTATAGAAAATTTAACAGTTGTTAATACAGTTACTTTATATCTAGTAATCGACAGGTATAGTTATAAGTAACTGCGGTCAAATTGAAGAGTTTGCGAAACTACCACTCCTTCGATTTTCATCAATGTGTACATATTACTAGGGGAGACTAAGCTGGTCCTTCACCATTTATAGTCCAACCAAAGTACAATATGTAGTTCCATAGTTGCAATAAATGAATGACTAATCATATTATTTGTGAATTAAACTTATTATAAATTGATTATGTGTGAATCATCTAAAACTGTTTCCATTAATGTCATAAATTTGCCTCTTCTTCTATTTGCTCAGGGTCCTTTCAATCTTCTCATCCAACTATTTTGTGAAGACATTTACTGGAGATAAAAGAATTTGAACGTAGGGCTAATGCTCAAGCTGAGGTCCTAAGGAATGCATTAGAAGAATATAGTCTAGAGTTAAAAGTTTGAGTTGCTAATGAAGCTAAAGCTACTTGCCAAGATAAGGTGTTTATTGCTAAAGCTGAAATAGCTCAATTGAGGACCGAACTAGAAACTTCTGAATGATTGGTTTTGTTGTTCAAGTGCCTTTTCAAAATCTATTAATAATTGAACTTATAAGAGTAGTTTGCATTTCTTTGTCAGAATTATAGTAGTAATATCAAGATATTTCCTTGTTTCCTTGGATTCCTTGCCTAAAAGTGTTTTGATTCTTGTGTTTGCATGAATGACTTTTTTTCACCTTGATAATCTATGTCGGTTCTTACTAATTTAGGCACACTAAAAATACCAATTTGTTTATGAGCTAGTTAATTTTTAATTATCAATACATATGATTTATTCTCCTGGATGGCAGTATTATAAGGTAGCTGTCATTGTCTATTAACTTAATTCTATTTTAGCTTAGATGCTTTTCTATGACATATGGCTCTAGCTATAATGCAAGTTTTTAAAAATCAATTATAATGTATAGCCATCCCATAGAAGTTATCTGTTGGTTGTTTTAGTCATATTTTGATCAGTGGTAGAACAAAATCATAGGTTTAGTTTCATTTAGTCGTGACAGCATAATGCAAAAAATGAGGGAGTGGATATATATGGACACTTCTAGTTTGTCTCTGGTGTTATGATCATGTTTTGGAAAATTTATAAACTATCTTGTTTATGCAGATACATGAGCAAAAACACTTAGTAGTTATATGCTATAAACGATTTGTGGAGATCAAATCTTTGGAAGTTTTGGTCACTTATCTTTCTTATATGATGACTAAGGCATGAAGTTGTTCTCATCAACATGGACAAACCTACCTAGTCGTCCAGTTACGTTGTAATTTTTTTTTGTAATTTCAACATTTATAATTTATAAATTGGTCTCTGTATTTATTATTTTATTTTTAAGAATTGTTAAGGTTGTAATTAAAATTTTGTATACGAAGAATATTATTTTTATTAGTATAATTTAATGATATTTTACTTTTTATATAGAATGCCCCAAATTATCAATTATTTTTGTATAATAAATTAACAATAAATCAAATCTAAATATTATATACAATAATATGGATTTAAAATGTCACAAATAATTATAATCAATATGGGATAACATTTTGTTAAAATGTATATTAAAAATTTAACTACATTTTATAAAACGTAGCTAAAAATATTTTGCTACGTTTTAAAAAACATAGGTAAAACTTTACATTTATGAAAAAGTAGCCAAAAATAGTTAACTACATTTTTGGAAACATAGCTAAAAACTTTTGGCTACATTTTAGAAAATATAGCTAATAATTTTCTCTACAAAAACCAAGCGTAGTCAAAATTTATTAACGACGATTTCTCAAAACGTCACTAATATTTTTTAACTATGAAAATAAAGCGTTAAAAAAACGATTAGTGACAATTAGCAAAAAATGTCACCTATAGTTTTCAGCTATGTGGATTTGACAATGTTTTTGACAACAAATATAAATCGTTGCGAATGACTCTTAGCGACAAATTTAAAACTTTTATTGACGATTTTTTTGGTAGCCACATATGGTTTATGTTGCAATGAGATAAAGAGTATTATATCTTGTTTTCATATTATAGCCAAAAAAGCTGAATTACATGATAGGAGATGGATATTGTGTTTTGAAATCTAGATTTGATCATTCAAATATTACTTTTAGAAAAAGGAAGCCCATTTGGACCAGAAAAACAAAATCTTAAGAGTAAGAAAGCTTAAATGACATCAACGAAGCAAAAGAGTATGATTTATAAATGCATGGTGGCCAAAAAGCAATCGTCTAAACTTTGGATATTTATATGCCTGAATCCCCGTAAAATACTTGCTTATCAAGAGAAAGTACAGAAAACATTAACAATTAATGTCAAATGGAACTATTATTTTCTGAAGTTCTGGAATGATTTTGATTAGGCGATGTGTAAATATTTTCTTTAGGAGATATCGTTTTGAAACTTTATTTGATAAGTTGAAAATTTGTAACTGTGTATATATTATGTTTAACCTGAATAATGCAGCAAGATAAAAGTTTCTCACAAAACTTTCAAGAGTCTCTATACTTTTGAAACCCTAATAACAGTTACAAAAAAGAGGAAGACAATCGAAGAACATTGCAGGCAACGATGAAGACAATACTAAAAAAGTAAGACACTTGATTCAATGTCTTCTTTTTATTTACACCCCTACAATAATCTGAGTTTTAACACCTGTGGGTTGGTTCTTAAGGGTAAAGCCAACTATGATGAATAAGGAAAAGTGATGAGGAATGCGTTAAGAGCCAAAAGGAAGTTGGGGTTTTTTTATAACAATTGGTCAACCCGCAGACGATTCCATAGAGTTAGATGATTAGTGGAGTGTAAACTCTATACTTGTAGGGTGGATCATGATTACTATTGGTCCCATGATCAAATATACTCTTATTTATATGGATAGTGTAAAGGATTTGTGGGTTGATCTAAAGAGCGATTCTCGACGGGGAACACTATACCAGTTCATCAACTTAAGGATGCAATCTCAAACTGTAAACAAGGAAACAATAACATAGCAGCACATTTTGGCAAACTCAAAGACATGTGGAAAGAGTTGGTTGGCTATATCAAGGTATCGATGTGTAAGTGTGGCAGGTGTAAGTGTGAGTTGAGAAAAAATATCTTAAGGAATTTGAGAAGGAGAACATTCATAAATTTATGAGGTTGGACACTAAAAATAGGACTCCAACTAGGTACCATAGCTTACCATTTCTTCCTTCTCTGTTGCACATCTGTACTCGTTCAGTGGTTGGTTCAGATGTGGCATGGATTCCAATGGTACCATATCTAGTTCAAATCTAGTAAGTTGTTAGTTGTTTTGAGCTTTTAGATTTGATGAATCAATCTATCGAGCATAGTGGAAACTCTAAAGGACTAAATTTTTAGAAAGCTCTTGGATCCTTTATTTATGCAACAGAGAATTCCACTCCTCTCATAAAGGAGTATCTATGATTTGGTCGAGCAAATGGTGGTGTATAAGATTAAGTACAATTATGACGAAATTGTTGAACGGTTCAAGGTTCGTCCGCTCATATTGGGCAACAATTAGGTAAAAGGTACCAATTATAATGAGACATTCGCTCTAGTGGCTAAAATGGTTATTATAAGAACATTTTTGTTTGTTACTGTAGCGAAGAATTGGGAGTTGCATTAGATAGATCTTCATAATGCCTCTTTACACTGGGCCTCTAGAATTTGTAGCTTCTCATCATGGGAAGGTATGTTGTTTGCATAAGTCCCTCCATAGGCTTCATCAGGCTCCTTACAACACGTTCTCTAAACTTATGATTGCTCTAAAAACCTATGGCTTTATCCAATCATAAGCTAACTACACTCTTGTTATATATCAAAAAGCAGACATCACTTTGTGTGTACTAGCCTACGTTGAAGATCTAGCCTTTGCAGGAAATAATGGGGATGCATTGATCCGATTCAAGTCTTATCTTAGTAGTTGTTTTCATATGAAAGATCTCAAACTGTTGAAATATTTCATTGGTATTGAAGTAGCTAAAAGTACCTAGGGCATTTTCTTGTGTCAGAGAAAGTGTGAGCTTGAAAATATGGTTGAGATAGGTATATTAAGAGCGAAACCTGTTGGGTTTCCTATTAAGCGGAATCATAAATTTGCCCTTGCTAATAAGGTCTTGTTTAAAAATCCTAGTCAAAATTAATGTTCAATAGGTCGTTTGATTTATCTTACTATTATGCGTCCTAAATTGAGTTATTGTGTTCATATATTGACATAGTTCATGCAGGCGCCACATAAGGTCTATTGGGATATTGTACATCAAATCATTTGCTATTTGAAAGGCAACCTAGGACAAGGCATTTTTTACAGGAAGACAGTGATTTCTAATTATATGCCTACTTTGACTAAGAAAGTTGTCCATTAAGTCTTCATTCCTAGATAAGTTACTTTATGATATTGGGTCATTCTCCCATCTCTTATAAAACAAAAAACAGAAGACCATGCCCCAATCATTGGTTGAAGTAGAATATCGCTCCATACCTACTACCACTTGTGAGATTACTTGGCTCAAGGCATCATTATGATCTTTACACGTAGAGCATTCACAACATATTCATTTATATTGTGATAATAAGGATACACTCTATATCGCCTCTAACTCAGTCTTCTAAGAACATACTAAATGTATAGATGTTGATTGCTATTTTTTGCGATATCAAATTCAAGCAGGTAGTATTGTCACTTAGCATGTTTGGACATATAATCAATTAGCTGATATATTTACAAAAGCACTAGGCAAGTAGCAATTCATGTATCTACTGCAAATTTTCTTACTTAATAATCAAACATCAAAGACATAGACCATACATAAATCACAAATTATACATAAATCATTTGTGCCCATTAAGATCTTGAATATAATAATAACCACATAGATGAAACGAATAAATTACTTAGCTTGAGCAGAATTCATTATGATGTAGAGAGAGCTTTCCACTAATCACGAACTAATTTCTCTCCCTTAACTCTCTTTCTATAGAAGATGGCTTGATGGATAACTGAATACCTTCTTTCTATTTTTGTTTTGTCTTTACTTTATTGGGGTAGAGAAAGGACTAGTTTATTTATACTTCTGTTGACATTAAATCTTATACGTCCATCAAGTACTAAATTCACGGTTAAGATTTAACATAGTATTAAATTAAGAGAAACCCTAAACTAAGTTTAACATGGGCCTATAGAAAATATGGGCCGTAACATCAGGCCATATTTCTTACTTTCTCCTACTTGGTTGTATGTTTTATCATTACATTTAATAGCATAACATAAAGCTATTAAAATTAAATCTTATAAACCGCTAACATTATAAGCATGTCAACACAACAAATCACATAATGTGGATTATAGCGGTCATACATAGTATAGTCATATACTCCCTTCCATATACCACTACATTAAGAACTTATTATGTTTAGGTTCATAAATTGAATATAAACTGCAAACAATCTACATACTTGTTATCAAAATACATACAAATTTCTTATTCAAACAATCATGTATATATAAATATAATGAATAAGAAACATAAAATTCATCAAAATATTATTATTGAGCTCAAGAGTGTTAAAACATCGTCATCAAATATTATTATCAATCATCAATACAACCAAGACCCATTTTAAGTACATGTTCTTTGAATGTCTTTGGTTGTAAACCCATAGTTAGAGGATTTGTAATTATAAGATCTGTCCTAATATGTTCTATATACACTATTTGTGTCTGAATCTCCTCTTTAACAACAAAATACTTTAATTCCATAAATTTTGCATGTTTGGAGTATTTGTCATTTTTAGAGAAGAAAACTAGTACAAAATTATCACAATAAATTTTTAGTGGCTTACTTACTGTGCCAACAACCCTAAACCATGAAATAATTTTTGTAGCCTTAATGCATGAATTGTAGCCTCATAACAAGCTACAAATTCTACTTCTATAGTGGATTAAGTAATGATAGACTGTTTGACACTTTTTCATGAGATTGCTTCTTCAACTAATAGGAACAGATAGCCAAACGTTGACCTTCTACTATCAACATACTCAGAAAAATTTGAATCTAAATATCCAATCACTTTTAATGATCAAAACTCTTATAAGTGAGCATATAATCCTTTGTTCCTTAAAGATATCTCAACATTTTTTTGCATCCTTCTAATGATCAATACTAGGATTACTTTGATACTTACCCAACATTCCTACTGTAAAATTGATGTCCGTTCTAGTCCACGTTTGTAGTTACATCAAACTACCTACAATAAAAGCATGTGGAATTATTTCCATTTCCTTAAACTCCACATCATTCTTTGGACATTGCATATGCGTAAATTTGTTTCCCTTTTGAATAGGGACTACACCTGCTAATAACTTGCTCATGTTGAAATTCTCAAGAATTTTCTCAATATAGGCTTTCTGAGAAAATCCTAATAAACTTTATGATCTTTTATGGAATACTAAAATTCTAATCACATAGGTTGTCTCTCCCATATCTTTCATTTCAAAACCCTTAGAAAGAAATTCTTTAGTCTTACGCAACAAACTCAAGTCATTAGTAGCAAACAAAATGTCATCAATATACAAAACTAGAAATGTAAACTTACTCTCACTAATCTTTCGATAAATACACTAATCAATAGTAATTTCCTCAAAACTGAAAGAAGTAATGGTATTATTGATCTTAATATACCATTACCTAGAAGCTTGTTTAAGTCCATATTGTTAGAGAAGTGCTCTAAAGACAATCACCATTAGCACTTATTATACAAATCATTTTATGATTAATAAAGGCATTTTTCATTATTTCGATGTTCATACATTTATGGATTTGA
>JANSVA010000003.1:13069791-13092588 GCA_025504915.1 Erythroxylum reticulatum
TTAATTATCTTCTAACATATATGATTACAAACATATATGTTCGATCTTAAGTTTACAAAAATTTTAGATCTCAACCCATAAACCTTAACCCATAACCTGTGATGGAGCTCCTGTGAGGCCTATCAGTAAAAAATATGAGGAGCCTCAGAGTCACAAGGAGATCTTCTTGTGATCATTAACAACTCTTATCTCATATGTTTTGTAATATTTGACAAACATGAATGATACTAATTATGGATTCACTATTTTAAATTAACAGTTTTACAAAAATGAGTTCTGTTGATAGATCTTGGATGTATAGACGATTAACATCTAATGGTTATATTAATCTTGAATTTGTTGAGGGAGTTGAAGCTTTTATTCATTATACATGTTCTAAACCTGCATATATGGATGAGCCAAAGATCAGACGTCCATGTAAAAAGTGCAAACACAAATGTCTCCTTCCTATTGATGAAGTTAATGGGCATTTACTGAGAAAAGGGCTTGCCCCTAATTATTTTGAGTGGACACGACATGGAGAACTGTTGATTTGTAGCACCTTAAGGGGTAATGAAGTACAATCGTCTGTTAACTTAAATGAGTTTGAAGGGAGGATTGGATTTAATACAAATTATGTCAATGGAATTAAAAATCCATACATGCAAATGGTTTATGATGCAGCCAGTAATACCTTTGAGGAAAATATGGAAAATCTTGAAGAAAAACCTAACCCACATGCAAAACAATTTTTCGAATTTCTACACTTAGCTGACCAAGAATTATGGCCAAATTATGAGACAATGACCTAATTGTCTTCAATTGCTCGAATATTGAACATAAAGTCTGAAGGGCATATTTCAGACTGTAATTTTGATAAAAATTCTTGAGTGTTATAATGAATAATTGCCTCCTAATCATACAATGGTTGATAGTTTTTACAATATGAAGAAACTTATTACGAGTCTTGGTTTGCCTGTTGAGAAGATTGATTGCTGCAAATTGAAATGTATGTTGTATTGGGGAGATGATGTAGACTTACAAGAGTACAAATTTTGTCGTCAACTAAGGTTCAAGCCTAGAAAGTATTCAATGAAACAAAAATTAGTACCCTAGAAGTGGATGTATTATTTCCCACTAATTCCGAGACTTCAAAGACTATATGCTTCTGATGTTACTGCATCTCACATGAGGTGGGATATTGAACACGAACAGGAAGACATAATTGTGAGTCATCCTTTAGATGCAATGGCATGGAAACATTTAGACATTTATCTTGAGTTTCCAGCTGAAAGTCAAAATTTTATGATGGGATTGTCGACGGATAAATTCCAACCTTTTGGTCAATCCAGGTAACAATATTTATCATGGCCAATCACAATTACTCCTTATAATTTACCTTCATGGATGTATAAAAAGGACTCATATATGTTCTTGACAGTGATTGTGTCAGGGCCTACAAATTTGAAGAATAAAATTGATGTTTTCTTACAACCATTGATATCTAAATTGCAGCATCTTTGGGAATATGGTATTCAAACATATGATGTCTTTAAAAAACTACAATTTTGTGTTAAGAGTGGCTTTGATGTGGACCATTAGTGATTTTTCGGCATTTTCCATGTTATATGGATGGAGTACAGCTGGAAAATTGGCTTATTCTTACTGTGGTCATGATTCTGATGCATTTTATCTTCCAAATGGGGGCAAAATATGTTGGTTTGAAAATCATAGAAAATTTCTTCCCCCAGATCATCCATTTAGAGGCAATAAACATAAGTTCATTAAGAACAGGATGGTAAAAACACCTCCTCGTCCTCTCAAAGCTTGTGAAGAGATTTCACAAGAGATTGAGGAATTAGGCTTGCTGAAAGTAATAGAATTTGAAGCCAATGAAGTAAATACAAGCATTAGTCAAAACTTTGGTTGGAGAAAACGAAGCATATTTTGGGATTTGCCTTATTGGAAAACTAATTTGATACGTCATAATCTAGATGTGATGTATATTGAGAAAAAAATTTTTGACAACTTGTTCAATACCATTATAAACATTGAAAGGAGGACAAAAGACAATGCAAAACCACTATCTGATTTGTATCTTTTTTAAAAAAGAATGAGTTACATAAAGATCTTCACACCAGTAAATATCCGAAAGCATGTTACACTTTAGGCAAAAAACAAAAGGAGCTTTTGTGTGAATGGTTAAAAAGTTTAAAGTTTCCTGATGGTTTTGTTTCAAACTTGGCTAGGTATGTGGACTTGAGGAAGTACAAATTATTTGGGATGAAAAGTCATGATTGTCATGTGTTTATGCAAAGGCTCCAATTGCATTTCAGGAGTTGCTACCGAATAAGGTTTGGGAAGTAATAACAGAATTAAGTATGTTTTTCAAAAGTCTAACATCATCTAAATTCAAGTTGGCTGAAATGGGAAAACTAGAAAAGGATATTCCAGTAATTTTGTGTAAGTTAGAAGGAATTTTTCCTCCAAGATTTTTTGACTGTATGGAGCATCTACCTGTGCATTTAGCGCACGAGGCAAAACTAGCTAGACCAGTTTAATATCGATGAATGTATCCATTTGAGAGGTAAGTTGACAAAAATTATTGCAATAACCATATTACTATGTTTTTACTACAAAATTGTAATAACCATTTTCTTTAATATAGGTATTTGCATCACTTAAAAAAAATGTAAAAAACAAGGTCAAATTTGAAGGTTTGATTTGTAATGCTTATTTAATGGAGAAAGTTAGTACATTTTGTGGACATTATTTTGAGTTGTATGTTCACACAAGAGAAAGAAAATTACCTCATAATGACGATGGGGGAGGAACGAGTTATGCTGATGGTAACTTGTCTATTGTCACATATCCTAGGAGAACATATGGACGTCCAACAAGACGAATGTTAACAAAGGAAGAAATTGAGGCTGCACATGGTTACATTTTATTGAACTCTCAAAAGGTTCTACCTTTCGTGCAGTAAGTTGAACACGATTATTTCTTCCTTTAAATATCTATGTTGTTCATTACTGAAATACATAATAATGTATTTAGATTATACGAGGCATTATTACCCGAGATAATGCCGGACAGCACACAAGATGATATAAATAAAGTTGAAAGACACTTTCCTCAATGGTTCGAGAGATATGTAAGTTTTCACTTACAAATATTCTTATAGTTCCATACCATATTTAAGTGGTCTCATGAAATTATACATTCATGGTATGATAATTTCTTTTATGTAGGCTTTAGAAAATCCAATATAGAATAAGTTCATTTGTGATCTTGCAAAGGGACCTCTGTGAACTATTAAATCGTATCTGGTATGTTTCGTGAATGGATACAAATACCATACAGAATATCATGGACATAACATGGTAACAATAAACAGTGGAGTTGCCATATAGGGAGAAATGATGGATTGCTATGGTAAAATTATTGATATACTTGAAGTTGAGTACCTTGCTTTGCCAATTAAGCGATGTGTGATATTTAAATGTGACTAGTATGACTCGAATTCAAATGTTGGAACAAAAGTGCATAGCCGATATAATCTAGTTGACCGAAGAAGATTGAGACAATTTGAACCTTTCGTGTTGATAATGCAAGTGAAACAGATGTGTTATGTCCCTTCCAATCTTACAACAAGATAAGACAGATTGGTTGGTGGTTTGCAAAGTTAAACCTAGAGGTGTTTTTCAATCACATAGAAAAGGAGAGGAGAGAATTGAAAGTGAAGCGTTTCAAGAAGATGTCACTTTTATAAATGCATTTGTCACATATGATGATAATGAACCTTTGAACGATCCATTTAACGAATATGTTGAAATTTCATCTGGAGAGGATGACGAGGGTCAGAGATCTGAAGAGGAGCCGAAGTTTGATTCTTATTCTTCTGAAGAAGAAGATGATTGTAATTTACAATTAAGTCATGATAATGATTATATTGTGTTTGTAATTGAATATTTTAATCAACGTCATAAATTATTTCCTGTTTAGTATATTATATACAGTAATTCATTGAAAATCTTATTTAAGGAATGTCAACATGACGACTGGTTTCGAATGGTAGTAATTCCTTCCGTTGGGAGGAATGTGGCAAAATTGTCCTAACCTAACGAATAAACATCACCACTTCATACATTAAGGATCATTTACCTTCCATGACCGATCTTTTACTTCAAGTTGTTTAGTATGATCTAGACAACGTCGCTTTCCTTATTATGTACATCTCATTTCCTTTGATGAAGTTATTATATATATATATTCACATTTTATGGTCTATACTACATGTTGTTTTAAGCTTCCTTGAATCTTGAACATGACATGTATATCGATAGAGACAAGAGTGATGTCACAACGATCTGTAAAAGATTAAGGAGATCGGCTACTTTGGAAAAATTTTCAATTCTACAAACCTTGTCTGGACGTTCACGTATACATTAATATCCAATTTTCAGTTTTCTAATATGACATTATGAAAGTTCTAAACTAATTATGTTTTAGGTAAATCTGTTGCCGCTAGTAGTTCCTCTGGAGAGTTAGTCTTCCATACTAAGAGTGGTGACTCATTCACTGTATCCTCTATAAGTTTAGCTATAGCGGAAACGCTGTTGCAAGAAGGTATTCAAAAGCGTACACTTAAGGGAAGAAGTATCACTGTTTCAATTGATACGTTTGAACATATCAGGACACTTCTCGGGAATCTAGACATCGGAGACTTATTTACTTTTACCGACTCCCATGTCACATGGAATCAAACAAAATAATTATATCATTGTGATTTATCGATGCAATATACTAGACTCAGCTTTAAAGTTGATTTATTGTTGTATCTATAAGATTTTGTCAAACAACCTCTCTACTAGTTAGAGATTAACCTGCGTCCTATTGAATGAAGGCTGTTATTGTTCTTCTTCTATGACTTTAACAATTGTTAACTGTCATTTTTATCGTTTGTACTTAAATATGATATTCAACAAATCGCCTTATTTCCTTTTTCATATATGGTGTAAAATATTGAAATCAAATTCTATTAGAAGTAGAAATTTCGATAAACAATGAATTTCAGGTAAAAATATGAGACCAAAGAGACAGCTTGAGGTAATGCAGCCCAGGTTTAGAGGCATGTTTGGAGCTACTTACTGTGAAGGTGGATCATCACAGTCTGCTGCTTGCACTAAGTCACCTCCTCCCCCTCTAGTGCCTACAGTTGCAGATGAGGCATCACCTACTGCTCGTCATGCTACACCATCCTCATCCCCAACTCATATATCATCTAATACCGCTTTATCGGATAGAGGAGAAGTCCGCTAGCCTGGAGCTAAGGAGCTTGACGGAAGAAATTACATAATAATTGTCAACAATCTGTAAGTAAAATCACATTATTTACTATTTGTTTTTAATTAAGTTATAGGTTTATCATTTTTTTTTCATTTTATAAATGTACTTCTTATATCAGGTTGGTTCCGTCTAGACCGTGTTTCAGAAATATGACTTCTAAATTTAAAGAAAGGATTGATCCTGGGGGTTATGTGTGGAAGAATATCTCCCAGGCAACAAAGGGATTTTACTTTCAGGAGTTTGAGGTACAATAAACATTTATTTTCTTTTTATATTGGTTTATATACACTAATTAAATAAATATTATTACATTATAGTAGTTACTTTTTTTCTTCTTATTTCAGAAAGAATTTTTTGGGATTCTGATATCGATGTCATCATACATAGACTATGGAAGAGGCGAGCTCGTACACGTCGTGGACAAATATTCAGACTAGGTTCATTTGCGAACACATGTTATTCGCAATCCTCTATGTCCAGTACAGTAGCGTCTATTAGACCAGCTATAAATGAGGGTGAAGTCATTGAGCTTCAGACCATAGACATTGATGGAGCAGATGACTTAGTTGAGATAGGAGGTGGAGCAATTGAAGGGGAGCAGTAGTACCTTAGAGCACCTGTCATCACCAGGACATTAGCATTGTTTTAGTCGTTTGCTTTCAATTACAAAGACTTATTATGTACACTGTAATGTTTTTATTATCAGTTAAGAAAATTTTAACTTTATATCATCAATCAACTTTCTGTTTAAATAAATTAAATATATAAACAAATAAATTTATTATGTACAAAGAATTCACAATTGTTGAAATTATGTATTTTTCACAAGATCATCAAATAAAATTTAATGTCTGAATTTTTTTTTTAAATTTCTTACTTTCTATTACCGACGGAATAGGCAAGACCGTCGCAAAAAACACTATATTTACCAACTAAAAATAATAAACTGTCGGTAAATTGTTTATGGTAATTACCGACTGTTTTTCTTCTTCTGTCGGTATATTTTACCGACGAAGTGAAATTTCCATCGTTATAGTTACTTACGGCCGTATTAACGACACCTTAGTCCGTCGTTTTATTCCATCGATAATTATTATTATCGATAGATTCTCCCATTTGTTGTTGGTGTTTTCCATTAGTAATCATATGATTTCTTGTAGTACATTAAAATCTTGAATATAACAATAACCACATGGATTAAGCGAATAAATCACTTCAACTAATCACGAATAATTTTCTCTCTTTTAACCTTCTTTTTATAACAGGTGGCTTGATGGATAGTCAAATATGTTCTTTCTGTATTTATTTTATCTGTACATTATTAGAATAAAGAGATGACTAGTTTATATATACTTTTCTGTTGACATTAAATCTTGTATATTTATTAAGTACTAAAGTAACAGTCAAGACTTAACATATTATTAATTTAAGAGAAATCCTAAATCAAATTTAATATAGGCCTAAGAAAAGATGGGTCATAACATCATAACATATTTCTTTAATCCATTTCATAAGTTGGGTATTCGAGATCTGTATACTTTGGCTTGAGAGAGAGTATTGGGCGGTGTGTACATATTTTAGGAATATGTAAATATCAGTAGATATTATCTTTAAAGGCTATCATTTTGAAACTTGACTGGTTACGCGGAAAATTCGTAACTGTGTATATATTACGTTGAACTTGGATAATCCAGCAGGATACAGTTCTTCACAAAACTTTCAAACTTCAGTCAGGAATGCGAAAGTTTACATAAAAGTTTTGGCAAATTGTTCTATATATAGATACCACTTAGTGTGAATATTTATCCAACACGTCCTGAATTCATGGATCCAGTTGTTTAATAACTTATTATTAACATCGTCGTTGAATAACGCATGATAAAAAGAACGCAGAAACGTCCCTCGTCTAATTGGGGCTCGAATTTTGATGATGTAAGGACTAAAAGATTGATACGTTCTAGTTAATGTACACACAATTACAGCGAAAAGAAGGGTCTAAATGTTGATCAAAAGGATTGAAAGTCACTATCTAAACCATAGGCACAGCTCCCTCCCCACTTGCACATTGTCAATCATGCTCGTGATGGGTGCAAGCTGACAATGATGGTATATTGTTCTTATACCACCGTCTTATTGTGAAGTCGAGTCATATTTCTAGGATAGTATTGTTCTACTTCTACACGCACGTTGGTATGTTGATTTTATTAATCTAAAGTTGACAGATTATTAATATTGAAATTATACCAAAAAATTCTTAAATACAGTAATGGAAATGAAACTAAGTCCAAATTTTGTTGGGCTTTAATTTTAATAATACTCTATTTAAATCACGTCTTTATTTAATTCAGTTATTTTGAATGGAATTATGGAATCAACTTGAGATATTATGTGATGACATAATCTTATAAGAATTCTTTCTCAAAATCGACATTATACACCAATTAATTTTACTAATATATAACACTTATTTATTAAACAAATCAATAATTAATTTGGCCTGGTCATATTAATTCAGGAGTGAGTGCTCTCCAATTAAAAATCTTAACCATTACAAACCTGCCAATAGTTAGACGGCGTAAACATCTGCCCTACACCTATGTAACAGGTGCAGTATCCCATCAACTCCGCTGGCTATACCCCTAGAGTTGGTCTAATTAGTTGTTTATACTTTTTTAAGTGTATCACACCAAGATTATTGTGTGTGTTTAATATAATGAGTATAGCAGATATTTAAATAGGTTCAAATGAAATCGATAATCTCGTCACATGTCAAATCAAACCAAAAAGCAATTAGACTGTATGTAAGAGATGCCTAGACTACTCGTGAATTAACTGTAAAAAGAATCAATTACCCGAATCGGGAGAATCCAAAACCATATGGTCAGTTCTTGTTTGTACTAGAATAGACTATGGTGGTCCTCCATATACAAAAATGGTTCTCTTGAACTGCCTGAGGTCGGTCGATAAAGTGGAGTAGAATATATAAGTTGAAGGAAGAGGTTGAGGTCATGCAAACATTTGAAAAAGGGAATCTTTCAAAATCAACAAGAAACATAGAGTGCTGGAGCATGCTTTATGGCAATTACTCCTGAAGAGTGTAAATGTAAAGAAAAGTGACAAGAGTACCAGCCAGCATCTCTGTCATCGCTGTTTGAGGGGTAAGAGACTGTTTACGTCAAGATTTGATAATCGATAGTGACCTCTCCACTTTGGAAACAAATTTGAACTGAAATTTCTCACAAGCCTTGTAGTGGTTAAAGTTGTATACTGCAGATAAGAAGCTTTTCAAAATACTTTTTATAATTAAAAAACTATTTAAAATTTTATTACAAATTATTTTATTAATAAAATAATTATTAACTAGATGAGTCATGTCTTCCAATTGTTCTTTTATATCTTTTTCCATGTTTTCCATGATCGTGGTAAAGTTTTTACTGGCCTTTTTACAGGCTTTGATACCATTTTTGGGCTTGTGTTTCGTTCAATTAATATGTCCAATTGGTTTACCTCCTTTTCAGTAATAACCGTTTTGATTTAAATCGTTAAAAGGTTGTGCTTCTCATAAATATGCATGTTGTTGTTCCTTTTTTTTTTGTGGCTACTTTTGGGGGGATCTTGTTCATTTTTTCCTGTGTCAACATATGATTTCTGATCTGATTCATAATCATAGCGGATTTTAAATGTAAGAGTATTATCTACCCATTTAAATGTCCGTGATCTGTAGTATAAAACTTGGTAAGGTCAAATGTTTTACCTTCAGAATTATAATTTTAATATTTTAAAAGTGTAAAAATTACAATTTCAAATTCAATTTCATAACCAAAAAGAAAAGGGAACCCTATTAATTTTATACTGTAGGAATGGGACTAGTGGAAGTCCGAATATCACAAATTACAAAGAGAAAGCGACAAGAAGCGAGCAATAAACATGAGTAAAGTAGGCGCCTACGATTGTTTTCTAAAGGCTGTGTGTTAGTGTATGTTTTGGAATTTTCCTTAAATGGCGACGTTTTCCAACTTAATTAATTAGTAACTAGTTTTGGCGTTATTTTAATTATACTGTAAACCTATCGGGAAACAAAAGGTTGGAGCTGGAGACTGTGCTGTAATTGTAGGATAAGTCTCTTAGATTATAGCATTTAATTGACAATTTATGCCTAAATATTTGACAATCGGACAAAACATAAATCTATAAGGATTTATTCATTCAAGTGTGTATTTGAAATGATCAGTGTGACGTGTAAAGGACGATGAGCTAAATAATAAATCCTGACCATGGAACCAAGAAAGCAATGAAAGGGGAGATTTTGAAATGGACATTTGAGGAAGACTGATGAAAAAGATAAGCCTACCCGCATAACAAATCCATGCTCTCACACTCCCAAGTCTTGCGTAACCAAAACAAAGACAAGCCATTTTGCCAGCTCTTTATTAATTGTTATGCTTGCTGTGGCCGGTACAAACAAGGTCGTCGTCGTCACCTAATCATGCCGCTCTCTCTCACTCTCTCGACGCATGATATTCTGTTCCCAGATCGCTTTGTCTCGGTTTCAGTGCGATCCCAATGATTTAACTTTTATGAATTTTATATATTGAATAAATAAATTTTTATAGAATAAAGTTAGACCAAAATTCCGAGTCTCTGTCTCAGTCCTAGACTCCTAGTGCTTCATTAGTTCTCATTGGTATCCTTGGAATATCTTGTCATGATTAAACACTTTGTCTCGAGTAAGTCCAAGTCATCATTGCGAATTGACCATATTTGGATATCATACCCACAGTATACATTAATCTTTTGAAGGCAACCCATACTGCTGTTCTTTTACAAAAAGTAGAGTATGAAGCATACCCCATTGACCTTACCGCACACGTCTTATTCATATGATACATATATATATTTGAATACTTATGTCAACGAAATACTCAAGTACTAACTAAGACATGTGAGAACCATAATTGTATGACTTCGTAGGCTTGTGTGGATTGTCCACAAACCCTGAATCCTTCTTCGTGCTTAACTCCAGATCAATGTCTGATTTAACTACCTTTGTTAGATCACCCTTGTACTCGTATCGGCTGGCGCAGATGAGAAAATAAACAAGGTTGAGAGACCCCAATATTGCTATAAGGAAGAAGAAATAATCCAACTTGCCAACGTTGAGATTATTTGTGAGCCAGTCTGGATGATCCCGAGTTTTTGTAATTCGATGAACAGTAGAAATCAGGAAGCTGCTAAGATAATTCGCACCTGCAAATGAACAAGCAAAAACAGCATTTCCAAGGCTTCTCATGTGCTCAGGAAACTCCTGGTTAAAGAATTCAATTTGGCCTATGATATTGAACGCGTCAGAAAATCCCAATAGCACAAGTTGTGGAGCTAGCCAAAACACTGACATTGGTGCCATGTTGGGGTGAGAATTTGCCATGTCCCTTCTCACCCTTTCAACTAACCCAGATGCCACCATTGACATGATTGAGAAAACAATCCCAATTCCCATTCTTTGTAGAATTGTGATTCCTCCTTCACGTTTGGTGATCTTTTCAAGGTACGGTACTATGATTCTGTCATAGATTGGAAGCCATATTCCTACTGATATCATTGAAATGACACCTAAAGACGCTGCGGGAATTTGAAACTTCGGTCCCAAATGTCGATCCATCAAGAGGGCTTGCATCACAATGAATGTTCCTTGTTGTGTCATTGCTGTGAGGGCAATAATTCCTGAACCCCATATTGGAATTACGCTTATTAAGCATTTCACCTCTTCTACTTGTTGAATACTACATAACCTCCATGGATCGGCTCTTGAACCGTCGGGCTTCAGGTCATTTTCTAATACAATAGCAGCTTTATTCAAGAACCTGACAGAAGATGCGTGGAATCAAACATAGGTGGGAGTAGTACAAACAAGAAAGTATATATGAGATTGATCTGTTGCTCTAAATTAGGCCAAATACATTTAGCTACTGTTGGGCCACATTCTCATCACTTGTTGAAAGATGACAATTTGTTATTGAGCCAGGCTACTAAGGAAACTTACCTAATTCTTGCGGAGAATAGTTGGTTAACAAATCAGAACTTTTCTTTTTGCTTTTCCTTTTATTAAACCGTCACAAATCAATAATGCCTGTATCACTTTTCAGAGCCTATATTCATGTACTTGTGTACAGTGCTTAGCATTAAGTTTCTCATTTATTTTCATATTAAGAAAATTCTATCCCGACGAAAAAACAGTACCTGTATTGGTTTGTGAGTGGAAGCTTTCTCGAAACTGTTTCTTTGACTGAAGGATCGAAGAAGTTCTCAAGAGCCCCCACCTCGTGAGGAAGCTTATCATATCGCTTTTTATAAGAAGCAACAAACACTTGTGCAATGCTAGAAAGAATGCTTCCTTCTGGCTTTGCCTGAATATAAAGTCTCCTTCCAACGAAGAACAAGATGATAGAGCAAAGCATAAGAAAGGTAGGAATTCCAAACCCTATAACCCAGCTAACAGAATCCTGAATGTAGACCAGAACTGTTGTGGTGATAATGAGGATAACAGTGAATGAGGTATAGTACCAATTGTAAAAGCTCTTAATCCCTCTGACACCATCCTCCGTGGTGGGATCAAACTGCTCAACACCAAATGGAATGCTACAAGGTCTGATCCCTCCTGTTCCTATTGATAAGAAACCAAGTCCCAGCAAAAGAACACCAAGTTGACCTCCTGTTGCACTTTGGCAATGACCCAGATTGGGGGAGTGGCATTTGGGTGGTCGAAGATTTGGCAACCATGCAGTCAATGTTACAACTAACATTCCCTGTAATCCATAAACATGTCACATTCACCAAACTGGTCGGTTGAGTAATTACAAAAAAAAAAGTGATTGAAAGATTTGTGAGCATCTAAACGAGCTACTTTGCTTCTTAAATGATGATAGTGGTGCCTGTGAAACACAGAATCTGAAACATTTTATTTTGTGAGGAGACCTAGAAGAAAGAGGTAATTCCTCGTTATTCAAGCTAAGGGAAATAAAGAAGAGTTGAGTGCATGAACTTAATTGATGTAAGAAAAAAAATCAAGAGAATAGCTGATTTTTAATCAAATAGTAAATTGACAATTTTGGCTGACCGGATCGTCTAAGAGTAGGGATCGGATCTTCATGATTCAGATGTCACTGATATTCTTACTTGGTGCCAATTTATACCAAAAATGAGTGTTAGATATACTAATGGAATGGCGCCAACATAAGGCTAGTTATTATTTGAAGAAGAAAAATAAAAACATAAAAAACAAGAATAAAAAGAAAAAAGAAATTGGAAGGTCAGCGAATTTAAGTAATGGACATAGATTTCCATGACCTTTATCAAACAAAATTTTGTAGGCATTGTCACCTGTGCGAACTGAACATTGGTACCCATAAAAGTTTGAAGAAATGTCCCTGACTCACTGGCCTTGTTGGGGGCTGACCACCATAGTTACCAATCCTTGATAATCTATGTGTACTGTTTGGTTTAATTTAGTTCAATAAATATTTGTTAAAAAGGTGCTGGTATTTATAGCAGAAAATGAGGCTATGACCGATTTTACCCTCTTGTGTTGCATGTGATGATATTTCTAAACAACTTTTCTTTTTGACAATTAGTCTGAGATGAAATTCTCATACATCTTGAGGTTTTTCTGTCCTTTTGTTTTTCTTGTTGCCTTCTGCCTTTAACATGCTAACGGAGGAAAAGGGAAGAACTTTTAAGATTTGAAATCCTCTTCCTAAGGTTCCAAATCCGAAGGCTAATATGAACAGAAAACACGAGGTGCCATCCAAGCTTGCTTTTCTTTTAGTTACGGTAAATTTCCTTAGAAGTACTTATGTGAGTAGAGCTTTTTCAGTTTGGTATTAACTAAAGGGCCCATTAAATAAGAAAAGGTCGGCAAAAAAGAAAAGTTTTAAGCTTGAGGTAACCTCCAGTTACTAAGAATTTAATGCGTTGAGAGGGCGAGAGCATATACCAGAAGAGAGAAAAAGGAAGCAACACCAATTGTTTTAAACTTGCCAATATACGCATCAGAGATGAAAGCACCCAGAAGAGGTGCAAAATTGGTGAGACCACCCCAGATGTTCATGATATTTGCAGCATCAACTTGCTGCAAGTTGAATTCTCTGGTCAAATACACCACGAAATTTGCAAACAATCCAAAGGTAGCCATCCTCTCAAAAGTCTCATTTCCTGGAAAACAAGATGCAAATTTTATGTGAGCCACGCAACTAAAACTACTCATTACTTCTTCCGACAAGAATTGTGAGAGAGAGACCTAAAATGTACGGAA
Organism: Erythroxylum reticulatum; assembly: GCA_025504915.1. Taxonomy (NCBI): domain Eukaryota; kingdom Viridiplantae; phylum Streptophyta; class Magnoliopsida; order Malpighiales; family Erythroxylaceae; genus Erythroxylum; species Erythroxylum reticulatum. The sequence goes on from JANSVA010000003.1 coordinate 13,083,428, forward strand.
TGGCTCTCCATCCTCCAGCTTTCTTCTGAATCGGTTTTGACTCAGAAGCAGCTATGGTGTTCTTTTTATCTGCATGTTCCATTTCAAGAGTTGGAGAATTCTGAAACGTTTTTGTGCAGCAATACGTAAGATATGAGCTTGAACTCTTCTTCATATTATTTCCCACCTCCATTCTCACGTGCAAAGCTTATTCTCTCGAGCTCTGACTCAATCTGTGCTCTGTATAACAGGGCATATGATATGAATTTGCTTCAAAGCGAACCTATATATATGTATATATATACAAGCTCCATAGACGTTTGCTGTCAAGGACAGGCTACGCGATTACGTGGTTATCGAAACTGGGCACTATCTTAAGGTGATGCAATGGTGTGCGTCAAATAAATTTTAAGTGCATTTGACGTGTGTCAGATTATTATTTTTATATTGAAAGATGCTGCTTTTAGCTTTTAAGTCATGATTAAGTGATGATTACGTCAACTAACTTAATGACTTCTGTTTATATTAATGGTTGCTCTCCTAAACTCATACAAAATTTTATCAGTCGAAACTAATGCTAAACAATTACAGTACACTCGTGTGATTGTTAATGAATCATTCACTTAAGTGATAATATTCTTGCTCGAGCTCTTACGTGATTGGCTGATTTATTAGTTAAGGATTTTAATTAAAATATTATTTTCCACTAAGTTCTACGTTCTGGTGAAATACTTGCACTTTAAAGACCAAAATTTCAGATCCGAAACACCTATGTAGGTAGTATATATACAAAGTAAGATTTTGAATTGTAGTTTGCAACTAAAATTATAAGAAAACAATTATAATAGAACTCGTAACAAAAAGCTTGGAATAAAGATATATGATATGTTAATATAAGATTTGAAACAAGTCTGTATTTCAATCACTTCAAAAATTGCATTAGAGGACAAGAAGTGTGCTTCATTTCGATTTACTCCCATTTCGTAACTTATGTCACATGCATAAAGGTTACATCTTTTGTTAGCCAGTTGCGTGTCCTCTTGGTTCTTGCTCCGGTGGCCATATGCTGTGGTGTAACCACTTAATGATTTTTCACTCAAATATACATATGCTCCTGATTGGGAGCCCTCCCGATTGGTTTTTGCTTCTTGTATTTGGATTTACCGATCTCGTAAGCTTTGAAGTTGAACACAGGGCTTCACTTGAAAGTGGAAGGGAAGTTACTTCTTTTCTAAAGAACCCATGGAATTTTTTTTTCAAAAAAAGGGAAATTGAATTAATACATATAAGATAAAAGTCTACAAAAGAGTTGGACGTCAGAGGGGATTACTGGTTGGTATTGTTTCAAAACAAAGTAAGGAAAATAAAGAAGAAGAAGATAAGAAAATGCATAGTTGAAAGTGGCTATATTATGGACGCTAGAGTTTCACCGAAGCCAGGATGGTCATGTTGGGAAAAACTTGGTATTGTTAAATTTTGTGGAAGTGTAAAAACAATACCAAAACTTTCCAAATCTATTTAAATAATAGAAGTAAATAAACTCCAGCAATAGTTTGCCAACAATAACGAAATTTTTAACGTGAAAAACTCCTTCAAATCAAAGGTAAAAACGATGGGACCTCCGATCTAAAAATAGCTCTACTAAATTAAAATATGTACAAATATCCTCTTCTCAAAGATACAAACTCAACATCAATAAGAGGAATAAGCAACTACACAAGATAACATTGTTAGGATCATAAAGGGAGAGAAAACACCAAAAGTGCATCACTGTTCAGAAGCTCTGATCTTAACATCTAGAACTCCAAACAAAAAACTAACCGTTCATAATGTAGAGGACTATCTCAAGAACATATTCTTAAATTTTTAGCTTGATCCAACGGTAGATGACTGTAGATCAAGGAGAAAAGTGAATCTGGTCGTCTAAAAATGTCACATCTATTTTTCTGCTGTCTACTCCTTTTGTTTTTGTTTTGTGTTGATGCCCACTTTTGAAAAAGAAGTTGGCTATTATACAAAGGATGGGGAAAATGGGGTTTTCCACATGAGAAGGGACCCACAACCCAACAAATCTCCCCCTGCTGACTATGTGGAGGTGCTCACCATCCTCATGATCAAACAACATGAACTTTCCTCTTGGTAAAGACTTAGTCATCATATGAGAACAATTATCATCTATATGAATCTTTCAGAGCTCAATCAACTTAGAATCTAAAACATCTCTAACCCAATGATATGTAATATCAATATGTTTTGATCTACCATGGAATGTGGAATTCTTAGCTAGTTGCATCGCATTTTGACTGTCACAATATAACACGTACCTCTTTTGAATAAATCCAAGTTCCCTCGCAAATCTCTTCATCCATAACAATTCTTTGCATGCTTTAACAATAGCTGTAAGCTCTACTTCTGTGGTAGATAAAGCAACACATATTTGTAATCTGAATTGCCAACTTACTATTCCCCCTGCAAAGGTAATCAAATAGCATGATGTAGACTTTCTTAAATCAACCTCTCCTATTAAATCAAAATTAGTGTAACCAGAAAGGATAGGCTTCCCTGTTCCAAAACAAAGACTCACAGTAGATGTCCCACGGGGATATCTTATAATCCATTTCACAGCATACCAATAGTCTATTCCTGAATTAGAAAGAAACTTGTTAACTGTACCAAAAACATAAGCAATATCTGGCCTATTGCAAACCATAACATACATTAAACTACTTATAGCTGAAGCATAAGGATCTCTTTGCATATTTTCCTTTTCCTTCTCATTTGAAGGATAATGCTTTCTACTCAACTTAAAGTGCGTTCTAAGAGGTGTACTTACAGCTTTAGCCTTATCTATGTTAAATCTCTGAAGTATTTTTTAAATGTACTTCTCTTGTGATAGTCATAACTTCTTGGCCTTTCTGTCACGAATAATCCTCATTCCATTAATCTGTCTTGCTGGTCCTAAGTCTTTCATAGAAAAATACTTACTTAGATCTTACTTCAAGTTAGCAATCTTGCAAGTATTATGACCAACATTAAGAATATCATCAATAGATAGCAACATCATGATAAAGTCATTACTAGAAAATTTATGCACGTAAACATAATGATTAAAGGAAGTCTTCTTGAAGCTTTATTGTTTCATACTTGAATCAAACTTCCTATACCATTACCTTGGAGCTTGTTTCAAACCATATAAGTGCTTCCTTAATCTGCAAACATAATCCTTTTTCCTTTTGACTATGAAACCTTCTAGCTGCTCCATATATATCTCTTCATCCAAATCACTATAAAGAAAAACAGTCTTAACATCCATTTGATCAATCTCCATATGAAGGTGTGCTGCCAAACCTAACATAACTCAAATAGATGACATCTTCATTGCTAGAGAAAAGATTTTTTCAAAATTAACTCCTTTCTTTTGACAAAGCCCTTACAACCAATCTAGCTTTGTATCGTGGAACTGAAGTACCATCTTCATGTTTCAATCTAAGAACCCATCAATTCTTCAAAGCTTTTCTGTTCTTAGGTAATTTAACTAGATCAAATGTGAGATTGCCATAAAGTGATTCCATCTTATCTTCCATTGGTTCAAACCACTTCTTGAATCCTTGTTGTTTCATAACTGAATCAAACTTCCTGTACCATTACCTTAGAGCTTGTTTCAAACCATATAAGCTCTTCCTTAATCTGCAAACATAATCATCTTTCCCTTTGACTATTAAACCTTCTAGCTGCTCCATACATATCTCTTAATCCAAATCATCATAAAGAAAAGCGGTTTTAATATCCATATGATCAATCTCCATATCAAGGTGTGTTGCCAAACCTAATATAACTCAAATAGATGACATCTTCACTACTGGAGAAAAGAATTCTTCAAAATTAACTCCTTCCTTTTGTCAAAGACTTGCAACCAATCTAGCTTTGTACTGTAGAACTGAAGTACCATCTTCATGTTTCAATATGAAAACCCATCAGTTCTTCAAAGCTTGTCGGTTCTTAGGCAATTGAACCAGATCAAATATGAGATTGTTATACTCATCTTTCGTTGCTTCAAACCATTTCTCCTTCTGCTCACTATTCATGGCTTCCTCAAAATTTTTCTAACTGTCCCCTTTCAAAGATAAGTAGATACTCACTAGGAGAATAACGTGATAAAGGTCTTCTCTCTCTAACATATCTTCTAAGAGAAGTCTTTGGAGTCTTTGTATGTGTTGGTTGCTAATCCATTGAAACATTATGTACTGGAGCATCAAAAAGTGTCTACACTTTGTTGATCATTTTGCAATTGATCACCATCTTCACTGTCATCTTGAACATCATGATCTTAATGGTCATTTCCAGCTACAATGAGGGTATTATTTATAAAAACTAGCTCAACAGCAACCAAGCGCTCACTACTATGAGAATATCTTCTCTCTGCCTTCTTAAAATCCTCAATATTTTGGTCTTCAAAAAATACTACATCACAACTTCTGACAAGTTTCTTCTCAATTGGATCATACAATCGATAACTAAACTCATCCTGACTATAACCAATAAAGATACATTGTCGGGTCTTAAAATCCAATTTCAACCTCTCATCCTTAGGAACATGCACAAATGCTTTGCAACTAAAATCTCTCAAGTGATCATAGGAAACATCCTTTCCAAACCAAACTCTATTAGGAACATCACCATCCAAAGCTATAGTGGGTGACAAATTGATAACAAGTGCAACTGTGCAAAACGCTTTACCCCAAAACAATTTGACAATTTTGCTTCTACAAGTAAACATCTAACCCCCTCCACTAAAGTGATGTTTATCCTTTCTGCTAAACCATTCAACTGAGGAGTTTTGGGAGGAGTTTTTTATGTCTAATACCTTGCTCTCTACAATAGTTATCAAATGGTCTACAGTATTCACCACCATTACCAGTGCAGATGTATTTCAATTTCTTGCTAGTTTGTCTTTCAAAAGGCATGAAATTCTTTAAATTTCTCAAAAACTTTATCTTTGGTCTTTAAAGCATAGACCTAAAGTTTCCTAGAATGATCATCAATAAATGCCACAAAATACAAAGCACCACTATGTGATCTTACCTTCAAAAGATCACGAACATCTGAGTGAACCAGTTCCAGTAAATCAAACTTTCTTAAAGAAGTATGACTCTTAAAAGAAACTCTTCTTTGTTTCCTAGCCAAGTAATGAAGACACTTGTTCAATCTAGCTTCCTTAACCCCTTGAAGCAATTTTGTTTTCTTGGGGAAACAATTAATCCCCTTCTCACTGATATAACCTAGTCTTCTATTCCATAATTCTGATTTAGTATCACTCTCTATTGTATTCACTGAGCCTTCACAAATAAAACCTTGCAACATGTACAATTTAAAGGATTTGTTACCTTGAGCTACAACCATTGAACCTTTTGTAAGTTTCCAATGTTCATTGTGAAAGACATTGCAATAACCATCTTCATCAAGTTTTCCTACAGATATCAAATCCAAGCGAATTCCTAGTGCATGTTTGACATTTTAAAGAACTAACGTTGAACCATGGTTTCCAAACAAATTATTCCAATGCCAATCACACTTCTCTTGCTATCATTTCTCATCTTTAATATCCAAAAATCTTCAAGAGTATAAGAAGTGAATAATTCCTTTCTTAGTGTGACATGATAAGAAGCACCAATATCTACAACTCAATTAGTCTCATGACATATCAAATTGATGACATTTTCATCATAAGTAGCAAGGAGATCACCATCAACAACATTAGCAACACGATTTTGATCAACACTGCCCTTCTTTTCTTGTCTAACTTCCTTTTTCATCTTAAAGCAAAATTTCTTAATAACACTATCCTTTTCGTGTCTCATTTCCTTTTTCAGCTTAAAGCAATATTTCTTGATATGCCCTACCTTACCACAATGATCATATACAAAAAATTTTTACTTAGACCTTGACTTGCTTATACTTTTCTCTCTACCTTTTTGACCTTTGAATTTGTTTCTCCCCATCTCTTCTGTAATCAAAACATCAAATCGTAAAGATGATGCAAAAGAGCCCTGAGATCTTCTCACTTCCTCATTCAAAACACCACTCTTCGCATATTCCATGGTTACCACACCATTATGAGTGGAATTGGTTAATGAAACACAAAATGTTTCCTAAGAATCAGGTAAAGTGTTAAGCAACCAAAGTCCCTGTATCTTATCATCAAATCTTATACCTATTATAGACAGTTGATCAATAACGCCCTAAAAATCATTCAAATAATCAGAAATAGCATTGCCCTCCTTATATTTCAAGTTCATCAACTGCTTGAGTAAAAATAATTTGTTATTTCTTGTCTTTAATGTATAAAGTTGCTCAAGCCTATCCCATAGAGTTTTGGCATGTGTATCATTAACAATGAGATTAAGAACATTATCTTCTACCAATTGTCTAATAAAACCACATACTTGCTGATGTTCAAATTCCCATTCTTCATTAGATATAGACTTAGGTTTATTAATGACAAACACAGGCAAATGCATCCTTTTCATAAATAACAAATCTTTCATCTTATTGTTCCATTTGTGGTAATTGGCTCTATTCAAGCAAACCATTCTATTAGTATTAACCTCCATAATTCAAATGGAGCAAAAGGATTAAATCAGCCAATGCTCTGATACCACAGTGATGGGAAAAACTTGGTATTGCTAAATTTTGCAGAAGTGTAAACACATTACCAAAACTTCCCAAATCTACTTGACTAATAGAAGTAAATAAATAGCAGCAAAAATTTGCCAACAATAATATCAAATCAAACACAAGTAATGACACTGAAATTTTTAATGTGAGCAACACCTTCAAATTAAGGGTAAAAATCACGGGATCTCCGATCTGAAAATAACTCCACTAAATTAAAATGTGTACAACTATCCTCTTCTCAAAGACATAAACTTAGCATCAATAATCTCAAAGACATAAACTTAGCATCAATAAGAGGAATAAGCAACTACATAAGATAACATTGTTAGGAACATAAAGGGAGAGGAAACACCAAAAACGTGTCACTATTTTGAAGCTCTAATCTCTAGGGATGTCAAAGCTCGCTCGGCCCAATTATGGACAAGGTTGATCGGGTTATAGGTAGGACATGACCAAAGCACGGCCTGACCCAGCCCATGGTCCAACCGTTACTTCAAAAACGATGTCATTTTTTATGTTTTTCTTTTAAAAATATATATGGTAGGTCAGGTAGGCCCAGCCCACCTGTGGCCTAACTGTTAACCCGTGGTCGAGCCAAGCCATAGGTCAACATATCCCGAACTGTTGACCATGGACAGGGCCACGGGCCACCCTAGCCCAGGGTCGGGCCAAAAGGAGCTCGGCCTATTGACATTCCTACCAATCTTAATATCTAAAACTCCAAACGAAAAACTGATCGTTCATAATGTAGAGGACTATCTCAAGAACATACTCCTAAATTTTCATCTCGATCGAATAGTAGATAAGAGTGGACCGAGGAGAAAAGTGAATTTGGTCATCCAAATATGTCACAACTATTTATCTGCTCTCTTTTCCTTCTATTTTTGCTTTGTGTTGACACCCACCATCAAAAAAGAAGTTGGCTATTATAAGCCAACAAAGGATGGGGCAAAATGGGCTTTTCCACATAAGAAAGGACCCACAAGCCAACAAGTCGGACTACCATGTTGGCGTAGATTATGCATAATAAGATGCTCCCAAACCTAATCGAGAAGCATAGCTTTTAGAACGTTTTTAGATGAACTCATGGTGGTAAAATGGTTGAGATTTCTTTCATTCCATAAGCGGTAGACACAAAGACCCAGAACAACATAGTGGATCATCTGGTCAGTTGTCGTGTATGAATTATGATTGGATAAACGTAAGAGGATATCAGGAAGAGTCTCCCCCAAGGTGAGTCATTAACATTTCATGGTGATATATTTCTAGGTATCACTATTGAAGGAGCATTCGAAAAAGAGATGGTTTCATTTTTCATCATGTAGTAAGCACATTGGACAAGATTTATTAACTTGAATGAAGGGCATATGATCTGTGGTACTTAGTTTTTTTTTAATAGCTAACTAAAGGATAAATAAGATGCATGGTGTAAGGGACTTACTCCACACGATGTGAAACCATTCGACTCTGGGATTATGAATTCTTAACAATTGCTGAATCTCTTCGATGGTGATATTGTGAACAGATTTGTCCTTCCAATAGAATGTATAATGCACGCTTTGGTTAAGGGGTTGAGTAGGTTAAAGATGTCGTAACCGAAGAGGAAAGTGCCAGTCACTGTCATGGACCAGAGAGTGTAGTCTGGTGTGAAGTGGAAGTATGTGAGTTCCTAATTGATGTAAAGAGTGGATCAGTGGTCCTTCCAGAAGGTGATCAATTGACCATCCCCTATTTTGCAGGACATCTCCTGCTGTATTCTGTCTCGGAGCTATATGAGCTGATTTAGAAAATGTGAATGTGATGGATGTTTGCGAATATCCTATATACTTGTTCCTCACAGGAAATAAGCATGTAACCACTTGAGCCAGAGAGAGGTTTTGTCAATCAAAATCCACCATAACGACTTGAGTAGTAAGGCTTGATTAGTAGTTTTGATGGGGCATAAATTAGGTCCACCTTCCTCTTTCGGTAAACATAAATCAAACCATTTAACCTTTGCCATGTCGGATGAGCCATGCGGATGGCCCCTTAAGAACTTATTGAGTATTCTTTCAATTGATTTGATGATGTTTTAGGATAAAAAGATGCGGGAACTCCAATAGATATGCATGGAGTTAAAGACAGATTGAATGAGCTGCCATTTTCTTGTATAGGACAGTGACTTATTCACCCACGATTGAGCACATTTGGTGATTTTGTCTAAGAGAGGGGTGCACTCCAAACGATTTAGTCTTTTTGTAGACACAGGAAGGCCAAGATATATAATAGGTGGATATCAGTGTTTCATACCCGTAGCATCAACAATGAGAGGTTCCAAATGGCTGACAGCTTTGGAGAGAATGAAGTGACTTTTTGTAAGTTTATCTCCAACCCTGAGTAAAGTCTAAACGTGTCAAGAGAGTGCCTAAATGTGTGAATGGAGTCCATATCTGCCCTGCAAAACAAAAGAAAATCATCTGCAAAGCAGAGGTTAGTTAAGCCAATGATACTATCAAAAGCTCTAGGGA
>JANSVA010000003.1:13121427-13142331 GCA_025504915.1 Erythroxylum reticulatum
TTGAAATATAAGTTTTAGGATCGGATATGTATTAGTGAAACTTATCACTTATCACTTATAGATCAATTCTTTATTTTTTAGAGTATACAACAAATGTTAATTGGTCTTAGCAATTAAAATCAAATGTTGAATCTTAAATTTATCAGGTGTTTCTAATATTTATCATCTCCCACTCGATTCAGTTGACTAAGCATTTTATAATTTCTCGAATTTATCCAATGATCCGTGTGACCAGCATATCACGAGAGTCATTGTCATGTATCTATTAGGAATATATGATATTTTGATTCTTAAGTAGATTTTGTTTGCTATACCCTAGGCCATATCTTATATTTTAATTTCAATTGATCTCATCGATCTTATCATGTAAAAAATATACTCCATTCTCTTATTAAAAGTCTGTGACCACCTTTGAATATATAGTTTTTTTACAAAAGTTACTAATCAAAATAATCTTCCTTTATTCTAAGTTCTCTTGAGTTGAATTGAATTTGATTTCTTAGAATTGTCCCCTACGATCTTATCAAACATAATCTTATGGTAACATTTTAAAGTAACAAACTTTAGGGCCTGTTTGGTTATGTTTTTTTTGTTGTTGTTTACATTTAAAAAAAAAGTCGTTGTAACTTGTTTACTTGAGAATTGTTGCATTTTGTGTTTTCAAAAATAAGAAAACCATAACAACTTTACAAAAACAAAAAAATCACACTTTCATGTGCTTTTGAAACAGGTTTTTTTCATAAAAACAACTTCACATTTGGTTTCTCCATTGTCGTCAATGTTTTTAGCATCTCTAGCATCTTCAACGTCTTTTGTGCTCCAATTTCTCCATTTAAGGTATACCCTTTTCCTATTTTAGAAGCTTCTTTATTTGTTCCCACAATTATTGATTCATTTAATGCTATTGCTTTTGGGTTCTTACTGTTTTTTGTCTTCAAAGATTTCTCTACAACTATAAGTCAATGAAAAAACCTACTACCTTCACTGCCTTCTCTTCTAATACTTGGTCATCTCCATCTCCTAAAATAACCATTTCATCAAAGCCTTCAAAAATCTCATAATTACTATGGCATAATTAAAAATAAATATGTATTAATGTAGCATAATTGAAAATATATTGTTAAGCTAACTTCTCTGTCTTTTAGCTATGCATTGTTGTTTTCTTTCACTTCTTATTGGCATTGTGCTTATGTGTGATAAGTTACTCTTGCTTTAGACTTCCATTCTTGTTCATAAGGTTTTTTACATGGCAAAGATGTAGATTCATAAATGAGTTTTTTAAAAAATTTCTTCCTTTTCCTGTTGTTTGTGGAGTCTAACTCTCACAAGGCCTCTCTTTTGCATTCTCCTCCATTGAATATATTAGTTATAAAAATCTTTGTCACTTCCAAGTCCACTTCTCCTCGTCCTTAGCTTAGTTTTAATGATTTGATCCTTGCAAGCTCTTGTCTTTTGTTCCTTATTCTCACTACTGGTTTTAGTAGTGGTGGTCAAAACAATCAAGATGATGATAGTAAACTGTCCACTGATTTTTTCCCAAAGAAGGAATTATCAGCAACAAAATTATATGTTCATGTTGAGGTCATGAACTTGGTGGGTTGCTAGTTTGGAGCCATACTTGTATGCCACAGTGAAAATGGGTTCGCAGGGCAATATAGGTTTAGTGCAAGGAGTGGTGCATCAGTGGCGTTTTTTAGGATAGGAAAGTCGGTGAATGAGTTGGTGTTTGGGAACTCGTTTGTGAGCATACTGAATCAATTCCCAGTTGAGATTCTTAGGTACTTTTGTTATTTACTAGGATTGAACTAGCTATGGCTTCCAAATAAATGAAAATGAAATAGGAGTCTTTTTTTATATTGGTGTGTGCTGTTATTTCATTGACAGGGTCTAGTGCTACTTTGGGATTTGGTTATGCCATTATGCTCTATCTTATCCTGAAATTTAAGATTATAGAGTGTTCATGTTTTGGACTGTCCAATGTTGAACCTAAATCACCAATCTAATGCCATTCCTTAGCATTCCAATGTAGTTAGTCTACATAACAATTTATAGTTTTGTTTACATTTCACTGAAGCCTTAAACCATATCACCCTTGTGGTTTAGAAATTTCTCATAAACACTCTTGTCTTTTGTATAACTCTGTTATGTGGTTTAAAAACTCTTGTTTGCACCCATGTAGACATCCTATGGTTTGTTATTCCTTTGTATAGACATTTGACATCCATAAAACATAATACCCTTATCAAAGAAATTTTGACATCTAAAACACCCAACACCCACAGATAATGTCATGTGCATTATATTTAACTTAATAAAAATGTATCAAAATTGAGATATTTCTTCCAATGTTAGTGCACCTCTAAAACAATTAAACTAATACAACCTGCATATGTTAAACATTTACATAAAAAGAATTTGAAGGCAAGCATAAGGCAGGTGCAATAACATAAATTTGTTATTTCTTTTGTCCTCACTGGTACCATCTATTATGCACTGATTTTATTACTTGCCCTCAAATAAAACAAAAAACAATAAGATAAGTGTAAAGACATAAATTGCCACCAACGATTGTGTTACTTACTTAAACAACATATCATGTACTGCTTGTGTTACTTTTCCTAACAAAAAAAAAGACAATTTTTATAACCAAATTTGAAAACTTTGCATGCCACCTAAATTCAATTTCTTATAGCATTATTAGTCTTATATTTTCTCCCATTCTCTTTGCCTTTTGGGGTCTGACAACTTTCTTTATGAATTGTGGAGACTCCACTTCAATATCATAAGGCTCATCTATTTCAACTCATTAATTTTCACATAAAAATGGTTAAAATCAAGAAAAAATAATTTAGACTTACGTATACATGTAATTACAATAAGTAGTGAAGTTCACCTATTATTGGGAACAACTAATAAACATATACTTATCTTAGACATCTATATGGATTATGTGTTAGTTGGCACCATAAAGTTGCATTTGGTTTGGTTATTATGAAATATTACATTTTCATGACTTCTTTCTTTGATAGGTATTCCATAGAAATTGTGCTAAAAATGAAGAAACAATAGAAAAAGTGAAAATGAAGATTCAAGGTCTCAAGTAGAATATAACATCACTTCAATACAACTTCGAAGTATATCTTAGAAGCGAGATTAAATTGCTAGACAAATGTGGAGTGATTATATTAGTTCTAATTTATTTATGTTTCTTTTTGTAAATGGTAGTACTATTATGTTTTGAAGAATTATAATATGATAGACATATTTTATTGATTAGAATGACTTACATAATTTTCTAATTTCTATAATTTTTAATTATATTAATTTGAATATATTTTATTTCTAGCTATAATGAAAAATAATTAATTTAAAAACATATATATTATATTAAAAATTGTTAACATAAGAGTATAATTACAAAAATAAAAATAGAATGATAAAACCAAACATGTTTTTGTTTCAGTTTTTATTACAAATCTCAATTAGATAGGTTTTTTCATTTTTTTCATATTAGAAATCTCAAACAAATAGGTTTTTATTTTTAATTAGAAAACAAAACCCAAAAACTAGAAACCACAATAGAAAAATAGAAGTATAGCTTTCATATAATTGTATTTGGTATCTATATGATTAGTTTCATAATGAAATTTTGGGCCTTTGATTTAAGCAATTACTCTTGACTATCACACTTGGTTATTACTGGATCAACCTCGTTCTTGATGACTCCCAAATTTAAGAATAATCTAAATTGAACAATTTCTTGTACTGTTGCTAAAAATGTTATAAGTTAAACTCATATTGCAAATAAGGCAACACACGATTGTTTCTTACTTTTTATACACCATTATTAAGTAAGAAAATAAATTTAGAGGTAATTTTTCCCTCATCTAAATCTCCTCCCTAATTCGCATTTGTATACCCTTGTATATATAGCTCGTTAATTTGGAAACATAATTCATAATCAACATTAACTTTTAGATACCTCAATTTCTCTCTATTGCTTTCCAATATGCTTGTCCTAGATTTGACTGATATCTTTCCATCATTTCAATAGCTTAACGAATATTTGGCCTTGTACATATCATTGTATACTGAATTGGAATAGGAAACTTTCTTCATTTGCTCCCTTTCTTATGGTGTAGATGGGCAAAACTTCGTACTAAGACCTTCACCTTTAGTAATAGGGTTTAATTAGTTTACGATCTTGCATATATAATCATTCGAAATTTTTTTAATATAGGTTGCTTAAGAAAGTGATAATTATCTCTTTAGATGATCTCTTAAAATCTTAATAATAAGAATATATGTAGCTTTACCAGTCTTTTATCCCAAATTTGTATGACAACTAGTTTTTGATTTGCTTGACAAACTCATAATCAATACAAATGATCAAAGTGTATTCACATAAAGATATAATCACAAATGTATCTTTGGATCTCTTAATATATACACAGAGACCTTCATCAAGAATATGAAAATTAGATAAAATTAATACATTGTAATATGAAAATTAGACAAAATAATTACATTATAAAAATGAATGTACCACTACTTTGAGAACTACTTCAAATCATAAATTGGTTTTAATAACTAACATATTTTTTATTCTTTGTATGTCTTATTGAAGCATACAAGTTATTTCACATAGATTTCTTCTTCTAATTCTCCATTTAGAAAAGTAAACTTTACATCCATTTGACATATTCAAAGATACAAATTGGCTATTATAGCCAAGATTAGAAAAATTAAAGCAAACTTCAACAAGTGAAAATGTCTCCTTATAATCAATTCTCTCCTGTTATGTATGTCCTTTAATCATAAGGCATGCCATGTATCTTTTAATACTGTCATTAGTGTTTTGTTCTATTCTGAGAACCCATTAATTCCCAATAGCTTGTGCCCAATAGGGAGATAACCAAGTCCTATACTTGATTTGAGCTTAAAGAAGTCATTTCTTCTTTCATTGCTTTCATCCATTCTTTTTTAACATGACTATTAAGAGCCTTATGTACATATTTTGGCTCATACTCTTCTTGTAGGATAGTCATATGAATTTTCTTTCAATTTTAAAATGATGTTGGGGAATTATTACACAATCACTATTACATAAACACGGTTTATGAGAAACAGATTCATGAACATCTTAATTACTCTCATTGGGATCAGATACAGTGGGTAAACTTTTAATGGGTTATAACCTTAATTGTTCTTAAGTTAATTCTTTAAGTTCTAGACTTGATGATTCCCCATATTATAATCATTATAATTTAGATTCTTATTTAGAAATAGGTCTTTTCTTATTTCACCTTGCTTTGGAAAGTCATTGTCTAAAAATGTGACATCTCATTATTCAAATTCAATTACTCCTCCATTACCTCATTCACCATGAACACATTTTTTTTATTATTCAAAGTATCAATGCTTTTCTTCCCTTTTAGGCCTAGTTTCATATATTTGTAAGAGAGTTTATGAATGTAAGTAGCACACCCCATAGTTTTGGACTTGTCATGTTAAGTTTGCTACTTATCTATAACTCATAAGGAGTGTTCATAACTAATTTTCTAAGCATTTAATTAAGTATATAAGTGACTATAAGCAATGTATCGGCTCAGTAGGTAATTGGTAAATTTATTTATGTCATCATTGACCTAACTATTTTTAGTAACATTACTTTTTGTCTTCCCACAATGCCATTTGTTGTAGGAATCGAGAAGTAGTTAATTATCTTTCTATTCATTTTTCATCATATAACAACTTGAAATTATCAAACAAGCATTCTTGTCCTCGATCAATTCTTAATTCTTTTATTCTATTGTCTAATTGATCATCTACTAAATGCCCTTGATCAATTCTTATTTCTTTTATTTTATTGTCTAATTGATCATATACTAAATTCATAAATACAAAATAATTTTATATTTATTTTATTATAATTTTTACCTAGTTAGTATGTACTATTTAATTTTATATATTTTTAAAAATTAGACTATTTAGCAAAAATGTGAACACTTAAATGAATTTTCAACGTAGACTAATACGATTACATTAAGCATAATTTTTAAGCAAAAAAGAGAATTTTGTTTATTAAAATTTTTATTAAATGATGTGAATTTAACAAGTATAAACCTTATCTCTATTGGAGTTATGTAAATATAGTGCCTTAGAAAGTAAGTGTCTTTGCTAATAACTTAATCTTCTTCCAATTACTTTTTGTAATGAAAATATTTATTATTAATAAAACATAAGAATTTGGTTTTATTTATATGAGCATAATATAACCAGTCATAAGGTGCCAAGATTCTTTTGTTAGTAATATACATATACACAAAGATGTATGGAAAACATGTATATTATTAGAATCTAAATTAATTGATTCACAATTTAATAATCAAGTTGGTCGCTTGATTATGGTTTAGACTGTAGTGTTGCAATTTATCTCCGTACAAATAAAGGAGTTTGCTTTAAGAGAATGATGAGTTTCATATCATGATAGTAGTTGACTATCGATAATGACACTATTAAATAAATATGGAATCATGTATGTTTTTAAAGAATAAAGTAGGTCGTTACTTTAATCTTAAAACATACACATTAGCATTCTTTTATTATGAACCACAATCTTGAATAGTAGTGAACTCATCATATGTGTTTTATTATAATTCTTGATATGATCGGAATGGATTTTTACAGAGTATCAATCTAGTGTTTACATGTTGGAATTATTAATTGAAACATGTATCAGGGAACATTCACTCAAAGAGATTATAGTGATATTATCACTTCTAGATATTTTACAGAGATTGGTGATTAAATTGGCGTTAATAATTTGATAGACTAGCTATCCATCAAGTCTTAACACCAAGATGAGATCCTGTGTGTTAATCACTATATAAAGTGAAGCGGGAGATCTAAAAGGAAAAACCAACAAAAGGGCAAAATAGTAATTTTATCCTTTGTTATGCGGATGGTTATAATATGGTTCATAATAGAGTTTGCAATTGGACATCTTATTTGAAATATTTGTTCTCATAATATTTAATAATTCAAGAGTTCAGCTAATTGTCTTTAGTGAAATGACATTTGGTTAATAAACTGGAATTAATTATAATGAGATTAAATTAATTCTGAGCTTATTGAAGCTTGAATTATATAAGTCCAATTAGATTCCCCACTTGGCTTCTTGAAAAAGGTTATCAAGCAAAGTAAGAAATATAAATAGATGTTACCAGAAAGAAAATACAAAAGGAAATGACCGAATTAGATTCAGGATAATACTACTGGAACAATTTAATTAAGAGTTAATTGAATTGGGTATTAAGCCCATGATTAAATGTTGGGTTACTCTAATTAAGTGTTAATTAGAAGCCCAAAGTGAACATTTAATATTAGGCGAGATTTTTGTTTGATTTAATTAATTAGATTAATTAAATCAAAACAAAATTTGTAAAGACACAAAAAGGAAGGCAAAAATCGAAAACTACATGATGTAGTTTTCGGTTTTATGTAGCTAAATTTTATGGCTGCTCATTTAGCATTAAATTGCTAAATATAAGATGAGTTTTTATCATGCTTCATCATCATTAAATGGTTTAATAATGTCTTCATTATATGGTTTAATGATCTTATCATTAAATAGTTTAATGATTGTCATTTAATATTGGCATGTAGAAAAACTTGTAAACCTTTTAGCATTCTTTTAATTAAAGAAGGAAGTAATGCATTTGATGTTCTCTCTCCCTGCTTTCATTTGTTAACCGAAAATGGGTATCTTGTTTTTGGTTTTTTTTTCTTTTCATCTAGCCATATTAAACAAATGAGAAGGTCTCACTTATTGCTCTCTCTTTCATTTTTGATTAAGTGAAAGAAGTGCTAATCACCCTCTCCTTCTTCCTTTTGCCGAAATTAGTAATGAGAAGAGTCTCTCATTTTCTTTCTTTCAACTAAGGAAAATCTCTTCAATATTTCTTCTCCTTTTTCCACCAAAGGATCTTGTTAACCAAGTTGTCCAAGGAGAACAAGTGGTGGATTGGATTAGTTGAGGATACAATAGCAAGGAGAGGATAACACAGCGAGGAGTTAAAGTTGTAACAAAGGAGTCAGTAATATTTCGATCTTGTTCTTATGCTATTTATTTTTCTAATACCGTATCATGTATGGATTAAAAATGTTGATTTGGTTATTATGCTTTCGCTGCATTTTGATTTCGGAAAAAGTTTTTGAAATCTACCGTTTTGTTAAATCTAGTATGCTTTTGTTTTCGATCCAATAATCTCAATAATCAAAATGGAAGTTTAAATCTTGTAATAAATAATGATCATTTAGAAATCCATTTAACTTGACTTTGGATTTAAGGGTTACAAGAAAAAAATGGTATCAACATTAAATAAATATAAATGTTAAAGATATAAGCATCTCTTATAGTTTAAGAAATTGTAGAAAAATTCCCTGATCTTTAAAATTTTAGAAAAGAAAACTCCTTCTAGTTTCAGTTTTTTAGAAAAAATTATTCTTTTAAACTTTAGATAAAAAAATAATGACAAAATATATGTACTATGACATCAGATATGGACAAATCAAATGCTATTTATATGAGGATTTAACATAACTCTTAAGTTTAAATCGAAATAATTAAATCTGACACAAATAAATAATTTATTATAATCTTAATTATTAATTTAAGTTAAATTTAATTTATTGAGGCTAGGTCTAAAAATTAAATGGAGTTATCATATTATTAACATTTGATTAGTTCATGCCTGACTTCATATTATTAGTGTAGAAAAATTAGATAAAGTTTTTTTGAGAATTTAAAAGATTGGAAAATTTTTCTGAAATTTTTTAGCCTACATGAGGGGTACATGTGTTTTACCCTAATTACAATGTAGAAGTCATGGCTTTTCCATACCTTGCCTATTTACAGCGTTGGTCAAGTGTTGCACTTAAGTAGGAATGTGTAAAACAGGGGAAATTTCACTGCACGTAGTTTATGAAGTCTTTTTGAGTATAGGAGGGCTTATATCTCAATCCCCTTTAAAGTATTTTTAAATTTTAGTAATTATGGTAGTAAGTGTAGGTTGTGTTGTTATAAGAACAGATAAGTTTGTGAGTTTGTCGTTAGGTTTTTCACCCAAAGCTCAAGCTAATCTTAATTGTAATGGGCTGTATCATGGGCTAGAACAGATACGTTGTGAGTGTGTCGTTAGGTTTTTCACCCAAAGCTCAAGCTAATCTTAATTGTAATGGGCTGTATCATGGGCCAGAACAGATAAGTTGTGAGTGTGTCGTTAAGTTTTTCACCCAAAGCTCAAGCTAATCTTAATTGTAATGGGCTGTATCATGGGCCATTCGGTTCTGGTCCAGTACTAATGGTACAATTTGCAGAGGTTGCGGGAAATAGGAAAAGGCCCATTCATCCCATTGACCCAACATGAACGGATAGGTCTTGGTAATGCGTAGTATTAAATTGGCTTCTTTAATCAATAATTACATTGCATCAAAAATTATTAATAAGATTATTTTATTAAAATACTTCTGATTCTTTAATTACATATGCATGACAAAAAGAAAACATATTTCCAACATTCTGCATATTTTAAAATATATTATTATTGCGTAACCATCCAACTTTAAACTTATCCTTGCTTTGGTTGGCACTGGGCTCAGTGAGAGGGGTCTCATCTCATTCCCACAAACAAAAAGATTCGGGTCATCACGTGATCTACGCTTCTTCAATGTATATGAATACGCTTAATTAATCAAAAAGGTTTTAAATTAAAAGGCACTATCGCAGACCTATGCTATAACTGATTACTGCTCCTGTCTTTTATATCTTTTGCACCGCCACTTCCTCTGCTATGTGTCGACTCTGTATTGTTCGACGAGATGCCTGAACCATGCTTTCGCTTACCACTTCTCCTATTCACTTCCGTTTTTGGCCTGATTTCTTCGCATATTTGAACACCTATTACGTACCAGTTTCTCTTTTCCACTCTAATTCCACAAGATATCAGAGGAAGACACGGGAACGGATAGTGTCCGTGCGGTTTGTTTCCGTGAGTTCGCTGGGGTTTGAGGGCGTAAAGAGCAGGAACTTTAGGGATTGTTTTTGGGCGTGTAGTAGGTTTGTGAGGAGATCCAAAAAGGATTGGGAAAGTGAGGGAGACTCTGCTTTGGAAGCGGAGATTTTGGAGTTCATGAACGATTCAGAGAACCCAGAGGCGTTTCCAAGCAAGAAACAGCTGATTGATGCTGGAAGATTTGATCTTGTGGAGTCTATTCTGAAGCAAGGAGGTTGGCTCGCAATGGGTTGGGATTTGGACGACCATGAAAACCAGAAACAGGGTATTTTCTATAATGTAGATGATGGGTGGGGTTTGCTGAGGGATGAAGAGTGCCATAACCCGTTGAACGAAGAAAGGGTTTTCGTGAACAGTGAGGAACAGTGCAGCTCTCACGCTTCTTTCTTTCACGTCGATTCTCATGCGTCAGCTTCCTCGTCGGGTAGATCACTGTGAGGCTTCTACTTTCGGTCAATTGTTAACTATTTGTAGATTACTTCGTGTTAATTGTCAGAGTAAGCTAGTGACTTGTTAGTTTTGAAGTTTGTGAAACCAAGGTAAACCTTTACGACAAACTTTATTGTCTGATTACCAACTTAGAGGTCGTGCCCCATTGTCCACTGACACTGGGATGCGGCTTGAACGCAACGGGTGGGTGAAAGGTCACAATCTTGTCATTTTCATCATTTTTGGTAATTGAGATAAGCGCGGTTCAGTTATTTTTCTTTCCAACCTTATCCGTATCTTCTTCCTCATTGTGGTGTATATATTGTTAAGCGGCTTCCCGAGTTAAGACAAAATAATTGTTACCTTTTCCATTTCAATTCGTTCCAACCTTCTCCGTATCTTCTTCCTCATTGTGGTTTATGTATTGTTAAGCGGCTTCCAGAGTTAAGACAAAATAATTGTAACTTTTTCCATTTCAAGCTCTATCCCAGTTTTTGAGTCTCCAATTTTTTCGTGATTGACCAATTCTCTGGAATCTTAGACCTTTTTTACTATACTCTTAGAGAAACAGCGGCGGAGGATGACTCAGGGATTGATGGTATACTACATAGACTGGAAAAAGAAAGGAATATGAATCTTGGTTTTGGTTTGAGAGGGAGAGCTAGCTGTACTAATGTCCAAAGTGATGATCTTAAAAATGATTGTCTCGCTGGCGCTTCAAAAAATGGGGTAAGTTCGTTTCTTATAATATTCGGTGATGAGCGTTTCCTTTAATGTTCAGTGATGAGCTCCAGTAGTTGTATGATTATACTGTAACTGTAACCTGGTGACAGGATATCGTTCTTAACATCTCTTCCTACTACTAATGCCATTCCATTAATGAAACGATTGGTGGACCAATCATCCGAAACTATTTTGTATTAATGTTTCAACTTTTGTTCATGTTAAGCATCCTGTTGGATTCATTGGGTATTATTATCATTTGAAACCCATGAAATATTGATCAATTTGAGGGACAAATGACTGAAATCTGAATTATAATTGTACTGTAAAATAATGAGCAAGTTTCTCATAGCATGCAAGCATAAAGAACAAGATGAACCAAGCTAAAGCACTATATAGAGATCTTCAATTTACACGAGAGAAAAAAAAATATAATATGATACAGTTACTACTTTCCACCGTAGCCAATTTAAATGTCAATAATTTAGTAGTTTTGTTTCTGAAATTGTCTATCATCAAATTAAGTTCAAACCAATGAATGGACAGATGGGTTAGGTATTAATTAGTCTGTTTAATTTTTCTGTTTGAATGTCCATCTTCATTAGTTTCCTATGTTCAATAAAAGATTGGAGCAGCTTCATGCTTGTTCTTTACCCTACTTGGGCTTTTTGTTTTATTGCAAAAGACAGTTGCTGGCCTAACAAGAAGCAACAAATTTGGTTCATTAAGCCCCAAAAACAATGTAGCCTCTGACACAGTGGATCATATTGGCCACAAAAGTACGTCCTCGAGTTTTGATGGCCACAATAACTCACTAAAGTTAGATATGAAGAGGACTTGGGGCATTCAGAGAAAAGGGAATTCAGATATGGAATTTGAAGGTATCCCATTGGCTGCTTTAGCAGGTTTCATTGCTAAACATCTCAGGTCTACTAACTACTTCACCTGTATGCAATGTGCAGCTGATGAATTTCCTCCTAATGCAGTGGAGTCTAAGGTGGGTGATTTAGGAGATGAAATATTTGGAGTAAGGGTGGTTTCTAAATCATCTCCAAACAGTACGGAAGAATTCTGCCATGAAAGGATTTGTCACAATGACATAAAAAGCCGCCTTCAACACCTTGAGTTGGAGCTTTCCACGGTACTTAAAACATTGAAGTCAAACACCAGTGAACGTGCATTTACAATTGTGGGTACCTGATATCTATGTTTTATGTCCACATTTTATTTTATTCTGTTTGTTGATAACCTTCACTTTGTATATTTGTTTTCACAAATGAAACAAATTTTGTATGTTGCTGGCATGGTTACTTTTATGTTTCTATTTTGTAAATGGTTGCTTATATATTGTTTAGCATGAGGGTATGAGAATTATTTGAACACTTGTTAATTTAAGTGATCACTGCTATTGATTTAATCATGATTTGGTCACCATGTACAACCTAGTACTGAAGGTCTATGATTAAGCTTTATTCATAGGTTAGACTTAGAATTTTCTCACCTTTTGCACAGCACATTGGCAGATGGTTCCTTTAGTGTTCTTTAACCTCGAGATTTATTTTGCATTAGGGTGATGAGAACACCACAGACAATTTGCTTAAGCTTTCTGATGCTTGGGAGTTCCAAGAAAACGAGATCATGAATGCTGAAGATAAACTGCGCTCTGTACGGGCAAAACTAGCAGTATTAGATGGGAAAATGGCACTTGCAGTAATGTATGTACAAATTTATTAGTGCCATGGTACTTAGCTCTAGTTTTACTTTAACAATGTCTTGTTATGATTCTCACAGTGATGCTCAAAAGATAGTAGAAGAGAAACAGAAGAAGGTTGATAATGTTCGCAGAGCCTTACAAATTCTTCGTACTGCTTGCATAGTATGGCCTAATCCTGCCTCAGAGGTGCTCTTATCAGGATCTTTTGATGGTTGGACCACCCAGGTTTGTTCCCATGTCACTTGCTCAGTCAGAATTACTGGTACCATGTGAGTAATGACCATTTCCTTTATTGCATTGCAGAGAAAGATGGAAAAGTCAAGTACGGGCATCTTCTCCTTGTATTTAAAGTTATATCCAGGTCGTTATGAGGTAAGTCATTTTCCAACTTGATTTTATGTAGTTCATAGGTGCTTATTTCCTTGAACGAGAGTTTTCTCAGCATTTTACCTTACGACACAGATTAAGTTCATAGTTGATGGTGACTGGAGGATTGATCCCCTGCGTCCTGTTGTCAACAATGGAGGATTCGACAACAATTTACTAATCATCACTTGAGTAGATAGAGTTAATGGTGGGCGTTGAGAAGACAAAACCAATACATATGACAGATCTTTTTATTCGTTGCCTTGTATATACAGATGGTTTAAAAAGTCGAGTTGTGAAGGGAGTCTCCTCCATATTTTCCAATTAAAACTCATTCCAAACCTCTTTGGACATATTTATGTAGAAAAGCTTTTCCATGTAAAATATAGGTGATGGAATGCTAGATGGACGATTCCATCATTCACCTGCTAATTCCAGCATAAAATTCTTGTTTGAACCTTTTTACCTTTTCAGCTGCCAACTTAGTGGTACGTCCTCAATCAGTTCCTCTCCAGTTTAATCAAATTAATTTTGGTCTCTCTTCAAACTAGTCCAAACTCAAAAGCTAAATATATATAATAAACTCGTTCATAATGTAACTTTCTTATGTTTTTAAATTGGTCTATATCATGGCTGAGGAATTAAAAAGAATTATTTTCCTTCCTCAACGATTGAAATATAAAATTAGAAAGGTGAGCAGACCGGTTGAACCACGAGAAGGGTGAATGTGGGATCTCGGAAATTCGTTACGAACTGAAGCTATTGAACTTAAGATGAGCATGTGGGATCTCGGAAATTCCTCACGAATTGAAGCTATTGAACTTAAGATGAGCATGTCGGATCTCGGAAATTCGTCACGAATTGAAGCTATTGAACTTAAGATGAGCAGCTTACTCACTTGATCACCTATTTGTATAAGGTATTTAAGTACGAATTGGATTATGTATATGAATTTGAATGAGTTTCATTTCATATAATCCGAACATCACTTTTGGTACCTACGGAGTAAACTTTCATTTCCGCTCTATGTCGTATTTTTGTAAGAGCCCACACTCGTACTCAGTATAATAATGGTGTTTTGATATGCTGATCGAACCGTGAACCCACTCTCTTGCAGAAAATCATTGGTAGATCAACCTGAGATGTAAATCCAAAACATCTTACATTGACGAGGTAAATCATACCAAGAGATCATGTTTACAAGATATCACGATTTATTCTGAGAGTTAAACCATAATTTAGGTTCTGTCAAAACATAAAATATCGCTTCCATGAAGACCAATTATGTCTTGCCTACACTTGCTTAGTTGCTTTCCCTAAACCAAAACTTCAATTGTAGATAACTTTGTACGGCTTTCCTCAAATCATTCTCATGTCTTTATTGGACTTAAATGTCTGTACCTGTGTGCTTGACGATCGTCCAAGGAAATGCTAAACTACTTACATTTATCAAGCTGTGGCATGAACAATGAACTACACTTTACATTTATGAAGCTGTGGTATGAACAATGAACTACACTTCTTCGGTATTCTAAGGGATTTGATAACTCTCATCTAGTACTTAGTATGGAAGTTGTTACATTACAGGGGACCCTGCGGCAAGGTTCCAAGATCTCGGGAGCTTCCATAATATTATGCCCTGAAGAGGACCTTTAACACATTCAGCTATATGCAACAAACAAACTACCGAGAGTAGTTTCATGATATTACACCTTGCAAAATAATGTCAGAAAGTTTAACAATTTTGAGGATAGAAGTGAACCGGGCACTGAATGACTTACCATGATCTGTTACAGCATTTAGGACATGCTCTACGATTCTGAAATATTTTCAGGTTTGGTACTGGAGATTGACCTCACAAAATATGTGAATCCACTGCCACAATAAACTTCTATTCTGGATTCTTCATCCCAAACTTCATGATGCAGAGAAAGTGTTTGAGGGTTAATTTGATCACTCGTGTTCCCCAAGCCAAGTTGCCCATGTTCTCCCCAACCCCACATCTTGATTGCTCCATCCACTGTTATAAAATCACAAATGAAATAGCTAAAAAAACGAAAGCGTACTTTTTAATGATCCAATAAGAAAAGTAAATTTGAGTCTCTTAAAACTATCATTTACCTGTCACTAAAGCGGAGTGTTCAGCTCCAGCTGAAATCTGCTTAATTTTCACACCATCAAGACCAAGAACACTAAGCAACCCAGCTTCTGAGAAATATGATTTCAAGTCTAGCAATGCATTAGTAATGGAAGGCATACCAAGTTCGACATTACTTGAAATTATCTCAAAGATATACCAGAAGCATGCTTCAATAGGTTCATTTTCTCAAGATCACTAAGCACTCCATGATGGACGCCACCAAGCATAAATACCTTCCCAGCACCTGTTATAGAGATAGCCACAGGAACAGGACCATTATCAGCATATGATACACCAGATCCCCTAAATAGATACTAAGGTGAGTAGGTGTAAAGAGCATGTGAGGGTGAAATTCATGCGTCCACCTGTCAATACTAAGGCATGATTCCATCCAAGAGCAACTCCCGTGAATGACAATGGTGAAAGGAGACGCTTAGGAGTGTTAGAATCCGAAGTGCCAGCAAACCCTCTTCCCCAGGTGTAAAGATGCCCATCAGCTGATGGGACCAGTAGACATCATAGTATATTTTGAAGAAAAAAAAATCAAGCTTATTTTGAAATCAATGCTTCAATCAAAACCGGAAAGTAACTGCTCTCACCAGATAATGCTGCACTGTGATCTCCATTTGCACTGATGCTGACAATTTTAATATCTTCAATTCCACATGTAACTTGAGGAAGATTTACTGATTTGATTTTATCTCTACAAATTCCCAGTTGACCACGTTTCCCAGAACCAAAACCATAAACTTGGGTCTGTGAATAATCTGCATAGAAATGAGAAGAACCAACTTGAACTGAATGAATTGGTTAGATTAATGTTCTGAAAATATAAACCTGGTTTACCAGAATTGGGGATTTAAGTCCCAAGTTAAGCCAAGTCACTTCATTGAACCGCAAGCAAGTCACTTACCAAAGTTTGCCACAGAGAAATCAATCTTGATGTCCTTCATTAGTTAAGCAACAGATCATGCTTATCCTGCTGTTTGTGTATGTTTTCTTAACCAAATATATCAAAGAACTTGAAGGAAATATATACATTCCATCTCCATCTACTTATAAATTTTAATTAAATAGTTGGAAGCAATATTTGTAACAAGATATCCCAATTCCTAACCACAATGAAAGGGGCCTTCTATCATAGTTGATCACATTGCAACTCCAAAACATGGAAGAACAGACAACAATCCATTTACCTCTCAATAAGACAAGTGAATGTCGCATGCCACATGCTATCTGCTCAACATGGTCATTACCAAAGAACGAGACTTTAACAGGAGTACAATATGATCCATAATCACCATGTCCAAGCTGGCCAAACGAGCCATCTCCACAAGTGAAAAGGCACCCTGAGTCTGAAAAGAGATACAAGCATAGAAGGTTTCAGTAAACAACAGCTATAAAACGAAACTTAGACCTATTCTCCATTGAATCCACATCCGATTTGGACATAAAGAATAAATTTTAACAGTAAGAAAGTAACTAAAGGGCCTAGCATATAATAGGAAAGTCACAGGTTACAAAATTCATTACATTGGAAGGAATTGATGTCATGATATACCAGGATGAACCTGAAACAAAACCAGAGTGATTCCATCCAGCAGAGACATGAGTTATCACATAGCTCTCCAAGAATTTCACAGGCACTGGATATAAGCAATTGACCATCTCTCCATGGCCTAGTTGCCCAGAAGTCCCCCTACCCCATGTCAGAACTCTTCCATCTACAAATCAACTCATCGAAACATTTACGTAAGAAATCAAGCAGGAAACTAATTAGGACAAATTTTTGATGAGTTCATATGAAGTAACACCGAAATAAAAACAAGCATCCAAAAGGGTCAGTACATACCAGAGATCAAGGCAAGAACATGAGCACCGCCGCAGGCGAGCATGGAGATGGGTTTTCTGGAAAGTGAAGGGAGGTGGAGGAGTTGAGGGCTGTGTTCGTCCTCGAGCTTGCCGGTGCCCAACTGTCCATCGGTTCCCGCCCCGCAACTCCAGACTTCTTGCTTTCGTATGTTTACATGCTCTGTGACTTCTTGTTTTCTTCTTTCCTTGTCTTCCATAATTGGAATCTCTCACAAGTCACAACTTTCTG
The DNA here is from genome assembly GCA_025504915.1 of Erythroxylum reticulatum. NCBI lineage: Eukaryota > Viridiplantae > Streptophyta > Magnoliopsida > Malpighiales > Erythroxylaceae > Erythroxylum > Erythroxylum reticulatum. The sequence continues at coordinate 13,138,977 of JANSVA010000003.1, forward strand.
GATGGCCACTAGCAAGCGTCAAAACCTGTCCTGCGTAGCCAAATCTTGGGAGATTAGCACAAGACACACGATTTCAGTAGCTTGGAGAATCTAATACAGAAGTTTTGATGATTTTATTATCGTGCTTTTAATTCAAAACATTATCTTTTTCAAAGTCGATATATTTATAATTGTTAAAGATGTATGATTTTAGCGGTTTTAATAAATTATTTAATTAAGTGAATCGAATTTAATTCGAATAAAGGTAATAAAATAGTTAAATAAAAGATCTAGATTGGTTAAATTTTAGAGAAAAAATTGGCCTCAATCAGTATACACCACCTTATTTTGAGCCGCCTGATATAGATATTACATATACATAGTTAAAAGTCACTTGCAGCTGCTAAAAGATATCACAGACGTAGCTTATTAAGCAGTTCACGTGTTAAAAAAGCTGCAAAAAAGCATCAATTGAGAGGCGGTGAGCAAGTTACCATAGAAATAGGATCGTTTCAATTTCGAAAACTCATTTACAGTCATGAATTGAATTCCATTCTTCGTCAGTTTTAAAATCTAAACCCTGGTGAAATTTGTGAAGGGAAAACAAACAAAAAAAAGCTTCTTCAAACAAATGGAGTCTATTTTTGTAGAATATTAGATTGTTTAGTATGTAGGCGCGACAAGCAAAGCATCAAGAACAAAAAGAGGTGCAGTTCCACCATTTATTCTCTGAAATGGGCAAGTCTTTTGCAGAATTAGACCATTATAAATGAAGACAATGGTTCATTTAGTACCGAGTTCGCGGGTTTCATTGTTTCATATGTTACGGAAACATATTTTGTTTTAGCGTACTCTCATTCTTTGATAAAATCCTTAACCAAATCAATCTCAGACCAGCTTGGAAACATTGTAAGAAGTTCAGTATGGCCAAAAATGATACACCATGTCTCAAGTAACGACATTGTCAGTTACGAAAATCGATTAAATATGCATGTCTAAGATAATCAACACAACCAAAGCATCCATAAAGCATTACATTTATGGAAAAGCATCACTAAAAAATGAAAATAACATAACCTAACTTCAGCTCCAACCCAACCTCTTCTAAGCTGCTAACCTTCCAAGCTACTCCAACACACATTTAAGGTCCTATTCATTCAAATGATCTCGCAAAACTCACTAGAACATATTTCCCGATTGAGGAAAAAGCCCAAAACTTCTACAGAATGTCATCATAAGCAACAATTTCCCTGCCTTTGAAAGGAGTCTGTAACGTTGATGAACTATCAACACCACCATCCCCACCACCAGCTCTAACAGGACTAGCTCTAGGATCTACTATAGTTGAAGCAAGCTTCTTATCCCTACCATGTCTGCTTAATGGTAACCCAGCCCGTAGAAGCTTAGACCACGTATTGGCCTTGGTACCTCCAATCCCAACTCCTTCCCTCCATTGTGCAAGCGGATCCGTCGCCCAAATTACCTGTACCTGTAACAAGCTCATGCAAAAATCCCATAAACTAGATCAAATTCGAGCAATGAAAGCTAACAGTCCCTAAACTATGTAAAATTGATATCTTGCGTGAATTGTCACCAAATCTAAGTCCAATATGAGCAAATTACAGTGAAACTAATGACTACAAAATAAGTTACTGATTTTCCCGTACTTTCGTGAGAAACCCAAATGTCAAGACCCAAAGTCCGAACTAGAAAACCTAGCCTGGAATCAACTCAATTCAAGCAAATTAACTAGAAACAAAAAGGTAGAACCTTATAATTTTCTCGAACTGCCCAACAACTAAACAGTGTGAAAGCAGATATTGTGAAGAGCATACTCTTTGTGAATCAACGGTAATACCAAAGGAGGCGTCAAGAGAAGCGGCAATAGCTGCTTCAGCGGAGTCCTTGGACCGGTACGTGATGTATCCAACGCCGTTTCGGTCAATGCGAATTCGAGAAATTGAGCCGTAGATCTCGAACCGAGACTTCAGGTCAAGCACCGAGCAGTCCGGCGGCAAACCCATGACAACCAACGCAGGAGGCGGGGGAGGCTTAGTGGAGGGCCCTTCGTCTCCATCGTCTCCTGAAACCGGCGGCAAAGGGCGGCGGCGCTTTGGGAGTGGACCGCCGCGGTCGTGGCGAGAGAAGTAGGGTTTGTCTCTTTTACGGCTCATGAGAAAACTACGTAAGTGTGTGTTTGAGAATTGAGAAATAGATCCTGGGAAGCTTTGTTCGGATGGGTTAGGGCTCAGGACTTGTGTTCCAGAGCGTTGACTACAAGTCCCCAGGCTGCGCGCGTGGTGAACTGTGTAAGTATCACTTCTGTTCTGTTCAAGGATCCGTAGCCGTGGGCTTTTGAACGACACCGTATGATTACGGGCAATGGGCAGCAAATTGGAGTGCATTTTTGATTTCCCATCTCCGGTGGCTCCAAATACAATAGCCCTTTGGTTACGGAGAAAATAATGGCAAGTTCAATCCATCTAATCAGATCGTGTGAAAATTATGATGTGTGTAAGTCTTATGAGACTTGAATCCAACCCCTTAAAGAGCATTGTTAACTATTATTACAGGGATAGAAAGGCATTATACACTCTTCACTGGTTAATACCCACGTAACGAAATAGGTGTAGACTTTTTAAAACAAATTATAATTATAAGTAACACAATCTATGTATAAAGTGTGACATGGAGTGGTGTATATGGGAAATATTACTGACATGATTGTCAACTATGCGGAAGTGTTTGTATTCCATTAGTTTCTAAACAAAAAGACGGGGGATTGGGGATCTTAAATGGCAGCCATTTGTGCTTTACTTGGAAGAAAGAGCTGGCCTGTGAAAGAATTTCGATGGCTGTACCTTTTCCTTGGACTTCATAGCTTCTATTCTTTATGTGCCATTTTGGCCGGCAGTTGTGTTGCTTAACTTACCAGTCAATCTTGGTCTCCAGTACGCAGTCGTTTCTGGTATTTTATCCTCTTCTTTATGTACACTGTTATGTGGAGCATCCTTCGGAACATAAGAAAATATTTTATATCTTCGAACTGAGGTTCGTCGCTGCACATTGGATAATCTTAGGATTTGCTTCCCTCCAGGAATTTTTGACACCCTTTTGCGAAGATTGTCATTATAAAGCAACTTAAACCTGAGAGGAAAGAAAGAATTGAGGTGTGAGTGGTCATTTATATAAACTTGGAAAACTATTAACAGGCGAGACTGTGCCTGAAATTTGTATGGAATTGGAAATTGCACTTCCACAAGGACATCAAGGAGCGAATGACTGAACATGTGGTCTCTTACCCAACGTTTGGTTACTGTCCTCAGGAGTGAGGACAATGGACAAGGACACCAAAGTTCTGTCCTTCAGGATGTTT
>JANSVA010000003.1:13161115-13171338 GCA_025504915.1 Erythroxylum reticulatum
GTCATTATTATATTAAGGTTAGACATTAATAAAGCATAAAAAGACTAACACAAGTTTTATTTTTTCTTATAAAGAAAGTAATTAATCTTATAGACTAAAGTATGGAGATACTTAAACAAATATGTAAGTACTTGTTAGAGAACAAATTCACTAAATCGACCTCAATATAAGAAATTTATTTAGAACATTACTTGTATGCCTATGAAAATTTTCAATGAGATGATTCTATAAGTGATAATTTGACGTAAGGTCTCCAAAGTTATCTTGTATTGGAATTGCTAAGTTTCGATATCACTTATAACTTATTTTATTCTCAGGTATTTCAGTCAATCGTCATTGAATGTAGCATGAATTATATAAAGGTAGTTGAGTGATCAAAATATGATTCATCACTCTAAAGTAATTAGGGAGAATTTTTTGTTGTTCTCGATTAGTATTGATTCGGGAAATCTTTAGCTAAGGTGAAATGAATTTTGTAAACAGTTTACAATTTTCATTTATAGAATTTATAGCTAAAGACAGAGAACTAATATTATTAACTCAAAATAGGGTATAAATTAATTTTATGTTCTATATCTAATTAAAATGTTATATGATAAAATGATTAATTTATATGAAAAAATCATGTACAGAAAGGTTAATCAAAATCACTTTAGTGTTCGTAAATATGTGGGTAGTTATAATGTGTTGTTAAACGTCAATCTTAATATATGATTATAAATTATTTAATTAGAAAATTAAAGATAAATTAAAAAATGAGTTTTTAATTTATCTAATTTTACTTCTTATTCTAATTTATAATCATTGTCAACATATTTGAAAACCTAATGAGTCTCACATAAAGAAATGGTTCAAGAGAACAAAGATATTTTAATCAAGTTCGACTTGATTGTAAAGTCTGAAAAATTTTATGATTAAATATGAGATATTTAATAAATAGGGATCAATATAAGATTTTGGAGCTTATTTGGACATAACTGATATTTAATTGGAATTTAAAATTTAATTGAAATTAGAATTTATTTTCAAGTAATTTACTAAAATGTCTGAAATTTGTTATAAATAGACTTAAGTTCTAATAAAACTAGCACTTCTTGCTTAACCTTTCTGTAAAAGTCAAAGAGTTATCTTAACCGGTTTTGTTGATACCGTTAATGGTTAGTCATTTGAGTAACTACGATAGTTTAAATAGACCAGGTTCCGAAACGGTTCTAGGGATATGACAAGAATATGATCAAGTTTTGGAATAAGGTACGAATTGAGATTAATATTTTATTATGATTTATGTGTTAATCATTTTATATAATTAAAGTGATTTTGAATTTTTGAAAATTAAAAAACGAAAAATTTCATAATTATTCTGCTACGGTCGGGATTGAATCCCGTCCTAATTTTGCCAATAGCAGTATTAAAGTCAAATTCTAATTCTATAATTTGATTAAATTATTTGATTTGTTATTGATCATAAATTTTGGAATTGAAATTAAAGCCTTAAAAATGAGAATTAGATTTGACAAATTAAAGCCCCAAAAATGAGATTTAGATTTGATTGAATTTAATCTAAAAGGTTTAGATTAAAATTTAGTAGAAATATAAATCTAATTCAATTTAGAATTAAATTGTCAATTGGATTAATAATTGTTTAAAAGTTAAACAATATATTAACCAATACATGAAAAGTTCATACCCAAAACCCAAAACCTAAAACCTGGAAATTTTCTATGATGAGATTATAGCATCCTCGTGGCATGTTAAGGGATTATGAAAACAAGGAGTCATAGAAAGCCCTTCCCATAGGAAATACTTTGAATGAAGGTTGCCAGAAATCTTGTGATTGCAAGAGTTTGTGGCTGCCTGGAAAACACCATGTTTGTGGCCTTGAAAATCCAGAAAATACAGCACATAAGTTGCTGGAATTTGGAATAAGTGGTGTTATGAATGTGATCTTTGTGGACGTTGCCATAGGAGAATGTGTTGATTTTGTGGTAGCTTGTGATTGGGATTTCTGGTAAGGCAGCTACGACGTCGGAGAGTCAAGAAGATGTCGGCGGCACCAACAGCACTATGGATTGCGTTGTGAGCTGTGTGTCTTCTGTTGAAACTGCCAGATGTTGTCAGCTTGGGCATTACTTGCGTCTGGACAACAATGGGCAACGTTTGCAAGAGTAGATAGCGATGCTGGTGGATACTACCTGATGGCGGCAGCTTGGAGAATGTCGGAGCTTATATCGGAAGCTGTTGGTGGCAGCGACAACTGATCTCCACTGTTGGCGGCTTCCTGCATAGGTGAGGAAGCAGCCAATGCAAACGACATCGCGCAAGGGCAACAATTCACCAGCTACCCAGTAACAACATCGCGTAAGGACAACTGAGTCGAGGAGCTGTCGACGGCAAAATAACTAGAGGTTGCGACGACTGGAGATGATGGCACAAGGCGACGACAGTCCTTGGAGGTGGCCGCAGCAGCGGCAGATTGTAGCTAGGGTCTTTCCAAATTTTGATTTTAGGGTTTCTTAACTTGACGAAGATGGGTGTTTGGCAACTTAACTAACATATGAAGTGTTTGAACATAAGGAATACTTATTCTATGTGAGGAATAGGGTATTCTTAACATGGAATATGACTTGTTTGGCAACAAGGCTATTGTAAGTTATAACAAGTTTGTTTAGGTGCGACTTTAAGAAAGACTTAAACCTGCAAAGTAATAATTTAAATAAGGAATAATGCATTTTTAATTTAATTTAATTTTAAATATGACTTTAAAATTGTTTTAAAATTAACATTCAATTCCAAAATTTAAAGTTATTATTTTCATAATATAATTAAGATTAATAATTTATTAACTCTTTGTTTAATTTTAGAAAATTAGTTTTTAAAATTAGAATTAATTAGTTTCGATTAGATTACAATTAATTAATTAGACTTCTTAAAATTTAAAAAATTGTTTCTTAAGTAATTAAAAAAAGTGTTTCTTAATTAAATTTATTTATTTTAATATGATTGAAATAAAATTAATTTATAATTTTATTTGTTTAGAGAATTATTATTTAATTTACTTAGAAATTGTTTGTTTGCTTATGAATAATAAGTTTCTTATTTTTTTTTTACCAAAAGTATCTTTCTTGGTTAAATTTTAAAAAATGTTTTCATTTATTAATTAAAAAAGTGCTTTCTTTAATATTTTGAAAATTAGTTTTCTAACCTATTTCTAATTAATTAATAAATCAATCTCTAAATAAAATAAAAAAATTTAATTTAATTTAAAATTTTTTATTTAATTTTGAAAATAATTTCCTTTTAATATTAGAAAAAAGTTTTATAATTAAGGAAAATTAACTTCTAATGAGATTAGAAATAATTTTCTAGTTGGATTAAAACATATTATATAATTTTGAAAAAATGAGTTTCTCTAAATTATAATGAGTAAGAAAAATAATTTATTGAAAATTGTTTTTAATTAAATCTTAAAGGGTCATGATAATTAGAAATAGTTTCCATTTAGATTTGAAAATGTTTTCAAATCAAATTAAATTTCTATTTGGAATAAGAATTTAATTCATTTAGGCTATGTTAGGTTAGACATAAGGTTTTTAATGGAATTGAATGAAATGATTTATAATGGAATGGAAAGTAAATAGAGAAAATATTAGAAAATTGTTGTTTGAGAGGGAAATAAGAGTTCATAATGTAATATAGTGAACTGTTGTTTGGAAGAATAATTTATAATGTAATATAATAAAAAGTTATTTATCATTTTACATTCTATCGTGAACCTCCTTTCTCATTTTTACTGTTTAGGGTGGAATGAGATGTAATATGAAACCCTCTTCTTCCATCTCATCCTATTCTATTTCATTATAAATCATCTTCCTAAACGATAGAATAATATTACATTCTATTTCATTCTATTAATAAACCCCAACCAAACATAGGGTTAGGAATTAATGAGTTTAATCTAATTTAATTTTTCCAAATAGTTGAAAATATTATTTTAAATTATGAAGATCAATAACTAGAATCAAATTTATGCATATAATTTGATCATAGTTTACATGTGTGTGTGTGTGTATATATATATATATTTGGATACATGTTAAATTGTATGTTTTGTATGAGTAATATTTTACATATAATTTTGTGTTTGATGAGACGAATGAAATTAAATCTCTCGTTAAAATATTAAGTATACGTTGAGAACGTGATTGTTGTCTTCTATTGTTAAAAGCATAAACTAGAGTTCTATCTATTGTTAGGATTGTTGAGCAAACTCAAGGCAGCTTTTACTCGAATATGTTTAGTCTAATGACAGTGGGTGCTACTAAACTAAATTTGTGTGATTTGAATGAGTAAACTTATAATCACGTGAATTTAGAGGCAGGGTTAGGAATAACATACAAGATATGTTTTGGTAAGAGTTGTCACCTAACGAATCTAGGAGTCACATAAGATGTGAATGATAAAATTATTATCTACCTAATTTAAGTTTAGTTGGTTTATTGAGCAATCTAAAGATCAACTATATTTGAATGAGATCCTAGCCCATTAGAAAGATTAGAGCAATCTTTCCGAATAGTAGTGAGGGTTATTGTTTAGAGCAAAATAGTGAGAGTAACCAAAAATATGATTAAAGTCCTAAAGTCATTTAGTAGTCTTAATATATTATTAATTACTTCTTTTTTCTTATATTTATATTTTATTTTGAATGGAATTTACCTTGTTTAGTATAAGTGATATTAAGTTAGTAAACCAAATTTCTTAAACATACGTTATGTTTAATAAGAGCTCTTAAAGTTACAAAAGAAAAATTTTATGCTCATTATGCAATTTTGCTATAATCTTTGTTCAAGATTCAGTGACAGATTTCTAAAGATATGTAAAAATCATATAGATGACAAAATATATTAGCATTTTGAGTTGACTGATTCTTATATACTTTGATGACAACATGTAACATGTATGTCAACACCATAATAATAAGATGTAAGACGTTGCATAGAGTAGAGCTGAAAGGTATAATACCTTATTGGAATTGTTCCATTTAATTTAGCCTACTAAAAGCATAACATGGACATCAATTAAAGACATTTGCTATAGTATCATAAGAAGAAAATGATTGCATGGCTTTCTTGCCTATATGAGATATGATAGAGATAATATGTATTTCTAGTTTATACTTACAAGTATTTGATACTAAATTAAGATTCAACAGTATTAAAATGTTCAAAGCATAATAATAAATGGATTGTTAAGTAAAAGTAATTGATTCAATTTTATACAAATAGTTTGTATGTGTCAGATCAAAAGAGACTTATGCTTAACATAAATGGCAAGAATGCAAAGCTAGATAAATGAGACTATCCTTTTATGCCATGTTGGTTAAATCATCATAACGAGAATCCAAAAATTATATATAAGGATATGTCTATCCTTTTTATTTATGAATCGTATGAAACTTGTCAAGTTGAAAAATAACAAATCAATCTTTGGTGAAAAGATGATGAAGATATTAAATTGATAAATTTATACATGTGATATATTGGATGGAATAACAATTCATAAAAATAAATACTTATATTTCATCAAGTTACTAATTAATTTATGTGATATAGTCATATGTATTAAATGAAATGTTGATTTAAAATTTTGAAAAGTTCAAATTGTTTAAATCTAAGTAGAAATTAAGCATTGAGAATGCTAAAATACTTTGATAAGGTCATTGTGCTAGATTTTAAATTTTTGGTTATCTATAGGGAATAAAATGCTCTAGTGAATGTTTTCACAACTAAATTCATAAAAGTAGGGAATGTTTTCACAGCTAAATTCATAAAAGTAGGGATTTGTGTAAGGAGGAAAAAATAATACGATATATTGTATGATGCAATATTATTTTTTCTATCGCTATGCCTACTGTAATGACTTAACTCCTATAGCTCCAATTAATCAATTAGTAAGATTTCATACTAGATATGAAATCTAAGTCTTTAAAAGAGTCAAAGTTAATGATTTAAGGATATGATGCTTGATTGAAGCACATATTATCCATTAATTTTACAACTAAAATAGGTAATAAAAGGTTATGAATCCAATAATAAAAGGTTATGAGAAATCCAATAGGTTGGATATAATCTTTCAGACTTATTAAATAATGTTTGTTTCAATGAATACTTATAGGAGAATGGTTCTCAAGATAAGTAGTACGAGTAAGATGAATTTGAAGAGTTCAAATCTCATAACAGTTGGAACTAATACCTTTGTTGATACATTTGATGTATGGTTGAAAGACTACGAGGCATTAAAAGATTTACTTTTATAATAAATTCAAAGAGTTTGTTTTGGAAATAATTATGAATTTATCGTGTCTCTAAGAAGGTTAATGGGAGTGTAGTTGTCCTCTTTGGTGAGAGTATGTGGAGACATATTTCTCATAGAGAACAAAATTTCTAATTTTCAATTGCTGAAATTATAATTATACAAGAACAACTCTTATTGGATATGACAAGATAACAACTTAATTATGGGAATTAAATATATAGAGATAGATTGAAAGTTATTAACCTATTTTAAGTCTACGTATATAGATAATGTACTAAAGATGTTTAGTATTTGAGGTATCATATATATGTAAAGTATTAAAGATATCAATTATTTTATATATGAGTTGATATTTAAGTTCAAGGAGATAAGCATATTTACTTTAGAAGTAAATCCTAATTAAGGTTTAGTTTACTTAAGACAATATCATTTTAAGATTGGAAAAGTTCTAATATAGTAGTGGTTGCTAATTAAGCCATAATACAATTTTCATTTAGTAGAAATGATTAATTGGATCAATAAGTTTTTTCTTTAGTAAACTTAATATAGTTTCTTGCATTGTTTAGGATAGTAATATACTGTGAAACATTAGAGCCAATGGGCATGTAAAAGGAGCTAAGGTCTTATCAAAGATTCAAGGATGTATTTAGGTAATTTTTCTTAATTATGATGATAATTAAGAACAAAGTTATTAGATTTAAGTAAGTTCTCACAATATAGAATATTGTAAAATTATCTTATTAAGTCATTGTCCTAGTAGTAGCATGATTGTCATATGGTGATATGATATATGATACTTAAACGATTGACTTAGTGCAAGTAGGAGATTGTTGGTTTATACCCTACATCTAATTAGTTTGGTTGTCATTTAGTAGCAATAATTTAAAGAAATTATTTATCTTGTACACGTTTATATGTACATGATAAAGTTCATAGGATAATTATACATTGCAAATGAAGTTATAATGAGATTATAATTATAAGATTCATATTGTATCTATGTATTATCCCTAAATTATTCTTGGTTATTGTTTCATTAAGATTGAATATTAATAGATCGTAAAAATATTAGCACACATTTTGTTTTTTTCCCCTTATGGAGGAAGTAATCGATCTCATAGACTAAAATGGAGATACTTAAACAAACTTGTGGGTGTTTGTTAGAGAACAAGTTCACTGAACTGCCTGATATGAGAAATCCATTTGGAACATTACTTGTATGGCTATGGAAATTCTCATTATGATGATTGTATAAGTGATCTTTTGACTTAATATCTCCAAAGTTATCTTGTATAGGAATTGTTATATTTTGATACTACTTATAACCTATTCTATTAATTGGTAGTTTAGTTAGTATTCATTAGATATAGTATGAACTATATGGTAATTGAGTGATTAAGATAGAATTCATCATCCTAAAGTAATTAGAGAGAATTTTTGTTATTCTAGATTAATATTGATTCAGAAAATCTTTGGCCAATGTGAAATAAAGTTTTGTAAATAGTTTACAAATGTAATTAATTGAATCAATAGCTAATGGTAGAGAACCAATATGATTGGACTCAAAATAGAGTAGATATTAATTCCATCCTATGTGTATAATCAGAACATTGTAAGATGAAAGAATTGAACTACTTTGACATTCCTAAATATTAGAGTGGTCATGATGTGTTGCTAGACGTCAATCTTAATCTATAATTATAAATTATTTACTTGAAAAATTAAAGATAAATTAAAAGGAGTTTTAATTTATTTAATTCTAATTATGAATTCTAATTAGAATTTATAATCATTGCCAATATATTTAGGAACCTAATGTGTCCCACATAAAGAATGAGCTAAAGAAAGCAAATATATTTTAATCACGTTGGACTTAGCTGTAAAGTTTGATAAGCTTTACGATTAAATATGATATATTTAATAAATAAGGATCAATATGAGATATTGAATCTTATTCGGATATAATTGATATTTAATTAGAATTTTTTGTAATTGTAATTAAAGTTTAATTGAAATTATAATTTAATTTTAATTAAATTATTAAAATGTCCAAAACTTATTATAAATAGGCTTCAAATCTAATGGAGCTAGCACTTCTTGCTTAACCATTTCCATAAGAGTTACTTAGTATTCTCAACCTATTCTATGGATATAATTAGATGTCGAACAATTTTATATCTACGATGATTAAAATGGATCAGTTTCAGAAATGGTTTAAAGGAAACAACAAGAATATGATCAAGCTTCGGAATAAGGCACCAATTAAGATTCATGCTTTATTATGATTTATGTGTTAATCATTTTATAGTATTAAAGTGATTTTGGTTTTAAGAAAATCAAAAATATAAAAAAGTTTTGTAATTATTCAGCTGTTGTTATGATTGGATTTTGTCTCGATTTTCCAATAAAGCAATACAAGAAGAACTAAAGGCTTTGGAAAAAAAACATTTAGAAGTTAGTTCGATTACCAAAGGGAAAAAAGATAGTAGGATGCAATTGGGAATTCTCTGTCAAATATAATACTAATAGGTCCATCGATGATCATAAGTCAAAACTTGTCGTGAAGGATTTTACTTAAACATATAGAACATATTATTTGAAAACTTTCTCACCAGTAATGAAATTAAATATTGTTAGAATGTTATTATCTATTGTAACAAATTTAGACTGGCCATTACATCAATTTGACGTAAAAAATGCCTTCCTTCATAGTGATCTTAAAGAGGAAGTTTACATGGATATCCCACCGTGATATACTACATCATCTAAGATAAAGGTTGTTTGTAGATTAGAGCAAGTATTGTATAGGCTGAAATAGTCACATCAGGTGTCCTTTGGATGCTTTTGTTCAGTAAGAACAAAGTATGGATATCCCCAAAGAAATTCTAATCATATTCTCTTTCTACAACATAGAGAGGGCAAAGTGGCATATTTAATATTTACATAGATGACATGGCAAGGAGGTGATTTCGAAGTTGCAAAGCCATTATCCATTGCATTTGAAAAGAAGAATTTGGGAGTAATTATATTCCTTTTTTGGGAATAGAGGTAACAAAATTACATAAAGGTATATTTCACTCCCAACTTAAATATGTTTTGGATTTATTATCAAAAGGAAGACTATTGGATTGTAAACTTGTGGATACTCCTATCATACAAAACCATAAGCTTGGGGAATATTCAAATCAAGTGCCATTAAATAAAAGAATGTACTAGAAATTTGTAAAAAAACTTTTCTACCTATCTCATACATACCCAAATATCATGTTGGACCCCATTTTTGGAGCTCGACAATCATTCTGAATATAATAAGACGTGAGCGTATTTCTCTATAAGGTTATTTCAATGAAATCTCCTTAGTCATTATTCTCATAACATCTCAACCTACAAAGGCGAGCCCACACCGGTCAATCACCTGAATCACCACTTGAATTTTTCAAAAAAATTGTAGCTCCATGTATCTAGTTTATTTTGAAATAATAATCATCTCATTCGGAGCTTTATAGATCAAGATATGATTAAAATATCGAAGTATGTTCAATAAACAACCAATTCATGCTCTTCCAATTAATTCCCTCACTTTTTCTCCATCAATATTTTTCAAATCAACACCAATGGATACCAATTTCTATTTAGAGATAGAAAAATGTGTTAGGAATCTATTGCTTCAAGAATCACTTCATTTGGAGGTTGGATGATGAAACTGTGGCCAAAAGAATCAACCATGATTATATCCTCAATCCTATTGTATCTATCTTGGATCAATTGGCATAACTTTCACTAGAGATGTCGGATTAAGGTTATTTTAGGACAGTTTCAAAGAGGACTTCGATCCAAATGGAAATCTACCTTGGTTGGGTTATTTCTTGACAAAATAAATCCTTTTCCTATCATGAAATCTTGGGTTGCTT
>JANSVA010000003.1:13185960-13196349 GCA_025504915.1 Erythroxylum reticulatum
AATTTGATAATACTTTCTAGAAAAATGTTCTTCAATGTCTTAAGTTTCTAATGACACCAAAATTATTCAATTTGGTTCAAAAATTGGAAAGTTATAACTCAAACATTTTTGGACTGTTCTTATGCTGAAACAATATGCTATGCTCAACTTCCATCCAAAAATTGAAATTCTTAGAGGCTGAATTAAAACTCGATTTCATCAAAGAATTTGTAGCCTTATGTCTCTATTTTACGCCAAATCAAAATTTACCTCATTAGGATAACTAGAGAAAATGTTATGGCTAAAATATCGAAGCATACTCAATGAACGTGTTTCAACTATATTTTCCAGCTTTTACTTCCAACTTTTCACATATAACCCATCTTGTACCTAAATCATCTTTTCATCTTCATTTTAAATTCAAGAATTCTCCTTTTTCTTTACACATGACTAATCGCTAACAATTTCTCATTTAATAGTTCTAACTTCTAAGAAAAATTCGGGGTCTAACATATCGCGTACGTTATAAGTGTAGTAAGCCAATTCATGCATTGTCCTACTAAAGATTATATGGACATAATAGTTTGAACTCTCGGTTACCTAAAGTTTTTTCCATGAAAAGGGCTAATGTTCTCCAATAATGGCTACTAAAATGTTGAAGGATACTCAGATGCAGACTAGACAGGGAATATCTTGAATAGAAAATCTACTTCAAGTTACTTTACAGTTGTGGGAAGCGATTTAATTGCATGAAGGAGCAAGAAGAAGAAAGTGGTGAATTTAGTGTTTAAGCTAAGTTTAGAGATATAGAAAAAGGACTTGGTGGACTCCTTCGGCTTAGAAGATTGCTAACAGAGGTGGGCTTTATTCTTAGATCTGTAATGAGTTTTTTTTGTGTGATGTTAATATTTTACATAATCTAGATCAACACGACGGTATCAAGCATAATATTTTATCAAACAGAAACTAGAAGAAATCAATTGACAAAAATACTTTGAAGGATTGCTTTTAGTAAAGACTCTTATGATTCTCTTCTCAAATAGGATATTACAGAATATTTATGCACCGGGGATGTGATGATGTGATGTGAGTCATTAAAAGAGCTTAATATAAAATGTTAATTATAGAAAATCTCTTACTTCAATAGTTAACCATGTTTTTAGCTGTAGATGTTGTACAGCCTAAGAATAACCTTCTAACATACTTTCTCATATATATATATATATATATATACACACACACTCATAAACACATTAAAACGCAAAAATAAATATATATATACACACTGATAAACACATTAAAACGCGAAAATAAATACCATTTCTTAACAATATTCTAACTTTAAGTAATTGTTTTTTTACATTTTATCCTCTACACTCAATTGTCTATACGAATTGATCGTGGTTTTAGTTACGGGAGTCGTGTGCCACAAAGCTTTCGACCGCATGTTGGAAACATAAGAATATGTAAGGAGGGCAAGAGCGTTTTGTTGTTTCATTTGGTTGACGAACAGAAGCATCAACTAATCAGCATTGCATTTGTGATTAGTTTGAACTAGCTTCCTGAAATTATATATATTTTCTTTTCCTTTTTATATTTTCTTATAACACAACTCGCAGTTCAGTTCAATCACTAATTCTGGAAGGCTTATTTCCATGTTCGACAACAACACAGCCAAGAATAACTAAGATTAACGAATCTTTTCCTCAAAATCAGAAACAGACGCGATTACTTTCAAAGATGTGATCTTTCGTAAGAAAGAAGAAATTTTGGCCAGTGATGAGGAGCCCATTAAGATATGTTTCAAAGCACCAAATGGTGTATACCATAGGTTCAAGCACCAATCTCAAAGAGCTCAAGCAAATCCACACTCATTTTCTCGTCAACGGCCATCTCAATGACTCCAACTTTTCAGGCCAATTCGTAGCTGCCATAGCTCTCAATAACCACAAGAACATTAACTATTCCGAAAAAGTCCTTGACCAATGGGAGACCCCCACTGTGTTCTGCTTAAACTCCATGATCAGAGTCCACTCTAAGAGCCCCACACCTGAAAGAAGCTTTCTTTACTATAACAAGATATTATGGTCTAGTGATCATATCTCTCCTGATAATTACACTTTTAATTTCTTGGTTCGTGCTTGTACACAACATTTGACACGTTGGAGTGGTCCAACTGTTCACGGTTTAGTTATTAAGCATGGGTTTGAATGTGACCCACATGTTCTATGTGGTTTGATTCGCATGTATGCTGAATTGGGTGGTTTAGATTCTTGTTTTCGGATGTTCGGATTAGTTCGTAACCCAGATTTGGTTTGCCAAACTGCAATGATAAGTGCTTGTGCTAAATGTGGCGATTTTGGTTCTGCGAGGGAACTGTTTGATGCAATGTCTCAAAGAGATACTTGGGCTTTTAATGCGATGATCTCTGGGTATGCGCAATGTGGGCAGTCTAAAGAGGCGTTGAGGTTGTTTCGTATGATGCAATTAGAGGAAGTTAAGATTGATGACGTGTGTATGGTATCGGTTTTGTCTGCATGCAGTCACTTGGGTGCTTCAGATCATGGGAGATGGGCTCATGCATATATTGAGAGACATAAGATTCCAACGACGGTGACTCTAGGTACTGCACTAATAGATATGTATGCAAAATGTGGCAACATTAGCAAGGCAATGGAAGTTTTCTGGGGTATGAAGGAGAAAAATGTTTACACATGGACTTGTGCCATGAATGGGCTGGCAATGAATGGGGCTGGGCATAAGTGTCTTGAATTGTTTTCCCTAATGAAAGAGAATGGGATTTCGCCGAATGGAGTCACTTTCGTTTCAATTTTGCGGGCTTGCAGTGTGGTTGGACTTATTGAGGAAGGTCATGAACAGTTTGTCTCTATGAAAAGAGTTTATGGGATTGAACCTCTAGCAGAGCATTATGGTTGCATGGTCGATCTGTATGCTCGTAGTGGGCGCTTAGATGAAGCTGTAAATATCATCAATAACATGCCAGTGACCCCTCATGCTGGTGCTTGGGGTGCTTTGCTTAATGCTTGCAAACTACACAGAGATAAGGAGTTGGGTGAACTTGCTGCTAGAAAGTTGATTCAATTGGAAGGTAGCAATCACTGCGCTTTTGTTATATTATCTAACATTTATTCTGATTCAAGGGACTGGGCAAGAGCTGATAATGTGAGACAGACCATGAATGCTAAAGGGATAAAGAAAAAGCCTGGCTGTAGTGTTATGGAGGTAGATGGTGAGGTTCACGAATTTTTTGTTGGAGACACCTCGCACCCAAGGTATGGTGATATTAAAGTTAAGCTGGAAGAGATATATAGTAATTTGAGGTTATCAGGATATGTGGCCAACACTAAGCCTGTGCTATTTGACATTGAAGAAGAAGAGAAAGAGGATTCTCTTCATAGACATAGCGAGAAGGTTGCTATTGCATTTGGTTTGATCACTGTGAAGCAAGTTGTGCCCGTTAGGATTGTTAAGAACCTAAGAATTTGTTGGGATTGCCATGATTTTGTAAAAGCGGTGTCTAAGATTTATAACAAGGAGATTATTGTAAGGGATAGGAATAGGTTTCACCATTTCGAAGATGGTGACTGCTCTTGCAATGGCTACTGGTAGTGTTAGCATAAACCAATTGACTCTTTGTTACATTCATTGATTTACAAAAGGGTTTCTTTTTTTTTGGTACTTCTCCATGCCATTGTCATTTCTACTCATGATTCTCACTCTCCACAAAGAAAGCAATAAGTTGTTTCTTCATGGCGCACAAATGTTCAGGAGCTACATTTGGCCAACATTGGAGGAACTGTGAAAACTGGTACTGTCAGGCCAAGCCACTTACATCAGGCTTTCCCTTTCTAGCGTATTAGTCTTCGCTTGGAATCATTCATCTCTCTGCTATGAAAAAGGTCTAATGAACAACGAGCATTGAAACGGTTCGTCTGTAGAGTGGAGCCAGCATATAGAAAAAAACAAATTGAATTTTACATCGACTACTAATTTACTAACAATCAGAAATGTTATCCTTTTCTTCCAAGATTAGGGATGGTAACGAGTGTCGTCCGACTTAATATTTTTTTAAAGTAATTTTTAAAAAAGACGGTGTTTTGAGTTTAACTGTCAGGCCAAAACTTGATCAACTCATGCCGAAGACTATTTAGATTAGAAAAATGGCCATTGCGATAAAAATTTTTTTAAAAGAAATGCCTTCATGAGCCATACATTTGTTAAGTGAATCTTTGTTTTTTCTTCATGTATTTAATAAATAAGGCTATCCATAATTCTACGTAGATGGACGCACATTTTTTGTCATAAGCTAATTATTATTTTGATTGAGCTAAATCACATTTTCAGTTCCAATGTACACACAACATTTGGTGTCGCAGCTTCACGTATCTTCATACATCAAATCGATGCTTTGTATAAGGACAATGATGTTGATACACGTCTAACTTGGTGGTAAGCTTTACGAATAGGAAAACCAAAATGGAATTGCTTTTATTAGCAGCCACTTGTGATTTTGTTTTGTTTTGTTTTGTTTTTTCCCCTTTTTCGAGCTGCCTTTATATCAACTTTACGTAACAATAAAATTAATTTTAACAAAAAAAGGGAGGAAAGAAAAATTTTACTTACCACCCAAGGCAGGCTCCAGAACAAATGACGACTTCATGAGTCACGGCCCACTACACTTCGTTTGTTAAACGACCCCTTTTTCCTCGCAAAACGCATCCAATTTGCTTGGTATCCACATTCAACACTGAATTGGGAAAAGAAGAAGGAAGAACTCAGGCCCATGCCGTATAAATTATAATCTGCCTTTACTTTTCTCTTGTTTGTTCTTCTTACTTTTTAAAGAACCTTCAAAAGAAGAACTGGGTCCATTAGTTAGGTTAGGTATAAAAACCTGGAAAGTGGTGAAAAGGAAGAACTGGGTCCGTTAATGTGGTCTAAAATGAAGTTAATTCAAACCAAACTTTTTCTGGTTATACTTTAAGCATTGGAATAAGAAAGAAGTGAATAGCAATTCTAGAATTTTATTCAACCTACAAAGAAAGATGCACCTCACTAAAAAAGGTAGATTTTTTATGTAACTAAAATATACTCTATGGTTATTAAAAAAGGTAGATTTTTTATTGCAATTTGAAATTTGTAACTAAAATATACTCTATGGTTACAAAATTTTAAAATCGTAACCTATTGAAACAATACCTTCAACTTGAAATATTTTGCGACTTTTTAAAAACTATTAGCTACACTTAGAATAGATTATATTTTATATTCGTAGCTAATAAGATTTAACGAGATTTTTTAATTGTGAACTTAGTTTCTTAGCAAAAGGTTTTTAGTTACGAAATATTGCTAATAAGATTTACTAATAATTTTTGTAGTTAAAACACACAAATCCCATAACTATTAGCTATGAAAATGAATTTTGTAATTAAAAACATTTCGCTTAAAAAATATTTTCGTAGTGAAAAGAAGAAGAATAAAAAACAATGAAAACGATGTTATTTTGTCCACTAAAACAACTTCTCTATATTGATAACCTAAAGACTATGGTTCTTTTTATTTTTCTTCGCCTTCATCTTTTAGCAACTGCAGTGTCCTTGTATGCTCCAGTGTCTTCATCTAGTGGCCTTGTCTTTTCTTCAATAGCTCCAATGCCTTCGTTTATCCTCTTTTGGTGTCCACATGTTTTCTTCACCAATTGGTGGCATCTATTTTGCCTATTAAGAGGGATTATTCTTCTCCAAATAATTGTGTTTTCAGTTCATCCATGGTTAATGTAAGTTATGGTTAAGTCAATTGGATAATGTAACTTTTCAAATTTTGAACTGGTATTGCAGAAAATGTTCTCATCAATTCTTTTATTTGATGGTTGGAAGAATTCTTTGGTTTTACTTTCTGGGGCTTATCAATAGTTTTGATATAATTACATGTCCCGAGAAAAGATTTA
The DNA here is from genome assembly GCA_025504915.1 of Erythroxylum reticulatum. Lineage (NCBI taxonomy): Eukaryota > Viridiplantae > Streptophyta > Magnoliopsida > Malpighiales > Erythroxylaceae > Erythroxylum > Erythroxylum reticulatum. Next base: position 13,191,908 of record JANSVA010000003.1, read on the forward strand.
AGAATTTTGCCTCTGGTCTAGCATAAACTCTTACTTTTTGAGCAATTTCTTCATTCATGATAGATAAAGAGGAAATGTTTTTATGAACCCTTCTTCAGCCGCGTTGTAGAACGTCCTATATCTTGCATTTTCTCCCTCTAGTGATTGAATTATTTTTGTGGGACACAAAACAATCTTTTGGTACTGTGAGATTTGTCTGTTATTATCACCAATCAATGAATGAACTTTGATTAAATCTTCAGTATTGTTTATCGATAACTTTATGAAAATTTTCATATCATAGGTATTCTAATAGATTTACTTTGTTTTACACTAACTGAAAAATGGTGGCTATTTGAGCAAAATCATAAGACTAAAAGAATTTGCAAAAACTTTAGCATACAAAATTGTACTTCTAAAAAATCTGCTCATTCATTAGCATCACCTACAAAGAGGTTGAACATAAAGAGAAGCACATAATAAAAAAAAATCACTTTCTGTGAAACATAAACACTTTTGATCCAGCAGATATGTTGAATTGGCCCATTCAAGACATAATGAACACAGATACATCACTGGTTCATGACATGTTGAAGGAAGAAATAGTTTGTAGGTTTAAGAATGTTAAACTTATTGGAAATTCACAAGTGGAGTCATTCCACATTAGAAATAGACATATGGATAAAGTGAGTTAAATACAAAGATAGGACTCATAACTCAGTGTCTTAAGGTTTTAGATTGAGATATGATATCCTAGTTATATATGGGCTCATTTGTATCCAGTTTAATTTCTCTCCAGGCTTTCTCAAAATCCTTCATTGGTATTAGAGCCATGTTGGTGAAGTTTGATGAATATAGATTCATGGATTTGGGTCAGAGTGACTCAAATAGCTCCGCATGAGCTATAGATTGAGGGGAAGCTAGTCCGATATAGATAGATCCACTGGTGAGAGGGAAATGTTGGAAATTCATAAGTAGAGTCATCCCATATTAGAAAGAGACATATGGATAAATTAAGTTATATACAAATATATGACTCATAAGCTAATGCCTTAAGGTTTTAAGTTGAGTTATGATGTCCTAGTTATATATGAGCTTATTTGTATTTGGTCCAATTTCTCCCTAGGCTTCCTCAAAATCCTTTACTAGTATCCAGGTCAGCAAAATCTGATGAATATAGATTCATAGATTTGGGTCAAAGCGACTTAAATGGCTTCGTATGAGCTATAGGTTGAGGGAGAGCTAGTCCGATATAGATAGATCCACTTGTGAGGGAGAGATGTTGGAAATTCACAAGTAGAATCATCCCACCTTAGAAAAATACATATGAATAAAGTGATTTATATACAAAGATAGAACTTATAACCCAGTGCTTTAAGATTTTAGGTTGACATATGATGTCCTAGTTGTATATGGGCTCATTTGTGTTCGGTCCAATTTCTCCTTAGGCTTTAACATGAATTAATTTCCATATGAAAAAGAAATCCGATCTATTCAAGAGTTCAAAAATCTTCATAGGAACTTAATCGAAAGACAATTAATGATTACTAGATTTTTTCGTTATCAATTAACAGACCAATAAATAATAATGATAGTTTGTCTCTTCAATAGGATACTAGTCCATGCTGGTAGTGGCAGAACCTTGTAAATGGAACCATATCAGTAACTTATTTCTCCTTGAAATTATTAGCATACATGATACTTCTTTTTGCTTATAGTAATTAAGATACCCAATTTAATCTAATCATAAACTAATAAAAGATGTTGTGATGTTGATCACTTATTGATTGTAAATAAAAAGTCTAAAACTCAACAGTGATATATCTTTTATTCCATTAGCAATACTTGTGTCTTCAAATCTTGATGCACAATGTTATAGTGTCTATTTAACATATTCATCTCTAGTTACCTTAGTATGAATGGAAGCGCCTTTTGAGTTCTTTCAAACTTTACTTTCAAATGATTCACAAACAAGATGATGTTTAATATTGCAAGAAATTATTACAACTTGTGAAGGAACAATGCCTTTTTGTATTTAAATATTTGTTTGACTTGACAAGAGAAGAGATCATTAACTTATTAAGTAATTTTCTATTATGACAAAGAAGAACATATTTGAGACTTTCTTTTGTTTAAGTTGGATGTTAGCATATTATAGCTTAGATGTTTGCATCTTTTGTTTAATGATTTTGCATTTTAGTAGTACCTGTTCCACGCCTATTGCAAGTCTAAAAAAATTTGGGTTATCTATTTGATCTTGGTTATTTTATAGTAAAACATTTAACACTATAGCTAGCAAGGTTATAAATAAGGTTATCTTAAAGTCATCATGTGATATGAGGTCTTCTAATTGATTATTTTTTAAGAGTTCTGTTATGCTCGTTAAGAATGATGATATTAATACTTTAACTACGAATGCAGTCCAATAGGAGGTGTTAAAGCTCATAATAGTGAAAACACAAATGGAATCAAATCTTATAATTCTTCCTTCTAAATTTAGAGTTATGTTTAATACCCACTGCTTAGATTCTTGTGAAAGTCTAAGTAAAATCTTAGATATATGGATTGCAGATACATGCTTGAACACTTTATTAACCTCATTACAATCGAGTTTCAAACCACCATTAAAACTATCTGTAGATGATGGCACCAAGTTTATCAATCATCAAATGGTTGAAATTTTTATAAAGTGCTATAGGAAATTTACATCAATTTAGTAGTCCTTACACCCCTTAGCAAAAAGGAGTGGTTGAAAGAAAATATAGACAATATTTGGATGTTAGAGCCTTGAGATTTTACATAATAAAAAACTTGTTTTATGTTAGAAATAAGTTTAAAACTTCTTCATAATATGAGATATTACAACATGCTTTAGATATGTATATAATCAAAATGACATGCTATGACATATTTGGAAGTAGCATTCACGTTCTTGATCTATAAAAACGAATGATCAAGGATCGTCATTTCAAGTTGCATAAGTATTATAAATCTTTTCCTTCTGATGCAGAGGTATGAAGACATGTTCCCGAACAAAATTATGAAGAAAATTGAAATAGTTTATGTGATTATTGTGCTTACCCAAAGGTTTAGGCCTTTTTTTGCGATTACTTGCAGTAATCTTGTTAAATGATTAGGTTAATTAACAAAAAAATCCAAAATTTCGTCAATTTTTCAATTATGACCCGAACTTTAAAAAGTAACAATAAAATACTCAAACTATCAATTTCTTTTCAATTTTATCCCAAATCATAAAAAGTGACAATAAAATGCTCAAACTTTCAATTTTCTTCTATTCTAACCCAATGTTATCTATTGTTCTCTTGATGCCCTTAGCTTTGTGTTTTCTATTTGTTCTTCTGACATCCCAAACTACTCTTGCATTACAGCGTATTGCACTAGTAAGCTCTTCATTTTTAGTTCATTCTGCTGATGTCCTTAGTGTAAAGGCGTTGAGGTTGCATAATCTAAAAGTCGAAGAGTCAGGGTATCAAAGGAACAAACTAAAAATGAAGCAAAAAACTAAAATCAAAGTGTAAAGTCATTGGGACTACGTAATCTAATTTAAATCATTTCAAAACAATGAAGTCGTTTTAATTATGTGATTAAATGACATCGTTTCATTAATCTTCATTTGATGTATTAATTTTGGCTGACATATATTAATAGTTAAAGTTTCTGAAACAAATGGTAAGCCATATTAACAAACTTAACAGAAACACTAATGTCAGGCTAAAATTGAAAAAAAATGAAAGTTTAGGCATTTTATTGCTATTTTTAATTAAAAATTTGACAAAATTTTGGTCTTTTTTTAGTAATAAATGATTTAACAATTAAGTTATGCTTTTTTTTTCTTGATTTAGGATAATTGTGAGAAGAAAAATGTTAGTAGATCTAAAATGAAAACACCTTATAATCAAGGTTCAAAGTCATTTGTAGTTGTGTGAAATGAATATGTAAGATCTTTGTTTGCAAGTTATACTTAAATCAATAAACACTACATTATTTATTATGCATTTTATTTTTGTTTCATAATACACAGTGAGAAGGAACTACATGGACAAGAGTGTGATAGGATTATACTATATAAAGTCATTCACTATAAGGAAGATAAAGGATGAGTGTTAGAAGAAGCAGAAAACAATATTTGAGTATAAAAGTTTGTTCAATATTTGTGTTTATTTATTAATGTTGCCGAAAGTAGTAACATTTGGATTGAATATTGATTTCCTTTTTTAATTTTAGAATAAGATGTAAAAGTTATTAGAGAAGTATATATCTAAGAGGAATGAGTTTAGTGCTTGTAATGCAGTACTTGGTACTTATTCTGGTTATGTAAAAGGTCTTGGCTACGACCCTAAGTTAATGTTTCCACCTCAACATATAAAATAATCATTGAACACGTTTAAAGGGAAAACAACAAGCTTAAGACTGCATTACAAGCTAAAGTAATTAGGGGACAA
>JANSVA010000003.1:13196449-13218674 GCA_025504915.1 Erythroxylum reticulatum
AAATAATCATTGAACACGTTTAAAGGGAAAACAACAAGCTTAAGACTGCATTACAAGCTAAAGTAATTAGGGGACAAGAAACACGACTAAAATTGGCAAAACATGATATGTTATTCAGAAGATTACTTAGCCCCAATTATGATATAAATGAAGAGGAAAGTGAAGGGTATTAATTCTGTCTTCTATTTTTTTTCTTTCTTTTCCTGTATGAACTATAATTTAAATTTAATATTTTTCTCGAATTACAAATAAATGAAGATGGAACTAATGATTGATTATGTTGTGAATGGTAAAATTATGTGATTTTTGAGATAATCATAACTAAATATTTATTGTATCAATAATCATGATATTTTTAGTTAATTTTAATTAAGCTTTTTAGATGATTATAGGTTCATCGACATGGACAACACTAAGTAATCGTCGAAGTTGTACTCTAATATTGTTGTTATCTGAACATGACATATTATAATTTGTAAACTTATCTCTTTATTTATTTTTATTTTGTCTATAAGAATTGTTCAAATTGTCATTAATTTTTTTATGGGAACAAATGATCATCATTTAATATTATATTCTTTTTGTTGATATAATTTAATGATATTTATATAATTATGTTTTATATATAAAATGCTAGATTTTTTGAATCAACAATATTTTTATACTATTTAATTGTATAATAAATTTGCAATAAAAAATCGAGATATTTAATACAAAACATATTGTTCAATATCGTGGATTAAAAATTAAATGTAACAAATAACGTATCATGACATTATTAAAAATGTAACAAATAACATTTGGCTATGATATGAAAAACGTAGTAAATAACATTTGGTTACGTCATAAAAAAAGTAAATAAAAATATTTGGCTAAGTTAATGCTATTTAACTATGTTATAAAAAATGTAGATAATAATATATCGCTACGAAGATGAAAATATGGTTAAATATTATTGGCTACGTTTTATTTTCGTTGTAACTTATTTGACTCTAATTTTTTCCAACCAAAATTCAAATTTTAGCTATGTTTTTTAAATGTTTAGTTACGAAAATTTAGATACAAAAAGATTTAGTAGTTAATAGATTTTTATAATTTTTGAAAACATCGCCTATAATTTTCAACTACAGATCAATATCACAAATAATTATAGGCTATGATTTTGAGACAATTATCTTCAAAGTCAAAAGTCTATTTTGTTATGGTGTCTTTTGCAAGAAAAAGCTGATTAACGATAAAGATGAAATGTAGTGAAAGAAGTTGGTGTTATTTTGGAATCTAATAACATGCATGGAGGGTACAAGCTAGACTCCCTTTTGTTTGGTTCAGTTCTTTCTGGTGACATGACCGCGATTTGGTTTTCACTTCATGTGCCCACCAAATACTCCACCTATGGTACTAAGAATACTAAAATTAATGTTAGATAAATAACGAAAATAATATAGGCTTTGTTCGGTTGCGTGAACTAAATGATCGAATCAGAGGAAGATAGATTAGCTACTAGGCTAGTAAACGCCAACTTAACTGACTAATTATGTATAATATTATTTGTGAGATTGTTAGTTACAAACAATTATTAAATAAGCAATTAGCTGTAACGAAACTCTGTGAAGGTCGATCTTACCTAAACCTTTCTCACTTTCAACAAAGAAAAGGCATGATATATATTATTCAGCGTCAAAGTCCGATTCCGTCAAGTGCATGTACAAATTCCCGTCATGTTTTACCACTCCAAGTCTGACTTCAACCTGCTACCTTCCTGAGTCAAGGCTCTTTCATGGTGAGAAAAGCTTTTAAAGTGGTCAAGAAATTACAAAAGTCGCTGCAAAAATCACATGATAATTTATCATAGAAGTTGAAGCTAATGATACCCATTTTTAATTGATGAGAAGGGAAGGAGAGGCATTTTTCGTTAGAATGAATACTCATGCTCATGACTCGTAACCTTGTGATTATTTGATGAGCAGAAGCTTCAATTACCTGATGATAATGTAAGAAACAAAGGCTACTATTAGGACACAGATACGAACCCAAGATGCCACTTGCTATAGGAAAAGGAATAAGAATTTGGTGTGCAGCGATTATAGATTATATTCATGACTTTGTTGAACATGAAAAGTGGTTGATTGTATAAGCCACATATTGGAGAATTTGTGATAGCTTCTTTATCAGACATACTTATCTTGCGTCATATCATATCCTCTCTTATTCTCTCCTCCTGTTAGATACCACCAATCACTTCCATACCTTAGCCTCTCCTTTGGCATCTCCTTCAATTTGCTACTCAAACTTCTTTTCTTACAAAAAATATCTCCACTTTTTCTTACTCACCAACTTCTCTTTTCTCATTTACGTTAGAACTAGACTATATATGCTCCTCAAGTTGCCAAGTTTTGAATTCGACTTTACTTGTGCACATGTATTCAAATCTTTATATAACAACAACTTTGAGAGCAATATGTAATTTTCCACCGAAGAATATATTCCAAATGTTACATATTTCTGCACTTGATTCACAATCATGATTTAATTCTATAATAACTAGGAGTTATGCTCTTAGTTTTATTCTGTACATCTAGAATATCAAATTTTAAATCATGATGAAGAAATAGTCCTTTAACATTTGACATTAGTAAATATGAAATTTTCATTTTTTGCTGAAGTATTTTTATTTGACACGATATATGGTGAAATACATGGAATATGGATCGAACAACCAAATGTTGCTAATATGATAATCTAACTAAATTTTTAATCTTGGAAAAACTTATTAATTGTGGTTAAAATCGATAATTTAAGACAACTACAATAAATTATTAATTTGATTTTGATAAATCTAGTTCATGTAAAATTTTAAAAATGAGTCGAATAATCATATTATTAATATTTGATTAGTTTATGTATAATATTTATGTCATTTTGTTAATTAAAGTTTGAAAGAGGAGAATTTTTTAAAAAATATTTTCAATAATTGTAAAAATTAACAAAATTTTTAAAAAATTACTTAAGATATAAGAGAATATTTTTACTCTATAAACGATCGTGGTGATTACAAGTTGACATAATTACGGCAGTAGATTATAAAATGAAAGGCATCGCAAAAATAATGTTACTGTCTAATGTTAGAATCATAATTGTCGTTTAAACTTTAAAGCTAGCAATAAAAGACCTTTCGTAAGGTTTCCGTTCACACCCTGTCCCATCTACAATTTACTCTTCCCCTTCTCTATTTCTTGGATCTACCAACGACAAGACAACAAATACGAAGTGAGAGCTGTCCTATACTTGTTGGATCTGTGTGTCTGCAGGTGTTGTATGCAACTATTTATCCTCTTTATCATGCGTGGCTTCCCTGACTTGCATGCAACTATACGTCCTAGTTATCATGCCTTCATCAATGTGACTTAACGTATCTCTTTCACTTCATGTTTCCAGAACCGAATGATGTGTTTTCCACAATTAATATTCTCAATTCTCATCCGATGTAAACATGTTCTAATAAAAATATTCTCTCATATTTTAAGTGATTGATTTTTGTTTCTTTCCCGCTGTAAGATAAAAGAATTCCTCACTTCTCCTTTTATTTTTCAGGTAGAGTCTAAGACAGGAATGTCTGTTATCTGTTAAAGGAATTCCAAATTATTCAGAATGACTATAGCTTGAGCTGATTCTGAATAGAATGTATGCTTGCCTTCTGTAAAAAACGAAAAACAAAAGAATTATCATTTATAAATTTCAATTCATATTAATACCTAACCTTACCGAATTCAGTATGTTATGTGGAGCACGGAGCTGTGGCGGATTACACGTTGCAGTTCCAAGTATTGACGCATGTGTTTTGCGGCCAAACTAGAAGTCAATGGTCGTATATCCTGAAAGTGGGTCATTGAATAATTTTGCTTACCTTATCCGCTCTAATTAAGAGAAACTACATATTTTGCATAAGCAAAAAGAAATTGAGATAAGAAGCACTAGAGACCTTGGTTGCTTGCATCTTCACCCGTTAAATTCTCTTTCGTCCTAGTTCGTGACTGCAATTTCTTTCCTAGCTCTTATACAATCAATGTTCTAAATTATATTCTGTCACATAAATTGCATGGTTATGTAGACGTGTTCTGTTAGGTCAAGGGGTCAAAACATAATGATGCATATATTTTTATTAGAATTATGGTCTGTAGTTTCTAAGTTACTGCTAAAAATTGAGCTGAGCTTAAAACAGTATTGATATGTTTGGAAAATCCAGTCGAACACATGGGTTCAGAATGGTCGATCAGTTGTGATATGTTTTGGAGTGGGAACTAATCAAGTGGCAAGTTGTTATTAAGACGAACCTAAACATTGTGGAACTGGTAACATTTTCTTTACTTGCCACAAGTGCGGATTGATGACCCTTTCGACGATTCTGTTATTTGGCAACTTGTAATTTGTCAAGTTGGCATTCCAAAATGCTCGATTAGGCAATGAAAAGCGAAAACCACACAATGCTTTAATTTCAGGGTAAGGTTGCGTGGAGAGAGTCTCTTCACAGGGCTACAAGTGGTGATGTCTCGATCGAGCACAACCCTCGGAGACATGAATACATTGAGGGATAAGTTAATAGGAATGGATAGGCTCTGAATTATCTGCCCAACTTCTTCAATACAGCCAACATAAATCTGATCATGTTTTTTGTAATTTCGTGTAATTTAAAAAATGTTTACAATATATCTAAGCTTTTATGCATATATGTATTGAAAAATATATTTATTGTGAGTTTAATTCATCTTATTATCAAAGGGTTCCTTGTAGTTGTAATCAATAAAAATGTTGTATTTTTTATAATAATATTTACAGAAATATTAATGAAAAATTAAGAGCTTTGTGCGTATCAAAGTTGGATACATGCAGATATGGAAATAAATTAAAAGGATAAAACTTGAGTTTGGGGAAAAAATATACCTTTGCTTATGTATACGATGAAATGAAAATGAGATCCATTTCTTGATTGGTTTTGGAGTTTTGGCTTATTTTCCTTGAAAATTAGACTTGTAGTAAAAGTAGAATTATATTGAAAGTCTTCTACAGAGTCTCCCAGTTTGTTGATTTAAGTTCGCTTTAAATCACGAATATTTCATTATTATCATCATCAACACCCGATGAAATCTTACTGAGTTGCAAAATTTAGAGAAACGGATATTCCTTAATTGAAAATGGCATTTTGACAAGAAAAATCTAGAAACAAAAACTAATTGGTACTTGCCTAGTGATCTCTTCTCAGTATGAAACATGTGTTTGGAAACACAGATGGTCCACGAAACTAAACTATTAAATGCTAGTTCATATGTTTAGTTGAATCGTCAAAGCACAAAAGTTAGAAATTAAAAGGAAAAATAAGAAGAGGTTGTTAGAATTAGACCACAGGATCCCATGTACATTCACAAGAGATATGACTCCAAATCCTTTATCATACACACCTTTTTCTTTTCATAATATTAGGCATGTTGGTAACAAAAACAGTGGGAATAACGTGGCACGACTGAACTCAAAACGGACCAACTATAAAATATTTTTGGACTCAATAATAATAGGTAATTAAAAGATCAAAGGTTTTTTAATTTCATGCCTGATAGGTTGTAGTCACTACTCTTGGTGAGTGGAGAAGGGTGGGTATATGTCCTGAAAAAGCTTTACCAATTTCACTCACTTTCTATCGTTCTTTATGACCCTATCTTAAGCTTTAACGAAAAGAAGGCCGCCAAAACTAAATAATTATACCCAAGTAGCTTTTTTATGCGGCTTGGATGGATTCACATGCAAGTGCAAGCAGCTGTTACTTCTCGTACTCTTTTATATCTAAATTAACGCATTGATGAATTTAATTCAAATCATGACTTGTTAGTTGGAAATTTCATTGATAACAATGTCGAGTATATATAAATAAAATATGAAAAAGTTTAATTTCTTTTTTATAATTCGTGTTATTAATGTTAATTCTATAGTTACCATCGTAGAGTATACTAGTTTTTATGAGTTAATTATAATTCAAATAACTTAATTAAACTACTAAAACAAAATTTTATATACTATAGGCGCCTCATAACTTGCTGAATCATGCACATAGAAGTGAACTAAAAAGAATATGTTTAATGAACTTAATTATTATACGTTCAATGTTTCAACATGTAATCCTTTCTTTTATTATATCTAAGATGCAATAAGCAATTTCTGATTAAAGACTTTGTGTTAGATTGTGGGATTTATATACAAGTGAAAGAAGAGAACAAGTAGAGAAAGTATAGATAATAAATAAAGAATCTTAGTAATATAAAGTATAACAGAATCATTATCTTAAAAGTCTAGACCTTTCTGTTCTAAGTTGGAGCTTCCATGCTCTCCAAACTCTTTAAATTCTGCACCACTCACAATTCTCCTCTTTAAACTACACAACTCCAAGCTGAAAAAAGAAGTTTAGAAATGGTATAGTCCCTCACTCCTTTTCATTCTCCCTTCCACTCCTTTTTTCCTTCTTCAAACTCTCTTCTTTAATTAGCTTGTTTTTTTATCTCTCACTCACGACTTCCTTCTATAGGATCAAGAACAGCAGGTCCCCAAATGGGATGGTTATGTTGATTGGAGGAACAGAGCTGCAGTTCAAGGTCGCCATGGAGGCATGCTTGCTGCTTCCTTCGTTTTGGGTCTGTGTTAACTTTTTCTAAAGTTGGAATCCTTTTGACAATTGCTGCCTTTCTGTGAATTAGAAATGGTAATTCTCTTGATAATTCCCCCCCTTGTAACATGATTTGGTGAATTTGGCATGTAGTCGTGGAGATATTGGAAAACTTGGCGTACTTGGCAAATGCAAGCAATTTGGTGATATATCTGTCCACGTACGTGAACCTATCTCCAACAAAATCAGCCAATAACGTAACGAATTTCATGGGAACTGCTTTTCTTTTGGCTCTTCTCGGTGGTTTCCTGTCAGATGCTTTTTTTACAACTTATCAAATCTATCTGATAAGCGCAGCATTTGAACTCCTGGTAATTTTCTGTGTCTCTTTTATGATTATTTCCCTTGTTGGATTTGTTAAACAAAGCCTCCCTAGTTTAATGTTGTCAGTGGAGAGAGTGAGGCTTGAATCTAATACTCTTGAATTTTTTCCTGGAATGGGAAATCTTCAGATTCTCGATACAAAACCAATTACGTTATATATATCTATATGTATATAGATATTAACAAAAAAGAAAACCTGAACCTGTAACATGATCAATCCCAAGTCTTAACAAATTCTGATATGATTTTTAACTCAACGTCAGGGAAAAGGTAGATGTACATGTAGAAGACTCGTTTTCAATCTTAATGAAAAGACTAAATCCCAGTGAAAACTGCAATCATGCGTCATGCTCACATCACTAGTTCTACGCTGAAGCTAAAAACCGACCTGTTTCTCTCTTCTTGCAATACAGTTTTAGTGTGAATGACATGTTTCCCTCACCTGCATGCATTGACTTTGCAGAAGCAAAGTGCTTTCGTTTTGGTTTTTGCTTTATTATTTTTACCAGCTTTATCTGCTTTACACACACGGGCATCGAAAGGCAAAACAGAAAAGGGAAAGGTAGGTATTTATGTGAAGATTACCCACGGCTACGGTGTATAGTAACGAGCTAGCCAATGGAAACTTATAGAGACAGGGACTTGCCTTGTCCATGAGTCGTTTCTTACGAACAAGGCAAAGCCATGATTGGTCCAGTTCTTGCTTTCACACGGTTGCGTGGATTTCCTGAAACATTTTTATTTTAGTGTTCAAAATCTTCAGTTAGGTAGCATTTGGAGGTCTTGACTTTTGACTGACATGCAAGTTTAAATGATTCAAGCAATATCTTCAATAAACTGTCAAACAAAATGCTGTCTTTCTCTTTTTACCATTTCTAAGGATGAATCATAGTCCTACTTTACCAATTAAAACGTGAGAAGAAAAATGGGGATTTTCTTTTATATACTTTTTATTCATAAAAGAAATAATAAATTTGTATTATAGGGTGGATGATATTAGAATTACCAATTTACTATGGTGATGGAGGGCCTACAGAGTCTTTGTGGGGGTGGGACCAAGAGGAAGAAGATGAACTCAATATCTAGTTTGTCCTTTATTGTTGTTGCCTTTTCTATAACATCATGTCGATTTCTAATGGTGCCACCAAGTAGACGTTGAACCAAATCATGGGCATGTTATATATGGTGCGGGTGATCTTTGATCCAAATCATGGCCATGTAACATGTGGAACCTTAGTAGAAGTCTCAAACAAGGTTCAGCCAACGTAAGCCCCCATGGCCCTATTATCTGTACATGACAATTGGGAACTTGTCAGCTTTATATTCGACATTTCGGCATCAATCTCCATCTGCTAGTCAATCATTTTTGGATAGGAGGAGGAGTGAATTGGCATAAATAGAGTTACAGTTTACAATCCGACATCTTTTTTAAGTGATAACGATTAAGGGAAGTACTCTTGTTTGGCAAACAATATAGCACCTACTTAATGTTATACTAACCTGACTTTACCAACAAATTTTCAAATTCTATTTGAAACATGTTATCATTCCAACTTATGTGGTTAGTAGTAATTGACATCTTCATTTACTTATCAACGTTTAAATCTAAATGTTGTTTGTGGAACTGAAAATGGAGATTTTTTTCTGGCTATATGCTCGCACCTTCTTCATGTAACCAAGTGGTTCGAGGTCAGGCTTTGTTCATTTTGCTTGCAATATGGTTAGACTTTCGACTTCTTTTATTTGTCATTTATGAAATTTTAACGTAACAGGGTTTGGTCATACTCACCGTGCAAGCTCGATCTCATTCTTTGAAGCCAACACGATGCGACCGCATAATTCCTTGCCAGGAAGTTCAGGGTGCAAAAGCTGCGATGTTGTTCATAGGACTTTACCTGGTGGCGCTTGGCGTTGGAGGTATAAAGGGCTCCCTACCAGCGCACGGCGCAGAACAGTTCGACGAGACCACTCCTCAGGGAAGGAAACAGAGATCAACCTTCTTCAATTACTTCGTCTTTTGCCTGTCCTGTGGATGCCTAATTGCTGTGACTTTCGTCGTCTGGATTGAAGATAACAAAGGATGGGAATGGGGCTTTGGGATCTCTACCATTGCAATACTTGTGTCTATTCTTGTCTTCCTCTCTGGTTCAGCCACTTACAGAAACAAGATACCATCTGGAAGTCCTCTGACGACCATTTCTAAGGTTAGTGGTGGAGTTTCTTTCAAGACATTTGCTTTGAAAACATTTTTAGAATTGACAACACTGCGGATTTTATCAAACAGGTTTTGCTTGCAGCATTGATAAACACCTGCATTAGTACAACTCCAAGCAATGCAGTTATGAACATGTCTTCAAGCCCTTCTGATTCAAACCACACCAGTAAGGAAGTAGATGAGCATTCGAAACCAACAAAAAGCCTCAGCTGCCTTAACCGAGTGATGATGAAAAAGCCGGTGCATTCAGCTCTAGAATGCACAGTCCAGCAAGTGGAAGAAGTGAAGATCGTGATTAAAATCCTCCCTATATTTGCCTGCACAATCATGCTCAATTGCTGTCTAGCTCAGCTTTCAACGTTTTCTGTACAGCAAGCTGCAACCATGGACACCAAGCTCGGGTCCTTGACAGTCCCACCGGCATCCCTACCCATTTTCCCTGTGGTTTTTATTATGATCCTAGCACCAATATATGACCATTTTATCATTCCATTCTCTAGGAAAGTAACAAAAACTGAAATGGGCATCACACACCTGCAAAGAATTGGCATTGGCTTAGTTCTTTCTATATTAGCCATGGCAGTGGCAGCTCTTGTTGAGATCAAACGGAAGGGAGTTGCCGCACATTCGGACCTTCAAAACTCAGCGAAGCCATTGCCAATTACCTTCCTCTGGATTGCTTTTCAATACTTGTTCCAGGGATCGGCTGATCTTTTCACATTGGCAGGGTTGTTAGAATTTTTCTTCACCGAGGCATCTTCAAGCATGAGATCATTGGCTACCTCCCTTTCTTGGGCCTCCTTAGCCATGGGCTATTACCTGAGCACGGTAATTGTATCAGTAGTCAACCATGTAACAGGTAGTTTCAACCACAAACCATGGCTCTCGGGCGCTACCTTAAATCACTATCGTCTGGAAAGATTCTACTGGTTGCTTTGTGTCCTCAGTGCTATGAATTTCTTACACTACCTTTTCTGGGCCAACAAGTACAAGTGCAGATCAGTAAGTGGCGGCAAGTAAATGATCAAGTTGTTATCCCAACATGTAGATAAGTGACCTGTCCATAATCCCATTAAGTGGTCATATCAAGTATCTCAACAAAACTTCTGGGCTGCATATAATTATAAAGCTCCAACTTCCATTCACTACTGTAGTTAAAACAATTTTTGAGAAGGCAGTGATCCATACATCCATCCAGTCCAAGTGGCAGAACAAAGTACATGAGTTTAGCCTAGTTAGTTTGTGGTCGTGAAATAGCAGTGGAAGTTAGCTACTTTCAATATTCCTGAAGTTTACTAAGTTGGACAAGCATCAACATGAGAGCAACCATTAAATAGCTCGCCCTGGACCCCGATGTTAAAAAGAATTGGTGAGGGAATAAACCAAACATGATGTAAAATTTAAAGTGAACAAGCAGAGATATCAAAATAAAAAAGGTCAAACTAACGGCAGGGGGATGTAGCTCAGATGGTAGAGCGCTCGCTTAGCATGCGAGAGGTACGGGGATCGATACCCCGCATCTCCACGGAAAGCATTGTTTTGTTTGTAAACTCTTAAAAGACTTTCAATATCAGACTTTATTATCCGAAGTGACCAAGCCCAAAAGAATTTATATGTTATAATTGAAGTTGTTGGTTCAATCAAATATAATAATGGAGCGAAATTGAATAAATATTGGCATTTTGCTAATGAATCACAAAGGACACTAATGATCCTTTTCTTTAATCTGTTTTAAGGACACCATTTTAACAAAAACAAAACCTTATGACTTGGGACTTTCGAAGATGAAAATCCACACTTGGCAAATAAAAGCTAAGCTAGAATAGAGATTGAGGTGGCATATCCAGTTAAATACGGCTTATACCCCACCGCTAAAGAACATCAATCGTTATCTAGTCATCTTTTGGTACAAAACCAAAGAGAAAGCTGCACGAGCGTGTTGCTAGTTTATACCTTTGTAACTAATTAGTTGGTTCCAATTTTATCTATCAGATTATTATTTTAATTAATAAAAACACTCTTTATTTTTATATATTTTGTTAGTTATTTTTTATGATTTAGTACTAAAAGTGAGATCTTTGAAATAATCATTGGATAATTAAAATTATATTAGATCATAATTATAGGATTTAATTTATATTTATGTATTATGCATAAATTGTTTATATTGCAATTTCATTCAAGAAATTGATATAGTGATAAAACTAGTGGACATTATATTCATTTCTTATGAAAAGATTAATTGAACTCATAAATTAAAACAAATAAATATTTAAACAAATGTGTGAGTGCTTGTTAGAAAATAAATTCACTAAAATTGACTTGATTATGACAATCCAAAATGAAATCCTTATGTGTCTGTCAATTTTCTCATTATACTAGTTTTATAGTTGATTCTTAGACTTGGGATTACTCAAATATCTCATGTAGAATTACTAAGTTTTGATAATATTTATGACCTATTCTATTTAGGATAGCTCAGTAATAGTACCTAGATATAATATGAATCATATGAAAATAGTTAAGTCAATAAATGATTTGTAATTCTAAAGTAATTAAAGTGAATGTTTCACTGTTCTTAATTAATAGTGATTTTAAAAAAATTCTTGAATAGAGTGAATTAAAATTTGAAAAAATATTTTCAAATACTAATTATAAATCAATTACTAATTAACAAAAACAAATAGATTGGATTTAAAAGAATAGACACTAAATATATTCTATATCCATTTGGACATAATATGACGAAAGGATTAAATATGCATCATAAACATATATGGGTACTTTTAATCAAATCATTTTGACATTTTTAATATTTGAGATGGTGATGACATAGTATCAAACGTCACTCTTAATCTACGATAATAGAATATTTAATTAGAGAGCTAGATTAGAAGGAGTTTTAATTTATCTAATTCTAATTATAAATTAGAACTATAATTTATAATCATTTTGGACATACTAAAAACCTAAATTTTCATACGTAAAATAGCAATTAAAAAGAGAAAATTTAATTTAAATTAAGTTAGTCTTAATTGTGAAGTTTGAGAAACTTCAGAGTTAAATATGAGACATTTTATTTTATTAAAATTAAATTATAATTATAATTAGAGTTTGATTTTAATTATAATTATGAAGTTTAATTTTAATAAGAAAGAAAATCTTTTATCTTTTTGTATAAATAGAAAGAAGGCATAAGGGAGCTAGCACTCTTACCTTCACCTCTTAATGAAAATCATATCACGGAAACAATTTTTTTATAAAAATACAAAAGAAAGCCTGCATATATCATGACTCTCCCCAAACCCTCGTAAAGTAAGAAGTTTTGTGCACTAGATACGTTGATTATATCGATACTAGTACCAAATTTAGTTATGATATGATACAATATCGGTACTAATCAATACTAAGTACCATTTCAAATAATTTTTTAAATTACAAAATAGTACCTAAATTTTTTTAAATTATAAAATAACTCTCAATATATTTTGCTATATCATGTTTAATTTTATATTAAGTATGTCTCCAAAAATCATAATAATATAAATTTGAAATAAAAATTATCTCTTTATTTCTATTAATATTACTTTTCATATATTTCACATATAAATAATAACTACAAGTAATAGAAGAAAAAGATCGTTTAATTATTACATAGATATAAAACTAAGAATAATAGAAAAGTACCTAAAATTTTACAAGTTATATCATATAGTAAAAAATAATTACATAAAAACATCATATATTAAGAATAATATACATTAATGAGTCCATAAACATTACAACAAAAGTTTGTGTTGAGGAAAACACAAAAGTAAAAGTAAAAGTAAAACCTAGAACAAAAATATTTTCATTTGGTATAAAATCCTCATCATTGAGAGGAGTCTCATCATCATCACCATTCAAATTCATTGCATTAAATGACATTGTAATACTTTTTCATCCAAGAATATCTTCCGTGTCACCCTCATTTAAGAAACATGGTTTCTCATAAACACAACAAAATATCGATATGGTCAAGAAAAATTGGATATATTGAACTAGTTGTTCTATTAAGAGTCCTAGTAAATAAATAAAATTAAATTATTAATAAATTACAAGAAATGACATTCAAATCAATAGTGATAATAACATATCTTTCTCGAATCTTTAAGTTGTATTAAACAAAGGTGAAATCGTTCAATCTTTTTTTTGTTCCAATCTATTTCTTCTCTTGGAATGTATGAATTTAAATATGCTTTGATTCTGTTCACGTCTAGTTGCATTTACACATTGAGTTAGAATTCGAATTGCAAATTATTGCAATTCTAGAATATCACTTTTGAATTGGTCATAACATGCAACTATAAGACAACAAAAATAACCTTATAAATAAAATAAAATAAAATGATTAATTTCAAACAAGTAGCAAAAGTGAAGAAATACATACCTAGATTAAGTTTGTCTTTTTGTAAAATGCAATGGGCATCTCGAAATTGTTGTATGAATCCTTGTATGCTTCCATTTGTGATTTAAGGAGATTTTTCCTCATTTCATGTGCAACAATTCCTGTGATAGTTAATATTATTCCTTTATTAACTCTAAATTTATTTGTAAAACTTGGCCTAAAATATACACTAGGATTTGAAAATGCCTCAGTAATAAATAACAAAGATTAAATTTGCGTTTCTCTCATCTTTCATTGATGACTGTAAGATAAGGTGTATATAAAGAAGACCTATTTTTCAAATTGGCTTTGATTGCTTCCTTTATCATCAATATTAGCCAGACGAAGCACTTTAACCAAAGGCTCACAAACTTGAATAGCAAATTGACATTGAGACCGAGATTCATAATCTTCAAGTATAATTCTAGAAACCTCCATTCTAACATTAAACCTAACATATTGATAACTTGTTATTTTTATGCTAACTTTGGATATAAATATCTTTAATGTGTTGAAATTTTTAATTAAAATTAATGAACTTGTTTCTTAATTATTCTTAGATGGTTTTCAACATATGGGAGATGAATTTGAATAAAAAAGATGCAAGAAAAGCAAAGATAATTCGAATTCCCAACTGGCAGAAAAGTTTTTTAACTATGCGTGGGTACGTGCAAAGGGAAAATTTATCTGCAGAATCTGATTTGAATACAGATTCAATACATTTAGGATTTTTATTATTTAGGGAATCAAGTTGTTGTCTTTTAGTTGGGGATCTGCTGCCTGATTATGTGAGGAGTGTATGTGATAAAGATAATGATAAGAGGGAAGAGAGGACACTTCTAGTTAGATCATCTTTATATTTTCTACCATTTTTTCTGAGTTTCGAGGATTTTTGTATTTTTTTGAAAAAGACCAGATATGGAGACTATGTGTTTTTCTATTCTTCTATTGGGTTTTACCTCTAATATGAGTAGCTAAATTCTCCTTCTTGGATGAAGGGAACTACGTTATCATATAGTATGTGTGAGATTTTCTGAATAAAGTTTATTTCATTGATGAATATTAAATGTCTTTTGAATTGCTTTTTATGATTTAATTGATTGATCTCTAGGGTGTGCAACTAGGAATTGATTGATTTAATTTACAGTCAGATTAGTAGGATTTAACGTTTAGTTTTACTAATCCAAAGTGACAATTAGGATTACCATCTTTACGTTAGGGATTAGAAATTCTAGGAAAGATACTTATCTAGATTAAATACATAGTGTATGTGTATTGTCTTGCTCACTGGTTCTCTTGGTTCTTAAAGCTATTAATTAATCAAACTTAAGATCATATCTCAGTTCTTGGTTAATAAGAGTCTAATACATGTTTTTATTCATTTAATTTTAAGAGAGAACATCACCTAATGAGTATTTATTAATGGACTTAATTTTATATCAATAATCCATATTAGTTTGATAACGTAGGTGACTCGAAACCAAGGTTCATTATTAATTTTACAAATCTAAATATTTCGTTTATTTCAAAAAAATTTTGATTTTTAATTTCTTTAAATCATGTTAATTTAAACCCCCATTTTGTTTTATTTTTCAACTTGTATAATATTTACCAATAGATTCCTCGTGGGAACGATCCCTACTTTCCACTACTACATTAATTTGTGTTGCAAGAAGTTCGTTTCTTTTTATATTTGGTTGCAGGCAACAGACATCATTATCAAAATTTGGCGCCGTTGTCAGGAAATTCTTGACGGTATATGTATATTACACAAGTAGACAAGACAACTTAATTGCTATTCGATTCAGAGATAGAAAAGATAGCCAAAAGGTTATGGAAGCACAAAATAGAAACAACAAGTAAAAAAGATGGAAAGAATGGCTATGAATCGTACTCTTTGTGAACTAGCTACCCCTACGAATGTTCAACAGCCCCATTACATCAATTTATCAAATTTGGGGGACAACAACACCTTTGAACTGAAGTCAGGGCTAATTCATTTATTACCAATTTTTCAAGGTCTACCAGGAGAGGATCCTTACAAGCATTTGAAGGAATTTAAAGTGGTTTGTATAGTTATGAAGCCAACAAATGTGACCGAGGAGCAAATCAAACTAAGGGCCTTCCCATTTTCTCTCGAAGAAGATGCTTAAGATTGGTTTTATTACTCTGTTGGTGAAAATGTGCAAACATGGGCTGAAATGAAGAGATGATTCTTTGAAAAATATTTTCCAGCATCAAGAGTTGCCAATATTAGAAAAGAAATTTATGACATTTGACAGCACACGGGGGAGACACTATACAAATATTGGAAAAGATTCAAGAAGCTTTGTGGTAGTTGTCCCCATCACCAAATAAATGATCAATTGTTGATTCAATACTTCTATGAAGGTCTTTTACTTATAGATAAGAGTATGATCGATGCTTCTAGTAGTGGAGAAAAGATTAGATGATCTTATATCTTTGGTGCGACAACTTGCGGTTACAAAAAAAGAAGAAGCAAAGGTATTTAGAATATGTTTGATGTTGGGACACTCCATTAATGCATGTCTAGTTTTGCAAGAAGAAAGTGCAAAACAAGTCAATGCCATGGGAGGATTTACTAGGCAAATTAAAAGGAAATAAGAACCATTCTCTAACACCTACAATCCGGGTTGGCACAAATATCCAAATTTGCGTTATGGGAACTCTCAAGGACATCAAGCTACTGTAAATTTCCAGTTATTTAGGCAACCATATGTACCTAGACAACATTAACAAATGACATCCAATTTCAAAGGTAAGTCTTCTTTGGAAGATATAGTTAAATCTTTGGATACTAACACCATGACATTTCAATGAGATACTCAAGCTAGTATTCAAAATCTTGAAAATCAATTAAGATAAATGGCAACAACCATCGATTAGTTGGAGGCACAAAGTTTTGGAAAATTTCTAGCTCAACTAGAAATTTATCCCAAATAAAGTGCCAAAGCATATTACAGAGTGGTAAGAAATTGAAGGAACCATCTCCAAAAATCTCCAAGAGAGAAGTTGAAGAAGAAGCAACAAAGGAAGCACTCGATCAGCCAAAGAAGACGCAGACAGGTCCGTAGAATTTTGTTGTACAACCCCCTTTTCTTAGTCGATTCACCAAGGTAAGGAAAGAGCAACAAGAGAAAGAAATATAGGAGACTTTTAGCAAGTACAAGTAAATATTCCTTTACTTGATGCCATTAAACAAATCCCCCGCCAAATTTCTTAAAGAACTCTACACTTTGAAATAGAAATTGAAATTTAAAGAGAAAATGCACTTGGGGGTGAATGTTTCACCCCTATTGCAGAAGAAAAAGCTACCACCTAAGTGTTAAGACCCAGGTCTGTTCACTATCCCTTGTAAATTTGGTGTTTTGAGAATTGAAAAAGCTATTTTAGATTTGGGTGCATCAATAAATGTCATGCCTTATAATGTTTATAAGTCTTTAAATGTGGGGCCTCTTAAAGAAACTAATATAGTAATTCAATTAGTAGATCGTTCAATTGCTTATGCAAAGGGCGTGTTAGAGGATATCTTAGTTCAAGTGGGTGAAATGCTTTTTCTAGCTGATTTGTATATTTTACAGATAGGGAGTATGATGTATCTTCTTCAACTCCAATTTTATTTGGAAGGTTGTTCTTGAAAACTACTAAAACCAAAATTGATGTTTAGGATGGATCATTGACTATAGAATTTGATGGTAAATAAATTAAATTCAATATATACAATGCCATGAAATGGATCATTGACTATAGAATTTGAAGTTAAATTAATTAAATTCAATATATAAAATGCCATGAAATTTTAGGATGATCAACAACCTATTATTTCCGTGAAGTTTATTGATACTTGGGTTCATGAAAATTTATTATTGAATGGCAGAGATGAACTTGAAACAATTTTGGAGATAGGAGATGCATTATAGTGGCAAGCAATTAAAGAGTTGTTACTGCCCAACAACAAACTTGAGATGCTATTTTGTCATTTGGAGAAAACCAAGCAAGTGATGAAGGAATTGTCGTACAAGTGAGAAAACCCCAATTATTTAGCCACTAAAACGGGGCATTTCCTTCAAACTAATGTGCGATGCCTCAGATTATGCAGTTGGAGTAGTTTTGCAGCAAAAGGTAGACAAAGTACCTCATGTCATTTACTATGCTTCTATGACACTTAACGATGCTTAGAAGAATTATTCCACGATGGAGAAAGAATTTTTGGCTGTAGTTTTTGGGTTGGAAAAATTTTGGTCTTACCTATGGGGTAGGTACAAGGATGATCATTTATTTAGACCATACAGCTCTGAAATATTTGGTGACTAAGAAAGAAGCAAAGTTAAGGTTGATTCAGTGAATCTTACTCCTACAAGAGTTTGATTTGGAAAT
Organism: Erythroxylum reticulatum; assembly: GCA_025504915.1. Taxonomy (NCBI): domain Eukaryota; kingdom Viridiplantae; phylum Streptophyta; class Magnoliopsida; order Malpighiales; family Erythroxylaceae; genus Erythroxylum; species Erythroxylum reticulatum. Next base: position 13,214,519 of record JANSVA010000003.1, read on the forward strand.
ACGTGACAGGAAGGGAGAGTTTGATTTGGAAATACGTGACAGGAAGGGAGAGTTTGATTTGGAAATACGTGACAAGAAGGGAGCTGAAAATTTGGTGGCTGATCTTCTCAGCAGGATCACTCCAACCAATACACCTAATGTTCTCTAAGACGAATTTTCAGATGAAAGTCTCTTCATAATTCAACAGGTAACTCCATGGTATGCTGACATGGTAAATTTCTTGGTAACTAAGTTCTTACTTAGTGATTTATCTAGAGTTGAAAATGATAAAATTAAACGAGAGGCTAAATATCACATACGGGATGAACCTTATCTTTAGAAATTTTTTGTTGGTTAGATTATTAGAAGGTGTGTTGCAAATGATGAAATTCCTTCCATATTAAATTTTTGTCAGTCATCTGTGTATGGGGCACACTTTGGCCCCAAAGAAGCAGCAAAGTTTTTGAATGTAGACTATTTTGGCCTAAGTTATTTTATAATTCTTACATGTTTTGTAATTCTTGTGATCATTGTCAAAGAATAGGTAGCTTGGGATTAAGAGATCAAATGCCATTTACTAACATTCTAGTATGTGAGGTTTTTTATGAATAAAGAATAGATTTTATGGGTCTCTTTCTCTCTTCCTTTGGTAAGAATTATATTTTGCTTATTGTGGATTATGTTTTGAAATGGGTTGAAGCTAAGGCTACTTTGTCTGACGATGCTAAAACTGTTATAGATTTTGTTAAATCTAAAATTTTTGTCAAATTCAGGGTACCTCGAGCTATCATTAGCGATCGAGGGACTTATTTTTGTAACATGATTTTTGAGGCTTTATGGTGTCACACATCGAGTTTTTATAGCATATCACCCTTAAACAAGTGGACAAGCTGAGATGTCCAATAGGGAGATTAAGGCCTTGTTTATTGAAGAGCTGATAAGCTCTTTTTTAGTTGATTGACCCATTTTAGCTTGTTGACTTTATAAAATAGCTATTAGGGTTGTTTGGTTATTAGCTAGTTGGATTGGCTGATTCAACCCAACCAGCTTAATTTGGATGATCTCCTCTATGTGAGTGTTTTAAGTAATCAGCTGAATTTTTTTTTGTTTAATATCGATTTTGCCCTCTTTACTACAGTCTCATTTCTCTCGTTTTCTCTAAATTCTTTTTCCCTCTTTCTTTTCATCTCTCACATCTGCCAGATCACCGCCATGTCTGCGCTTCCATCAGACAGACTCTGAGGCCACATATAGCAACCCAGCGTCAATCCTTAGCACTTACCCTTTTTCCTGCAAATTTTGGTTAGATATGGTACTTAACTTGTTGCCTCTGCCTAAACTCAAAACCATCTCTTTCTTGGATTCTACTAAGTCTAACTACAAAGTCCTTAAGCGTCTAGATTTTTTCTCTTTTCACCTTGAGTTTTTTTAGTGAATCTTTCCACTTCTATTCACAAGTGAAGGGCATTCTCCGCCCTCCTATCGCCACTATCCAAAGTGATCGTCTACGACCAGTAAGATCCCCCTGACGTCGTTACAAGAGTGGTGGAGTTGCCGCTAGTTGAAATGAAAGAGAATGATGTTTGCGTTAGAATATTGGTTGCTTCGATCAATCCCTCTGTTATTAATCGGATTAAAGGTTCTATTTTCTTCGCTTATTGTCTATTTATTTTCTTCTTGGCTGACTTTTAAGCATCCTAAGTTAATTCTGATTGTCTGAGTAAGACAATTTGTTGAATCGTAGAAAATTTAGCAACTTTACTATATATAATTGTGATCCCTCACGTGCACTCACTTAAAATTCCAATCTTGATGCTCTGCATCTGATTGTTTATGAGATATGATTCTGGGTAGTTGTTGGGTACTTTTTTACTTTTGAAGGCGATTTAGTTTATGTTTGGATTATAGTTGTCAACGAGTATTTGGTGGTGTTTTCATATCGTAAACTTGGTAATTTCGCTCAGTTGCTCTCAGATCTGGTGTTTGTGTGGCCTTTTAGTGTTTGTTACTAGTTGTTAGTTATTAACGTTAAGAAATAAAACAGTTGTGGAGTTTTATAGTGGAGTGAGTAGAAGATTCCAGTTATTGAACTGAGTTTTTACATATGAATTCTGTATAATGCTATGTTCTTAGAGCTTCTAGCATCATAGTGGACATTCTATAAACTACTGCATATTTCATATATTATGATCTAACATGCTATATTCTTTGAATTCATTCAAATGCTTCAAGCGTTTCAGGCAATGTTGATTGGTTCACTATTTCTTGATCTTTGTACAAAATTAGTGATTATTTTACTTTGCATTTTTCTTTGTCAGTATATCAATGTATGATTATGTTAGTATTCCAACTTATGCATTCATTTTTGTTGTGCTTGCTAACTTTGCAGGTTTATCCTGAGGGGACTCACCTTATGATTCCATGGTTTGAAAGACTCGTAATCTACGATGTGTGTGCCTGCACCACATCTAATTGAAAGTACTTATGGAAGCCGTGATCTTCAAATGGTTATACACCCTATCCTTTTGTGTTATCTTTTTCCAAGACCGTTGAGACAGTTAATGGTTGCTTTTGTATTTAAAGGCATTGAGAAAAACCAGAGATTCTCTAAGTGACATCAATGAGATGTTGCATTGATTATTGCCTTATGTTTTAGAAATACACATCCTATTCTATTAATGTACAAGGACATCTTTTGATTTCTATGTGCTTTCTGTGACATTGTCCTATTAATAATCTTTTCAGAAATCCTTCTTCCATTGCGTTGACCTGAACTCTTATTTGTCTTTTCATTCTTGAACGTAATTAATGTTATTTAGTTAACTAAATGCAGGACTTGGGAACCAATGATGCATACAAACTTGGGTATATATTGCGGGTACTTATTTTTTCTCTTTCTTTTTGACTTTTTGAGATCAACATGAATTACTAATAGTTGGATATTCTTTGGTATTTAAGTCAATTCGCAGATCCTATCTTTATTTGACTATTAAACTCAAAGTGCTATGTGGTTAGAGTAAAAGTGCTAATGGAATTTAGGTAAAACCAAATTAAGCTTAAGTCTCAGTTGCTCAATAACATAGGTTATGCATTATGCAGGTCAAGACTTTCAAACCTCAGCTTTTTGCCATTAGGCACGAGTCATTAGTTGATGAACTCAAAGAAGCTTTGGTTTATCTTAAAGAAAAGCCTGAGATTGTTCCTGGGGAGCAAGGAATTATTGAGGTAGACTACCAACTAATTTCCTGATATTTTAATGAATATTTTCAAACTTTAATTTTGTGTAATTTATTTTTAGTGGTGCATGTGGTACATCTGTAACGTCGGACTTTCGAAGCCCTTTCGTGTTGTACTATATTTGGAGATACTATTGTATATTGATATACACATATGGTTGTACATAAGTTCAAAGATGTATTTAAGTCATTTGGGTGTATATCTTAATGGTTTATAATGTTATATGCCCTTACATGAACTTAGAATTCATCGGTAATGCGGAATCTTGGAGATTTCTAACGTATGAGCTTTTAAATAGATAAAACCGAGTTCATTGGATTTATATGACCATGGTGGTTAAATTAAATGAGTTTTAATGCCTTAGAGGTGATTAGACATGATTTATAGACTCATGGGACACTTAGAAAGCTTAATTGGAAAAGTTGATATATATATATAAGGACTTATTTGCAAATGATTAAAAGTTAAAGGACTTAAATGTTAATTTTCAATTCTTGGAGGACCAATTTGTAATTTTATAAAGTTAAGGGGCTTAATTATAATTTTTAAAAATTCAAGGACAAAAATGGAAATAAAAGTTTTGGAGATGTCTAAAATTTGAGCTTAATTGCAAATTTAGGAAAGTTTGGAGGATAAAATGGTAATTTCATACAATCTAAGGGCAAAACGGTAAAGTCGCCATATTTTGGTTAAAGAAGAGTCAAAATTCTAGACTCTTCTAATGTATGGATGAGCACCCCCCATTTAAGACTTAAAACACTTAGTTTTAATTAAAAGAAAGGAGAAAAGAGAGGAAGAGGAGGAAGTTTTGGCCATCATCAAAATTCACCCTTCCTTTTGATTTTTCAACTCAAACCAAGGTTTTCTAAGCTAATTTGGGGTCAAAGAACTCAAATCTATCATTATATTTGAGAAATTCTCAAAGGATTTGAAGATATCA
>JANSVA010000003.1:13228414-13253432 GCA_025504915.1 Erythroxylum reticulatum
GCCTCATTTGATTGAAAGGAGGATTGTTTCTATTTTTTGATTGAATCTTGTGTTTTTAGGTTCTTATTAGGTTTGTGTGGGTACTGCCTGTTACTTTGCTTTTTCAAAGTTACTGAGATCGATTAAGGTTTGCTTTACTTTATTGGTTCTCTTTAATCAAGGAAAAGGTTTTTTTTTATCATCACTTAGGTTGTATTGATTTTTAACTTACGTTTGGTTGGGTTAAGCAAGTGGATTATGGAGATGGTGGTTTAGGAGGTTTCTCCACCTTTAAAACTTCTAGATTCCATTCCCCAAGTGGCATTATAACCCAAACTGCGACATGTCTTAAAAAATAACATTGATTAGGTTTAATTTAATTATAATACATGTATAAGATTAAGGTTTGAAAAAAGCATGTTTGAGACATACGTTGTAACTTTCTTTAAAGCATTATCGTTCAAACTTTGTTTAAAAATAATTTTATTATTGGCATGCACATTTAAAGTTAATGCATGCATATATGTATATATACAATAAAGTGAAAATTGTTTGTTAAAAAGTTACTTGCCAATTTAGAGATGTAATACGAAGTTAATGGTATGAATGATTGACTTGAAGGTACCAAGTATAACACTATTGTGTTCCTGTTATTTTGAATAGGGTTAGGAGATTTATTTGCTTTGCTGAGCACCTAAGCTTAAAGTAAAATAATTACTAGGTCGTATGAAGATTACTAGAATTGACTGAAGTCATTATTTTTGTGTTTGTGTTTGTCAAGTTATTTAATCATTTAGACAATCACAGAGGCTGAATTGCTATTAAATTAAAAGCATTAACACTAACTTTTTCTTTTAACAGAGCATCAACTTGAAAGTTTTTTGGCCTAAGACATACAGTTGACGTGTGATCATTTTTTGTGTTTAATTGGTGTGAAGACCTTGGGATGGAGTGGTAAGGATTAGAATTCAAGATTTGTATTTGTTGATATTGAAATGTCTATTACTAATATAAAGAGTATTGTATCGCATAAAACAACAGTATTGTATCACGTAAAACAACAGTATCCAAAGTTCTTTTCCTTGTATATTTAATAATATAGTACAATTCCAAATTACAATGGTTTCAATTTATTATAGATTTATTCTATCGCTAGAATAGTGCTGTCACTTATTAATGGTTGTTTTTATTTGATAATCTATTTAATAAAAGTAGACAGTATATATCAAATTAAATTAATGTTTGTTTAGAGACTGTTTTAATAGATGTAGAACCATTAATAAAAAGTTTGTAATTAATTACAAATAAAAAATGTTAATAGTTTTACTTTTTCATTTTATAAGCTTTAATATTTGTTTATATAGACACCTGGGTGTAAACTTTAAACATTATTTCTTAACACTCTTAGTGTAGTTTTTATTTAGTCTTAATTTAGACATGTAAATTAACTATTTTTATTTCTACAGATAAGTAAGTTTAGTACGATAAATGTTGATATTCATTTATTAATATATAAATCAAGATATATATAAAAAAAAAGAGAAAGGAAAAAGAGTTGGACAACCACTGTATAATTTGAAAGTAAGAGTATAACTTGTCTTAGATAATTAAAATTTCTTGTTGATATGGATGAATCGTATTTGTTAGTTTATGATAATTTCAATTTTATTTTATTTCGTCTTGTATGGTTATATACAATTGTACGATAATAGATATTAATGTTCAATCTCCAATTTATAGTTATATAATACTTATATTTCAATCTTGAATTTAATATAGTATTTGGGTTTAATTTGATGATGCGTTCAAAGTTCATTATTTAATATTTACAAATTTATTTTATCCTTTTCTAATATTATTTAATTATTTAATATTTCTTTTGTTACCAAAAGAAGTATAATTATTTTAAATTATTATTATATATATATATAATTAGTAATTTAATAAAAATATTTTTATAATATAATATTTTAAAAAATATATATTACAATTTTATATAATTTTTTAATAATATTCACAAGTTAATTCTATTACTCATTTTAAATTAAGAGATCAAATAATTTTAACTTAAGTAATAAATATTACGATGATAAAATAATATTTATATATTTATTTTGTTGAAAAGTCTAATTCAAATTAGTAACACTAATTAAGTAGTAAATTAATTGCAAATTGATTAACTAGCATATAATCTTTTTCATCTTATATGATTAGATGACATCATCCCAAAAAAGAAACAAAGGAGAAAGTTAAGGGGGAAATGATATAGGTAGGATTCGTTGGCCAAAAGAAACTCTTCTTATTTTTTGTGACATTTGTAACCAACATATGGAAAGGAGTAAGGGAAAACATAGTGGAGTTATTGGTCAAAAGTTAACATAGAAGAAGGTGGAAGAAGAGTTTCATAAAGCAACCAACTTACCATGGGATAAAAATAATCTTAGAAATAAGTTTGATTGGATGAGAACTAGATGGAGTCTTTGGAAACAGTTGAAAGGGAAAGAAACGAGATTAGGATGGGATTATGACAAAGGAATAATTGCTGCTGGTGAGGAGTGGTGGACTTTGAAGATTAAGGTTATCATTTTTTCCCAATTCAAGTTATTTTCCTTTACTCTAATGCTAAATAGTTAGTTAAATATAAGTTATTTAATTTTTTTTAGGAGAACATCAATTTTAAAACATTTAAAGAGGAAGGGCTTGAACCTAAGCTTGAATGTAAGTTGGATTAACTTTTTGGATGTTTGGCCTAAGGAGAGGCTACATTTTGTCCTGTGGTTGACCCTCCACAAGTACAACGAGAAGTTGAGGAAATACATTTTCCTTCTCTACTTGATAGTTATGATGCTCATCATCAATTGTAAGGCTATCATGATCATGAGAACATAGATGAGACTAGTGGTCTAAACAATTGGGAAGAAGTGTGGAGAGAACCTACCCCAACTCCTCAAGCTACACATGATGAAGGGAGTGAGAGAAGAAGATGTAAAAGGGTTTTGGAGAGTGATAGTTCACAAAGTAACAAGAGTGTAAGAACTGATTTAGCTAAAAGGGTAGGAAGATCTGTAGCAATGTATAAGAGGCTTGATGATATGATGCAATTGATTCAAGAGAGACAAAGTGCAACAATGGAGATGAATAGACTCATTATGAAAATTTTGGACATGATGAATATTGACACATCACAAAGTCCTAGTGCTGGAGCGTCACATCATAATGTTACGAATGCTTTAGGAAAAAGTACTTTGCCTGGTTTAGAGACTGGTACTCCTGAATTTTACTTTGCTTGCATGTTGATTGAAGATCCGTAAAGAAAGTCTATTGTTTTTAGTTTATTAGATGATACAAAGAGAGTTGAATGCATAAAGTTTATGTATGAGAATGAAAAATATAAAAAACATTAATCATAGTTTCTATCTATCCATTACTATGTTTAGTTCATTGTTTTTATTATTTGTGCACTTATGTTGACATGGTGTATTTTAAGACATTATGAATTTGGTTAGTTTATTTTATCATATTATGTTATCTTGTTTGTAATCTATAATTTTATTACGTGCTATATTATTTATTTCTTTATATTTAGACATACAAGTGTCTTGTTTGTTACTTATTGATTTGTAAGTATGGATGATAATGTTATGCAAATTATGCAATTTTTGCAAGTGAAGCAAAATTTGGACAATGGGACTAAGTTTTGGGATTCGATGGCTTATGTAGCGGGTTATATGAGTGTGTATTGTTTAAGCACATATACAAGGAACTATGCATGACTTCCTATCAAACAGGAGAACTATGGATGAATGAATTATTGAATGGTCATGAAAAAGGTGTTTTAATAAATTTAGGATGAATCAAAATACATTTCGTCAATTATGTATGGTTTTGGAAAATAATTATAGTTTGAGTCCTTTGGATAGGATGTTTATTTTGGAGAAAGTCAGTTTATTCGTGTATGCTCCTCTAACAGAGATACCCAAGAGCGTTTTCAAGACTTAAAGTCACATCGGTCTTAAAATTTTTGTATTTTTCTTGATATAATCGATAATCTAAGACTTAAATTTTCAAAACCACCAATAGGTGATTTTAAGATTTGTAAGATTTTATATTAATGATTTAGAATTTTTGTTATATCATTTATACTAATTATATTGCTTCTATGGAAACTCAAGTAAATATTACTTGTTGACAAAGGCTATTCAGAAAGAGAAGGATATTTAACACCTTACCCAAAGACAAGATATCATCAATCGGATTTTTGTGGTGTAAATCCAAAAGGATTTGGAGAAGTTTTTAATTGAGCTCATTCATCATTAAGAAGTTGTATTGAGAGGGCTTTTCGTATTCTTAAGGCTCGATGGAAGAAATTGGTGAAAATGCCTAAATATTCATTAATGGATCAAAATAGAATAATTTGTGCAGCTTTTACGTTGCATAACTATATTAGAAGGAGTACAACTGGCGCCTCAGCTTTTAGCATTATCGATCAAGATCCTGAATTTATATCTCCAGATGTGTTTCAAGATGTTGAAGCTAACTCTACATAAGAAGAAATTGAAGAATGGAGAACTCGGGAGATGACAATTATTTGTGATAATATTGTTTATAGTTTAATGGCAGTTAGACGTTGTTCTTGAATTGTTATAAACCTTTGCTGTAAATGATGTGTTCATTTCTTTTGCTCTATTTGAATTATGTTGTTAAATTTCATTTGGATTGTTATATTTTATGTTTGGATGTATCATTGTTTTTATCATCATCATCATCATCATCATCATCATCATTATTATTATTATTAAATGTTCTATGTTTTTTTATTAAAGTTATAAACTTAATTTTTATAGAATTAAATATCTAAAATTTAAATTCCTATAAGAATATTCAACAAAATATTAAGCTATATAATATTCATACCCTTATAATTTTTTCAAAGTCATGTCCTTATAAGTCATTTTATACATAAATAGCTAATACTGAATAGCTAATTTTACCAAACATCTCTAACAAACAACTAATGCAATCTACTGGTCAAATTAGCCGATATAATTAGCTATTAGCTAACATCTGATAGAATCAGTTAATAGCTAATGCAATCAACTATTTGCCAAACAGGGCCTAAGTCCATACTGGAAAAAGTGGTGAATCCGAACAGAAAAGATTGGAGCTTACAATTAGATGATGACTTGTGGGCATATCGAATTGCTTATAAAACTCCACTAGGCATGTCACTGTTCAAGTTAATTTTCGGTAAAAATTGCCATTTGCTTGTGGAAATAGAATATAGAGCTTACTAGGCTGTGAAGCAGTTAAATATGGATTTAGTAAAGGCTAGTAACAATAGGAACTTGCAATTGTAAGAGCTAGAAAAGATTCGTAATGAAGCTTATGAATATACAAAAATTTACAAGAAAAAAACTAAAGTTTTTCATGATAAGATGATTTTTAGGAAGCAATTTTCAGTAGAACAAAAAGTTCTTCTTTATCATTTAAAGCTTAAGTTCTTTCTAGGAAAATTATGATCTCGTTGGCTCGGACCATTTATTGTTACTAATGTATGTTCTCATGATACGGTAGAAATTCAAAGTTTAGACACTTCCAAGGTGCTTAAGGTTAACGGACATCGTTTGAAACCATACTATGAGAACTTTCTAGTGGAGAATGTGGAAGAGATAGAGTTGGTAGCCCTAATCTATTTTTGATCAGGTAAGTAGGTGAACACATCCAGCTAAAGACTTAAAAGAAGCACGTTTGGGAGCAACCTAAAAATTTCATGTTAAATGTTATTTTTATTTCAGTATTTATCAAAAATTTTAATTTGTTTTGTTTTAGTTGTCAATTTTATTCCATTCCCTTCAGTATTTTCATTTATTAATATTTTCAATTCTAATTAAAAAATTCCGTTCCGACTGCCCACTATTATTTTACTGCCCATCCCATTTTTACCTCCTCATTTTCATTTATTTCCTGATCTTACCTTTACTCATTCACAATTTCACACACCCACTACCAAATTAGTGAACACCCATATCTTTCCAACGAAAAACCTAACCTTTTACCCTTCTTCTTACCGTAACCCACTCATTTTCTAGTCAAAATTTCAAGACAACAAAAGCACAATGATTGGAGCCATGTCACGAAAGAAGAGCAATTCACGTAGTTTAGCTTCACCAATCACATCATTTGTACATCCCCAACCTCTATAGGACACCACAGCTGCAACACCAAATCCATCAATCCTTCCAATGTCCGAACCAACACCAGGCCCTTCAATGAGGAATTGCACTTGAAAAGGTAAGCAAGTCGAGAACCAAAGCCAATGGAATTCAAGAAGTGGAGCTTCCACTTCTTTTCAACTGTTGAAGGACAACTAAAAATTTCAGCAACTAAGCCAACAAAAAATCTATCCTTGTAAGTATATTCTTATCGAAATTCTTGAAGCTTTACAAGTTTGTGATTCTTTTGAGCAACTAGTTAGACAAATTTGTTGGAAAGTGTTTGTTAAAAATGACCGCTCTGCATATGTTAAATTAACAAGAGAATTTTACAGCATATTTCAATTTAATTCTCATAAAGAATTCGATTTGTTTATTAAAGGAATTGTGGAATTTAGACTTATGGGTAAGGAATTGGCATTATCTGTTGCTGAATTTAATGTAGCCATAGGTTTTTATATCATCTGATAATGTTAAAAATGAACCATTTGTAAGTTCCTGTTATTAATATCATAGTGATTTTCATGCATCTAAATTATGGACTCAATGGTCCATCAACCCTCATCTATATAATGCCAGTGCATCTAAGAGTTTGTATTTTAAAAAAAATCATGATTTGAAAATCATACATCGACTCTTAGCGTACAAATTTTCAAGGTGTCAGAATTCTGTGGGTACACTTTCTAAAGTTGAATTTTATTTTTTATGGTGTATGGATAGACAAATTATTGTTAATTTGAGTTTTTAGTTTTTGACGCAATTTCAATCTGTGTTAATCGAAAAATCCAAACCATTAACTTTGTGGACATAACTTGGTTCTCCTGTTCCTGTAGTGTATCATCTGTAAGATCCTTATAAAGTTTAATTTGAGCCCTCTTCAGTTCCTATTTAGCCCTTAACAAAGATAGTTTGGTATTCCCTATTTTTTCCCTAGTTAGACATTTAAGTTCTTCCTTTATTGTATGTGCCTTCCTTGCACATATGTATTTTTTGGTACCCCCTCACTTCTTTATTACGCTCTTTTTTGATAGCATCTTCAAATATAGCTATGTCTACTAAAACAATTGTTAAACCTGAATAAGGATTTTCTTCCTTATCTATCTTTGATTAGGTAAGCGGGGGAACACATCCAGCTAAAGACTTAAAAGAAGCACATTTTGGGCAACCTAAAAATTTCATGTTAATTGTTATTTTTATTTTTTAGTATTTATCAATTTTTTTAATTTTTTGATTTGTTTTGTTTCAGTTGTCAATTTTATTCCATTCCCTTTAGTATTTTCATTTGTTAATATTTTCAATTCTAATTAACAAAAATTCCTTGTCGACCGTCCACTGTTATTTTACCACCCATCCCATTTTTACCTCCTCACTTTCATTTATTTCTTGATCTTACCTTTACTCATTCACAATTTCACACACCTACTACCAAATTAGTGAACACCCATATCTTTCCAACGAAAAACCTAACCTTTTACCCTTTTTCTTACCGTAACCCACCCATTTTCCAGTTAAAATTTTTATTGGTTTTATGTTTGCATTTTTGTGTTTCAAGACTGCAAAAGCACAACAATTGGAACCATGCCATGAAAGAAGAGTTATTCACATAGGTTAGCTTCACCAATCACATCATTTGTACATACCTAACCTCTATAGGACACCACAGTTGCAACACCAAATCCATCAATCCTTCCAATGTCCGAACCAACACTAGGTCCTTCAATGAGGAATCACACTTGAAAAGGCAAGCAAGTCGAGAACCGAAGCTAATGGAATTTAAGAAGTGGAGCTTCCATTTCATTTCAACTACCGGAGGATATCAAAAAATTTCAGCAACTAAGCCAACAAAAAATCTATCCTTGTAAGTATATTCTTACCATCATTCTTGAAGCTTTACAAGTTTGTGATTTTTTTGAGCAACTGGTTGGACAAATTTGTTCGAATGTATTTGTTAAAATTGACTGCCCTGCATATGTTAAATTAACAAGAGAATTTTATAGAACATTTCAATTGAATTCTCACGAAGAATTCAATTTGTTTATTGAAGGAATTGTGGAATTAGACTTATGGGTAAGGAATTTGCTTTATCTGTTGCTGAATTTAATGTGGACATAGGTTTAATATCAGCTGATGATGTTAAAAATGAACCATTTGTAAGTTCCTGCTGTGACTATCATATTGATTTTCATGCATATAAATTGTGGACTCAATGGTCTGTCGACCCTCATCTATATAATGCCAGTGCATCTAAGAGTTCGTATTTTAAAAAAATCATGATTTGAAAATCATAAATTGACTCTTAGCGTACAATTTTTCAGGGTGTCAGAATTCTGTGGGTACACTTTCTAAAGCTAAATTTTATTTTTTATGGTGTATAGATAGACAAATTCCTGTTAATTTGAGTTTTTAGTTTTTGACACAATTTCAATATGTGTTAAACGAAAAATCCAAACCATTAACTTAATGGACATAACTTGGTTCTCCTATTCCTGTAGTGTATCATCTGTATGATCCTTATAAAGTTTAATTTGAGCCCTCTTCAGTTAGTATTTAGCCTTTAGCAAAGATAGTTTTGTATTCCATATTTTTTCCCTGATTTGACATTTAAGTTCTTCCTTTATCGTCTGTGCCTTCCTTGCACATATGTATTGTTTGGTAATCCCCTCGGTATGGTCTATTGTATGACCAATAATTATAGTGTGATCTAATCATTTTTGGATTAGGGTATGATGCATAAGAATCTGGGAATTTCTAAAACCATTCCATATTGACTATGGACCTATCCAACTTGTTTCTTATTAACCATTGATTCATCTGTTTGTTAGTACAGGTAAAGAAGTTACCATCTTGTGGGAGATCTTGAACATCAATGTTATGAAATCATCCCTTGAAATCATCATTATGATTTTTGCTATTGATGTTACCTTTTGCTTCCTTAGGGTTAAGATTTTTATTGAAGTCACCAAGCAATAGCCAAGGGTTTTGGTTAAATGTTAGAGCTCTTAATTTACTCCATAGCTATATCCTCTGGTGACCATGCATTCCTTCCACGTCATTAAGCATCTTACTTTTGTATGTATGTACTGCTCACTGTTTTCAACCTCTGTAACTTTTATCTTATCCTTATTGAAAAAGATCAGGATTCTCCTATTATAGTGGGCATCAAAATTATCTAACATCCCCCATTTAGTAGGCAAAATTTAGACAATGCAACTTTTATCCTTCCTACTCCTTGTTTCCAAAAGACCAAAAATACCCAACTTGAAATCATAAATTGTTTCCTTGATATTGAAATGTTTTATAGGTGAATTAAGACCTTTGACTTTCCATGCTGCTATAATCATGCTTCCATATCAAAAGAAGAGTTTTTCTTCTTCTTTCTATTAGACATCACAAATTCTTCGTTATTGTTATTTGAGCTCATTTCCTCCGTACTACCTACACTACAAGATGTATTACCTCCCATATATTGGACTCTTTCCTTTTTCCTTTAATACAATCCTTGTTCTCTTTAACATTTTCTTGAATATACCTGTTATTCATGTCTAGGTTTGATTTATTATCGAAATTTTCTCCTATATGAGGCCTCTACAAGATATGATTCCACATTCTTCTAAGCTAAAACCTATAGTTAATTACTCAAATCCCATAGTTTTGAGAGTTTTTCTTATGGGTTTGTAAACTTTTTTAATTTGTGACTCCGGGTTCCAGGCTTATGAAACCTTCATAGCATCCTCCGCTAGCTCCATATCTTCATTAGGCATAATGATGAGGATTTATGTAAGGAGATCCCTCATAGCCTCCATAAGAATGCACATCCTTGCAAATTTGAATCTTTCTATTGTTGCCTCGTCTAGATAAATAATTTTGCCTAAAAAACTAGCTAGATAACTTAAACATTCATTGTTCTAATACTCAATCGGTACTTTATAAATACACATCCAAATAGGTATGTTAGAAGTTCGAGCCTAATCTAAAACTAACACAAGTCTCCAATTTTACAAGAAAATAGATTTGATGTGAATGTCCTATGCCCCAGACTCAATTAACTTCAAGGCAACCTCCTTATTGGCAAATCTGAAGAAAAAAAAGATGTCTTCTTCATTTACCAACACTTCTGCAAGACCATGTCTCTAATTTGCAAATACTCATGCCTTTATAGTAGGGAAAGGAACTCGTTTGTCCATAAAAAAATATCATTGTTGTGTTCCATCTTGCAGCTCCATCTTTCAAGATTTCAATCGGAGGAAACACCACTTTATTCTTGTTGGTTTTTGAAGGTGGAGTATATTACAGCTTTGTGAGAGCATTTTGTTCACCAATAACCTACGTCCAAGTGCATCGGTTCGGGGTATTTTTGTGTGTTTTGGTTCTGATTTTGATTATTGTCTATTGTTTTAGGTATTAGCTGAGTTATGCGAGATCGGTTGGGTGGGAAAGAATTCCATGACATTTAAGCTTGAAATGTTTTTTTATTTTATTTTAGGAACCTTTTTTTATGATATAATACATTTTTTAGAAACTTAAAATTTTAACTTAGTAAAAAAAAATTAAAAATTTAAGCTCTCTAACATGACTCATTTATTAGGAAAATCCAATAAATTTAACAAAGATAATTATGAAACAAGTAATAAATAGAGTTTGAGATAACAAGTTCCATTGAAAGGTCACCAGGTTTACCAAGATGCCCGAGATATCACAGTGCTAGGATACTACCATAGTTAAACTCATTATGCTAATTTAAAAGGTTGCCTAATATTATATGGGAACAAATTCTCTATTCTGATTAACCTGTTTCTACTCTGTTCCGTATTATCTCATTTACAGATTTATGTGGGACCTAGAAAAATGTATGAATGAGATGAAATGAAACAGAGTAGGAACATGTTAACCGGAACAGAAGATCTCATCCTGATGTTAGAGTTCTAAGACACTACCATTGCTAAACTCATTATTTTTTAAGTAAGTAAATTTGATCTCAATATTTTCACCAAAATATAAGTTAGATCCTAATTTTTTCCAATGTTTAAAATAAATCTTTACGTTTGCAAAATATTTAAAATAAATCTTAAGTGGACAAATATTTAGTTTTTGTTCATTAAATGCCACATCAACATATACATAGGTCTTATCTTTTCACACCGTAAATTTTTTTATTAATTCTGTTAAAATCTTAATAACATAATTAAACCTCAATATATCCTTATAAACTTAATTTAATCCTAATTAATTAAGTCATAATTCATCTAAATTCCCCTAATCTAATTGCATGAACGTTCATTTCATAGTTCTCCTAAATTTACAATTCATCTAGAAATCAACCTCATTTATAACATACAACCTTTATATCTGGAAATATGTACAGCTTCTCTCGATAAGTTTATAAAAATATATAAGAAACCAAAAACAGATTAGAAACTTAAATAAACAACTTTTATTACTAAATTTTAAAAATTAAAGACATAAGCTGTTGTAACGTTGGCCGAAATTAACTACTTGCATCGAATGGATAAAAACTAATGATATAACTAAGAAGCTAACACATATGTTAACTAGCAGGCATTGAACCACTCCAATCGTTTACATACAGCATGTAGGCTCAGGGCCCTATTTCCTCGTATTCTTGACATGAAGAGTTCTCCAAGTTTGCAATATTCGAATCTTTATGGTCATTTCATTATGAACAATGCGCAATCCATCAATGGCGAAGATAAATTGTAACTTGTGCGAGACGTAATTATACAATGAATAAACACTAGCATTTTGAAGCCATCTTATGATTTAGACGAGCCACCACCCAAAGATGAAGTCCTTACTGCTACCTTTACTGCTCCAACCACACTAAGCTGCCTTGTCTCATGGCTCAGCCCATGTCGGTCCTGGTTCAGACAGCTTTCTTCCATTAGTACACCCACAAAGTATGCTACCTGAACACCATAAACAAAATATGAGAAACTTTTTCTTCCAAAACCACATTAACATTTCTGAGATGCATTATAAACAGAAACAATTAGCTCAGCATGGTAACAGATTACCTAGCAACCCGTACTTGCAAGTATATGACAATGCAGTAGCGGTCATACACAAGGACATTATTAGGCAGATTAAATTCCAGAAAGAATTTCGGGCCACTATTCCAAAGCAAAGCCATATCAGGTAAGGTGGTAATCATTTTCCAAGATGGATTAACGGATCTCCATTCATATTTGCAAGAGAACTTAATATATACGCAAGCTGATAAAACTCTCAAGTTGCTAGTAAACTTTTTGTTCCAATTGGGTGGTTGATTCTCATTAGTGTCTCATTCACTATTAAAAATCACATGAGATATGCATGATTCTCTAGGCAGCTCTACCCAATCTCACCATAAACAATATCAACTTTCTACCCTATTTGTCTGCAAATCAGCAGTTAGATAAGGAAGTCGTTATCTATTGATCTTCCAACAACCTAAAACAAAGTTGACTGAAGCACATAATTGGAAAAGAAAGGATCTTTTATGCTCTGAATCAAGAACTATGGCAGTTTAACAACAAAGGCTCTAAATCTCCAAAATCAAAACCATTAAAACATACAAGATTATTTGGAATTTTGGAGAAGTCTTATCCAATTACCTTGCCAGTAGCGTTACGAACAGGAGATACATGAAGAAGGGTCCAAAAGCAACTCTTGTCCTTCCTAATGTCAAGGGGTAGAAACAGCTATTTAGAAACAATGGAAGCATTAAGTTTTCGTTAAACATGCTAGAAGAATAGGCAAGTCTCAACCTGTAATTTAAAATACGTACTGTGCATGGTTGTCTAGATTGAATGCTGTCCTCTATCTGGAGAACATTTAGAAAAATAATCTATCCTTAACTTAACCTCAGTATGTGTGAGAAAATGGAATAAAGAAGGAGACTGAAGAAGTTGCACCTGAAGCAGAACTGAGGAATCTGTATCAATTCCATGTAAAAATCTATGGTTGTGCCCCAGCACTTCATGTCTAGCATAGCCTACAGAAATCTTAGCAGTCACATTGTCAAGATAACAAGGAAGTATCTGCAATGTGCATCCAGAATGACTTTTACATGGGAAGTTATGATACAGAAAATTCTAAGTACCTGTTAACTGTAAGAATGCATCACTTGCATAAACAATTGGCATGTCTGGTAAGTTCAGGTCCATCCTGGAAAGGCAACTCAAACAAATAAAAATCATCTTAACGACACTAATCCATGCAAGAAAGGAAAAAGGAATTTGCAAAACTCACAATACAAAACTTTGTTTGATTCTACCAAGAGATATATTCACAGACGAACTGAGAAGGCTCGCTGCAGGTAAGCTGTATCTTTTTTCACACACCATTCTGCCTGTTGATTTGCTATAGTGGGTGAGCACAGACAAGATAGTGTTCATGGCAGTTGCTGCTCTTTGCTTCTCATAGTGACTTGCTTCTAACGGCTCTTCAAACGCCAAACCTGTAAACATTAACTGGTAAGATTCACAACTGAATTGACCCAAGAAAATGATCACTTGAAGAGACAAGTTAATTGACAAACAGGAACCCGGTAAATATAACAAAATTTCAGGCACCTAAAGAATGGCGACTCTCAATGCAATTAAAAACAGTCACAATGTTGGAGGTAAGAAACTAAATGAACAGAAGCTGCAAGAAATCATACAATCCAAATCCAAAACAGTGAGCTCAAAAAAAGACTCCATTGCAAATAAAAGAAACCGCATTAAAGAATCTTTCACAACAGTAACTACTCAATCTAGTGTTGCTCCAGAAAGATTTCTCATTGCTTTATATACACTTGAACTGCATTTCAAGCTTGGACGAAGTATAAACATACCTCCACTATCTGAATCCAATGCCAAAACCCGACCCAAATCGCTTGTAACATCTCTGCAAACTTCTCTCCTGCACGAACCAAACTCAATTTCCCTAAACTGAGCTACTTGCTCGCTCACCCTATTATTTCTCTGACTCGTAGTTATGGGCACTTGAACCGCAACGAAATGGATCACCATCCCATTCTCCTCCACAAAAACAGGGCTCATATGAAACAACATCCAAAAGGGTGTCCCATCTTTGCGGTAATTCAACAAATTGATCTGTATCGTCCTCTCCTCACGAATAGCCTCACGAATCTCCATCACCGACCTGCGGTTCGTTTCCGGGCCTTGAAAGATTCGACCATTTTGGCCGATTACTTCGTCTCTTGAATAACCCGACATTTTTAAGAAACTTGGGCTCGCAAACACTATAGGATGTCCGGAGATGCAAGGATCGGTAATCGTGAAGCTCTCACACAGCTCGTCAAGAGTTTCTCGTACCCATATGGAGTATTGACTATTGAACGAATCTTCGATTAAACCCAGCAACTGAGACTCCATTTCGATACTTCTTTATTGAAAAATTGTACCTTTCTCGCTCTCCAAATCAGGCCCAATCCCATGTGGCACGATAAACAACAGTGCCTATCTCAAAGATCTCGCCTCGACACCAAGAAAGGTGCACGAACCATGAAAAGAGCAGGAAGAAGACGGAAGCGAGAGGAGAACAGAATATGGGGGTTGTTTCCCGAGGAAGAGAAAGAAGAGGAATTGAAAATTGTTTGTTGCCAGACACTGAGTTCTTGGGATTTGAATGAACGACAACGAGTGAGACGTACACATCAGTCGGGTTTGTTGGTTTCAAGAACTGAAAAAATCTATAATCCAGTATGTGACAAGAGAATGAAGCAACGTAGGAGGTTGGGCTCCTTTTGCATTGCAAGTACTGTTATTATTTTTTGCTATGGATTGGAAAGTAATAAGCTTTAGACTTGCCTGTCGTCTAGTCCTCTAAATGAAGAAAAGTAGGGAGGGAGTGAAAAAGGGCGTGAAACTATGGATGGAGCAAGGGTAGACGATAGAATGGTCAGCGGAATCAGACACAGAACCGGCGCTGATCCTTGTCCATCTTAACATTTGTCCACTTCAAGTAATATCAAGAATAGTAATTAGTGTTAACCTGACCATAACACACTAGAATATATATAATGCTTTTATTATTTTTCTGATCAATTTTGCTTTCAAATAGACAAAGATGTTGAGATGTTGATCCCTATAAGCAAATGGCTTCTGTGTGTTTGTGCTGATGCCTGTCTTATTAGGTGACAGTTGCTGCCCACAATCACCCCATACATGTTTTTCAATTTATAACCAAGTCGTCTCTATTGAGTCAAAGGTAATAACAACCGTTTATAGGTCTCCAAAGTGGCATGAAGCATGGATAGTTGTTACTTGCCAATAAGATATTTGTTTAGCTAATCTTTTCAAGTTCAAGAATAAGAAAAGCAATAGAGATCAATTTCATTTTTCTTCTCTTTATAAAGTCTCAACAACTAATTGGTGGAGAGAGCAAAGCAAAAAACAATAACAAATTAATAAAAATTTCTCTCAAACTATACAACTTTATCTTTAACTATTTGAGCTCAAACTAAATAGCTACGTCCTACATAGAAAAGGGCCTGTACTCCTCCCCGAAGGCCCGACTAAAAGGCCCTCCCTGGTTTTGATCTTCCGATCAGCTCATCATCTCAACTCACATTTCCGTTAAGGCGTTAACTGTTTTTTTTTTTGTCTCTCGTATGCTTCAAATCTCTTGCATTCTTAATCAGAGATGTTAACTACTGCTGCGAAATCAGTTCACTTTCTCATTTAAACGTCTTGGTAGTGCAATTTAACGATATTGCAAGTGCCCATTACCTTTCTGTATGTTGTTCGTTCGTTCTCGAGTTCGGTGTTTGATAATCAATCTTTAAGGGGATCATCTTACTTTTTCTGCAAATATCGTGTCTTTTATCTATCTATCTATCTATCTATATATATATAAGCTATCATTTTGGATTGCATGTTGCAGAAAGAATCAATGAATTTTTTGATGCGATCGACCACCCCACACCATGTACCGGCGGATCGGATTCCTGTACACGACTACCCTGTAGAGACTGTTTATTCTTCCAAAACCAAAGCCACTGTGGAGGGTCTTATTGAAGACGACCCATTTCCTCAATCTCCTGTAGCTGAAGTGATTAATGAAGATTTGGATGAATGTGGAAATGATAAGTTTGCAGGGTCTACTGCAAAGAAGTCCCTTCCTGTGGGGGACCACTTGGATGTTCCTGAAGAAGAAGGAACTATCATCATTCCAATCAGTACTTTCCTAACTTGAGATTATACCATACTTTTGGTTATTATATTTCATCTTGGGATCATTCGCACACACAGTAGAGGACCATTGCTTTCATATTGTTCCTGGCATTGAAATCCGCTACCTGTCCTCATGTTAGAGTTCAAGGAGACACAAAATATATAGTTATCTTATTTTGATTCAAGTTGCTGTTTTAGAATCTGTGCTATTGGATGACTGTTTTCATTATACATTCTCGATTCCTCACCGAGTTAAACCATGGAAAGTGCAATGTCTATATTGATCAAACTCTTACTTTGATGCTCCTACTTATTTGTTTAAAGGAAGGAAGTTGATGCCAGGCATGTCCTTTGGTTTTCTCATAGATAATTTGATTCCATTTTACTTGAATTGTAATTGCAGACTTTGCTTTTAATTTAAATTCTTGATTTTGGAGGTTGAATTTTGTAAAATATATCCAGTCACAAGTTAATATTGTGAATGTCTTTTTTACTTTCTGAGTAGGGTTCTTTTTACATATTAGGACTCCATGGTTTTCCAATCATTATATCTAGTTTAGGCATGCTAATGGTTGGTAACTCATTTGAAGGGGAACTTCCAGAGATATGGAACAATGCAGCAGATATCGATTCATTACGCTCCCTTGATCGCTCGTTTGTTTTCCCAGGTACCTTTATTTACCTATGATCTTGTTTCTTATGGTTCTGACATGCATGAATCATGTACATGATGGATGCAGATTGCTCATTGTTAGAAATCCGATTGTTACTCCAATTACAGGTGAACAGGTTCATATCATTGCATGCTTAGCTAATCAACAGGATACAGAAATCATTACTCCGTTTAAAGTTGCAGCAGTATTGTCTAAAGATGGGATGGGAGAGAACTTTGAAAGACAGAATGAACTTGTGAAAGATGGAAAAGATCAGGTTTCTGGAGAGGAAGAAGTGAGTTCGAATAGTCAACCATTTCTTGAACCAAATGACAGCTGCCCATCTAAATTGCAAAGTGAACCACAAAAGAATATTTCTGCTAGTGAATCTATTCTTAGAATGGAAGGTCACAAAAGACAGACAGGGACATTGTTGCAAAGATTTACAAACTCCCATTTTTTTGTTAGGATTGCAGAATCAAGTGAGCTACTTTGGTCAAAAAAAAGTTGTATTGATCCAGAAAGTAATCAGAAACTCACTGCAGATGCAACCAGAAAAGCTTCAAAAGAAATATCCCAACTTAGTGCTGTTATTGACAGAGGAGGTTTTGATGCACACCTCTCTGGTGGAGCAGCAAGGAACAAAATTAGCAGCTTTTCTCTTTCAAATGGAGACATAGTGGTATGTTTCCTTGGCCAATATATTTGACGGGAAATATTTGGTAGCTAGGTTTGCTGATTAAATGATCATTATGTTGCAATAGTACTTTCTCTATACAAAATTTTGGTGAGTTTTTTAGTTGATTCTCAATCCATTTGTTTGTTTGGAAGGATGCAGGTACTTTTACAAGTTAACATTGGTGCCAGTTTTTTTAAAGACCCAGTCATTGAGATTATTCAGTTTGAGAAAAACGTGCACAAAAATGTGTCTGCTGAAGAGCATGGCAATTTGAATTACGTTGACTATGATCCATATGGAGAGTTGTTAAAATGGTTGCTTCCATTAGAAAACATGCTTCCTGCTGCAGCACGTTCTTTGCCTCCTCCCCATCTAGGTTCTGGTCCAGGAATTGGTGGGACATCTCAGAAACCTATGTCTACTGGTTCTCAGCTCTTATCTCATTTTAGAAGTTACTCCATGTCATCACTGCCGCAAAATACTCTTCCACCGATGCAACATGTTAAAGCCCTAATTTCCAAGCATAGCTTTGACTTGGATGACTGGGGGCAGTATTCGACTCAGAAGTTGTGGAAGAGTCATAGAACTGGGAGCGAAGGGTATTTATCATTCCGCGGTGTATCTTTAGAGCGTGAACGATTTTCAGTTCGTTGTGGGTTGCAGGGGATATTTACTCCAGGAAGAAGGTGGAGGAGGAAAGTTGAAATAATTCAACCTCTAGAAATTCATTCTTTTGCTGCTGATTGTAACACAGATGACCTTGTTTGTGTTCAGATAAAGGTGTGCACTTCACACTTATTAGTTGAATCAATGCAGTTCTAACCTATTTGCATGCTTATTACGATGTACCTATTACGTCTTTTTAAGTTAATTGCTTTTTTCAATTGTGTGCAGAATGTGTCTCCAGAGCATACACCTGATGTTATCATGTATATAGATGCTATAACTATTGTTTTTGAAGAAGCTGCAAAGAGTGGGCCACCTTCATCATTGCCACTTGCATACATTGAAGCAGGAGATGGTCACTCTTTACCCAATCTACCCCTCAGGTGTTGTTAACTCTGTCTAAAATATACTCAGTAGATGTTCTTAATTTTCAGCAACTTAATTCTTATTTATTTTCAAGTAATGCACTCAGGTAATAAATCATAAATTTCTAAGTTATTTCTGCAGCCTTCTATGTGTAACTTTTTTTTTTAATATGAAGCAATTCGGTTTTAAATTAATGAGAACTAACTGAACTTACTAATGATTTTTGCATGCAGTTTACTTACCTATATGAAGGCACTTGTTCATACTATCTTGATAGGTAGATTTTACTAATATAAAATTAATGGTTTCGTATCAGCTAAAATTGTTGAACTCATGAGTTGAACAATGCTTGTGGGAGCATGCCTACAGTAACCTGAGGATGCAAAGGCCACTCATCCATCACAATTATTTCTTTTTCTTTCTTGCATTTGAAGAGGTGAATAGTACTTTCTCGACATTTAGAATATAGGACCTCGAAATGTACCTTAAGTACATCAATTCCATGTGGTGAAATTGGACAGCACCAAAAGACAGATTGCATGTGCAGCAGGAGATCAAGTTATTTTCTTTCCTTTTTGGGATTAGAAAATATTATTTTTTATAATTTATAACTCTAATTTTGTGTAGGTTGCTTCCACCGTAACTTTGGGGCAAAAGTTTTCAAATTTATATTTTAGAGCACATAACTCTCGTTAAACAAGATAGTGCTATATTCCCATGTACTATCTTGTTTGATAAGAGTACTCTGCAAGTAGAATGCGCCACTATTGAGTTTGTGGGGGCAAAAGATATATTAGTTTATCATTAACTGACTTCTTATGGCAGGAGAGGTGAAGAGCACTCTTTTATACTTAAGCCAACATCCTCTACATGGAAAAATCTCAAGGTCCAGAGTGAAAAAAATTCCCCATCTTCAAGCTTGCATATTGCAACCAATATGACTGAAGGAAGGAAAAGTTCGACCAATGTTGATCAGTATGCAATTATGGTATCTTGTCATTGTAATTACACGGGTAATTGTGGTTTTCTTTGTTTTCTGTGCTATCCAAATTATAGCAAGTTCTTAACCTTGAGTTATTTTCATTGCTCCTGTATCAAATGTAGAGTCGAGGTTGTTTTTCAAGCAACCAACTAGTTGGCGACCACGCATCTCAAGAGATCTCATGATCTGTGTTGCATCTGAAATATCAGAAAGATCGCAAGCACCTAATGAAAGAGTCTCTCAACTTCCAGTTCAGGTTTCTTTTATGCTTCTCTTTTGACCTGTTTTATTATATACTTGCTATTTATTCAAGTTATTCATTGTTTAATTTATTCAACTTGTCAGATTTTAACTCTCCAGGCCTCAAATTTGACATCTGAAGATCTAACTCTGACAGTTCTCGCCCCCACCTCATTTATTTCTCCTTCATTGGGGTCCTTGGGTTCTTCTCCAATGACTCCTGTGAGCCCATTTGTTAATTTGCTCCAGTCTACAGGTACAATTACCATTGAAGTGATGCAGAGGCTTAGGTCAGCAACTCATGCATCAGAGAATCATAAAAATCATGATGGTAGTGGAGCTCAATCTGTTTCTTTCAATGAGCAGTTTTCTCCCATATCTGATGTAATACCAATCAGTGGTGTGGCTTGCACACATCTGTGGCTGCAGAGTAGAGTTCCCTTAGGGTAATGCATTATTCTTTTTCATTGATTTCCTTTTTTGGTGCCTGATTGCACAGATGATTATGACCTTTAGTGGTTGCATCAGGTGTGTTCCTGCTCAATCCTCCTCTTCTATCAAGCTTGAGCTACTTCCTTTAACTGATGGCATAATTATACTGGATACATTACAGATTCATGTCAAGGAGAAAGGTCTCGCCCTTTCATATACATATCTAATTCATCAATATTTGGATTGTGAACTAGACGTTTTCTGCTTTGAAATGCAATTTTGTGAGCGTTATACAGAGCTAGAAGATAGTGGGACTAGACAGACAATAGCTCTTACCCTTCTGACACGAGCTGGCGTTATTTTTTGTCGTAATGACTATCTTTTACTCGCTGTCTCATTGACAGGAAGTTGTTATACCATGTCATACGGATTACCCATGTTCATGTGCCTTTGTTCCTCTTGCTGAGGGACTGCAAAAGGTCAGCAGTTCTAAAGTGCAACTTATCTCTGTTTGCAGGCCTCACATATATTCCAGAGCACTCCTTGAAGATCAATGCAACTACCGGCATTTGCACAGGGATTATATAGTGTGGCTTTGGTGTATTATGTGTGACTGAGTTCAAACCTCAATTGTTTGAAAGAGATTCAAAGGGATGAGTGGACATGTAGCAACTTCTTGTTTCCACCGCTTACATGAATGAAATGGAATGGTTATGTTGATGTGATGTTTATAAGAAATATAGCCTCGTGCATGTGAATTAGAAATTCGATAAATACCTGTTTGTTAGATATAACCCGCAATGGGAAAATGAAAAGATCATGTTCTATTGTAGAATTTTCCAATTGTGAAATTATAAGCATATAGAAAGTGGTTTTGCTCTTAATTGTTTGTGAAACATTCAAAACCTATGATTTTCTTTTTCCAATTGATTCTTTTGGGATCCGTTTCATAATTTGCATTTTCAGTTTATGAAGAACTTGCTTCCACGACCTCTGCATATTATGTTTCTGCTTCCAATGTGCTTTGGTTCATTTATTTTCTTGGAAAATGAATAAATGATAATACAACATTACAATGAGTTTTAAGCTATTAAGCTTATATTCAATTACAACCTAGTTGGAATTTCATTAGAATTAAGATAGTATAAAAAAATAAACCGCTTAATAGCATATTATAGGTTCCAGCGTTTCCTTCACGTCCAAGGAGAGTATTTCTTGTGCATTGTTGGCCAAAATGGCTAATCTAATCCAGTTGGTTACTTGATCAGCTAGTTGCCATGAAGAGAGTGTTCTATAGACTAGCTCAATGTTTGCTCCCACTCATATATGATGCTGTCACTTGCAATCAATTGGAAAATTTACTCCAAACAGCTTTAGAAAAACTACATTGAAAGAATAGATGGTCTCTCTATCTTCCATTGCCATTTTGCATAATACATAAGTAGGCTTGATGATGCCATGCCATTGACTCAAGTGATTATAGAGGCTTTAGGAATTAGAGCGCTTTTCCATAGCAGGTTATACCAAGGGATTGCCAATAATCGATTAATAATCATTTTATAACAAGATTGATTGGAGAATATACCATTCGTGTTTGAGTGTCGAGGATATTTTATCTTCCTTTGCAACATCATTCAATTGAGGTAAGAGCTCTTCCAACACTACAAAACCCTTGAAATTGCCTCTCCACCACCATTGCTGATTAGTGAGGAAACTCATAGGGTTTAGTGGGATTTTGTTGATCAAATGGCTAAACTCTAGTTTATGAATAATAGGACTTGTATCTAATCAATTATCAAACCAAACACAAGTTCTTTCGTCATTTCCAATCGTGTGCTTTATCCATAAATAATCCATTTCTCTCACCTTCATTAGCTGATTAAATATCCAGGAGACTTCTTTTGTATAAGATAACTAATAGAGATTCTTGTTTCTAAGGTGATATGCATGTAGCCATTTAATCCAGAGTGCATTATGCTTAGGATATAGTTTTTGCATATTTAAGATAGAGATGATTCCAAGTCCACCTTGTTGCTTCAGGATAACAACTTCACTCTATTTAATCAAGCATTGCTATCATTACAGGTTTTATAAGCTTTCATTAATCTGCCTATCTCCTTTGTTACATTTCTAGGTAACACAATATGTGCATTCCAATGTAAGTGTAGGATGCTCAGTATAAAAATAATAAGGGTTAACTTGGCAACATAAGAGAGAAAACGATTTTGGCATACATTCACTCTAGCTTTGATCTTTCCGATGAAGGGTAAATAATCACTAAATTTTGGCTTAGTAGTAGTGGTGATTGACACTCTAAGATATCTGAATGGTATAGGACGTATATTTAACCCGACATTCTCACTAATTTCTGCTTTATTTCTTGCATTTGAAGATATGTAGAGGTTTCTGTTCTCAGTGTTATGCTTTAATCCAAACCACTAAACAAACATAGTCAAAACTTGTAACAATATGTTAATGGCATATGGATCCGATCTAATAAGAAGCATAAGATCATCTGAATACAGGAGATGAGTTAGGTTGATGGCACTACATTTGTGATGATTTTGAAATCCTCCATTACCAGAGATGAGGTTGTTCAATAACCTAGAAAAACCTTCCATTACAAGTGGGAATAAATAAGGGGATAATGGGTCCCCTTGCCTTATCCCTCTTGCACTCTTGAAAGGCTTAGAGGGGTATCATTCATAAGCACACTTAGAGTAGTGGATTGAATGCATGACATTATCCAATTCACAAATCTATAGGGTAGTTAGATTGCTTTAAGGCAGATTTTAATAGATTGCTTCAATAGGCAGCTATTTATGATTTTACCTGAATTATATTCCGTCAGCAGTTCTTGCAAAAGCAATATGTTGTCTCCAATGTTTCTGTCTAGTATGAAAGCTCCTTGAGCTGAATTGATGATTCAACTAATGACCTTTCATAATCTTTCAGCTAGTAACATTGCAATCACTTTATATGTAGCGTTGCAGCAAGATATTAGTCTAAGATCCTCCATTATTCTAGAATTGTGTTTCTTATGGAACAAGTAGATATATGTTTGATTTAATTCTTGAAGCATTTTGGAAGATGCAAAGAATTCAAGAACAATTTCATTAAAGAGCTTACCAATGATATTCCATGTCTTTTGGAAGAACCAAGCAGAGAAGCCATCTGGCCTTGGTGACTTTGTGGGATACAAACTGAATAAAGTTCTTTTTACATCTTGCTTTGTGAATGGATAAACCTCCTTTTCTTGAATTTCATGATTAATAAAGTAGTTGAATAATTTTTTTACTTAGTAGCTTGGTGGATTAGTATGATCAGCCCCCATTAATTATATATGGTAGCTTCTTGCTAGCTCCTACAAGTTGTCTTGTCCTGAGTATTCAAACCCACTATTATATTGCAATACTGAAATTTTGTTCACATTACATCTAACAAGTAGTGAGGAATGAAAGAACCTTGCATTAGAGTCTCCATCTTTCAACCAATTTAATCTAGCTTTTTGCTTAAGGATAGAATTGTTGAGTTGGAGAGCCTCTTGGTTCTCTTTTAAGCTTTACACTTCTTTCAATCAGAAGCTTGAATAACAAGGTGAATTGTAGCAGTCATCTTAAGCTTGGAGTAATTTCTCCTTTAGAGATGTGATATTCTACGTTTTTTCAAGCGTGAGGAGCTTAAAAGAAGCTTTAACCTACTTTAACTACTGCATTAGTTGAAAAGATTTAAAGCTCTAAATGTCCTAATTCCAACATCTGTCAACTACTTTAGTAAATCCCTTCAATTCAGTGATTCCGTTGAATAATTTAAATGGGCTCCCAATCTTCATGCTATCAATAATCCTCTAGATGAGAATATATGGGTGATATAATGTGAGATTTTCTTCAAAATGCACATAAGAGTTTAGAAACTGATTGAGCCATGTTGTGTTGACCAATGACTTGTCTAGCTTCTTACTAATAAGAATATTTCCCTATTAATTGTTTGTTTAAGTGAACAATCTTCCTATTGAACAAAGATCGACGAAGTCCATCTTAGCTAGGAAATTAGAGAGCTCCTTAGTTACCACTAGAGTGTATTTTCTACCTCCTTCCACTTCTGTCAAACTAAGAGAACAATTAAAGTCTCCCACCATAAGCCAAGGGGACTGAATTATAACTAGGATGGTTTGCAAATCCAACCAAAGTTTGTTCCGTTGAAAGCCAAAATTAGAAGCATATATTAGAGTTAAATCAAAGCAATGCATTATACCTTTCAGTTTGCACTTGAGCTGGATGTACTGATCACTTTCCTCCATTACTTGAACTTCCATCATATCTGTATTGTAAAGGCAGATAATTCTGCTATTGTAGTGGAAGTATGATTGGTGACAATGTTCCAATTTATTCATAAGAATTTCGAACCAAACAATACTTGGGGATCTTTTATTTTGGTTTCTAGAAGTCCAACTAACCAAGGTTTTTATCTTTAACTACTACCCTTTTATGAGGGTCTGTAACATCCCATTACTTGTGCGAAGGGTAGAATGGTAATTTTGAGTGGTCAGTGGGCGTTTAGAAACGCTTGATATGTTCATGCATACACATACATGTGAATAGTAAATTTTGCATATGAAAAATGACTGTACA
>JANSVA010000003.1:13253532-13264712 GCA_025504915.1 Erythroxylum reticulatum
TAATATAATTAAGGATAAAAAATTGCGTATGTGGGGGAGGGTTATTTCTGACATTTCCTTATGTGTTTTGGTTTTGTCCTTGGGACAAGAAATCTTGTACTACAGTCTTGGAAGAAATAAAAAATTTCTATCTTTGTGCTCTGAAGACGGAACAAAAATAGGTGAAGACAGCAAGCAAACACTATGGAGTACAGAACTTTTGCGTCCCTGTCATCTGTCCTCACCCATGAGGACAGCAACCAAACACTACGTTAAGGTACAATGGAGTATGGGGGCAAACAAGAATGCCAAAGGTTTTAACAAAAGAAGCATTGGTAGAGAATGAGATCAAGAATTTAAACTATATCTAAAAAGATTTTGGCAATAAATGACTAACAATGCTATAAACTATCATCTGCAAAGTTAAAGAGTGCTCTGCAACTAATCTCAACACTAATATAAGCTTGTGGGATCAACTCATCAATAAGAAGCTTTAGTATAAATAACACGTTCATCTAGGAATGGCAACAGGTTAGGTCAGTTTTAGGCCAAAATACTTTTTAAAGCTTAAGTCTAACTCAAAATCTGATCAAACTTAGGAGGATTAGTTTGCGCCTAAGCCTGATTAGGCTTCAGGTAGTATGAAGTCCAATTAGGATTGTGTAGCTTAGACTAAGCTTAGATTCAATTAGGCTTTTATTAGACTTAATTAGGTTGTGTCAATAGGTCAAGTTAGGCCTAAAAGTCTAACCCTCTTAATTAAATGGACCAAAGCCAATTTAGGCTAGGTTAAGTTTAAAGACCTAACCATTTTAGAAAAATATTAAATGTTCTAAATCCTAATTAGGGTAAGTCAAGCCCAAAAGCCCAACTCTTTAGAAGTTTTGTGATTAAAGTAAAAACCTAAATGCTCTATTTATAAAATCATTTTTTCGTCGTTATCTTTCACTTTTAATATAGGAATTGGGAATCAACCTTTTAATTCCCAGTTCCTAATTCTTATATTGAAAGTGAAAAGACAAGGAGGAGGAAAGAGATTCTATAAATAGAATATTTAGGTCATTGCTTCAATTACAAATCTTCTAAAGGAAGATTAGGCTTTTGGGTTTAAATTTCCCTAATTAGGCTTTGAATTCCTTGTTTTAAATGTGTTTTATTATTTAAAAAATATGAAAAATGTCAATTAAACCCTAATATTTTCACTAAATTCAATTTAAAACTTAATGTTTCAACATAATTAGGAAAATCATGATGTTCTATAAATGTTTAAAGAAAAACTTCAACTTAACATCTTTATCAACCCTTTGCTACAAAAAGGACAGCTAACATTATTTATTATTTCTCTAGGGCCTCTTGCACATATATATCCTATATGGAAAAGGACCAAAAATTAAAAAAAATTGATGTTTATTTCTCCAAATAGCAATGTTTAGGTTTTTCCTAAATGTTGTCATCTAGCTTGAGATTATTTCTTGAAGCCAAATGATAATGTTTGAGGAAAACCCAAATGTTACCATTTTAGTCTATTTCTGATTAAACTAGACAAGCATTTCTCTATTTTCAAGTTTTTTTTTAATTTCTAGGTCTACTTAGATTCAAATCCTTAGTCACTTTTGCACATTTTCCTCGTAAACCACTTTTCTTCTATATTATTCTAGTTATCATCCAAGCTTCCGATTTTCTCTTTTCTATTCCATCAATATTCCTTGATAGTTAGCTTCCCTCTTTATAAGTACGGTGCGGTAAATAAGTGTAAGGCAGCTCATCCTCCATTGAAGATATCCTCTACGTCATTTCCATGTTTAATTTTGAATTCTTTATATCTTTGCTTTTCTACTCTGTTAATGATTAAAGACCCATGTTTAGATGAAGGGCTCTTCATCTTTGAATATGTTATAACAAAAATTTCAACGCTTATGCAAGTTCAGGTCCTCTTATCCCAACTCTTCTTATCCCAGCTCTTTTTTTCAAATAATATGAAAACAACAAATGCAAAATGCCGTTTTCAAAAAAACAAGAAATGGACTTATATGTTATTCCTATCATAGAAATTAAATTAATAAAAAGAAGACAACTTGCAAAATAACTAGTATCAAACCTATAATTATCTTATGAATACAAAACATAATAAAATGTATTCTTGTCTATTATATTAATATTAAGTAGCCAAAATTGAAAGTGTTATAA
Source organism: Erythroxylum reticulatum (assembly GCA_025504915.1). Classification (NCBI taxonomy): domain Eukaryota; kingdom Viridiplantae; phylum Streptophyta; class Magnoliopsida; order Malpighiales; family Erythroxylaceae; genus Erythroxylum; species Erythroxylum reticulatum. The sequence goes on from JANSVA010000003.1 coordinate 13,255,699, forward strand.
TGAAGTAGTATTTCATTTTAGTGTCTCTTGAGAACATATAATGCAATGCATTTTGCAATGCACTTTCTTTGTTATCTTTGAAAGTGGTTTACCTTAGTGGACTACATACTTCTTTGAGGACAACATGGAGTGATAGTAAGTCGAGTAAAAGATTTTTAAGATGTCCCAATTACCTTATTAGTAATTACAATCTTTTCCAATGGTATGACAAGCAATTTCTTAAGAAAGTTGTTTATCTAATATAGAAGTTACAAAAATAAATAGTTGCACTAAATAAGGAGGTTGAAAGAAGAAGTATACATAAAATAAAGAAACGTGATGAGCAATCAAAAATTATGAAGCAATATATTAAAATGATGACTAAAGAGAATAAAGAGTTGAGGTTGATATTATTTAACATAATTGTAGGGTATATTTCAATATTTCATCATTCATCTTTTATATAGTTGTAAATTTTAATATGATTAGTAAGAATCTGCTTATGCTTTTTATTATTGAACAAAGATATAAATCTTAGCTATTTACTAGTGTTTTCTATTCAACAATGCACTTTATATCAGAATTTATTCAATATTGTTTTGCTACTAAAATATGAGTATAGTTGAATGTAATATGCTAAAGCACTTAACTACGTAAGCAAATGTATTAAGCATTGATGAACTTCATGAATTAAAAAGAAGCAAGGTGGATTAAGAACGACTATAAATTATCACTGTAAGTTTAATTTTCAACTAAAGAGATAAGTGCCTTTATGAAATAATTCAATTCTTAAAATCATAACTTTACTCTCTTGAAAAATGATATGAAATCATCATCAATTAGATGGCAAATATACCACTAGAACTAGATAACATCATATCTATGTGTACATAATAGAGAAAAGAAATCACTTTTGTGCACACAAAAAAAAAGTTCTGTGTACATAAGATCTATTATATATACACATTTCTCGTGTTTATGACTGCTTGATATATTCATAGAAACCTCTAAGCAAAATTCACATAAACCTCTAAGCAAAATAACAATGTCTATAGATACAATGCTTAATAGAGTCACAAAAACCTATAACTATAATAAAAATGTTCATTTGGTTACAAAATACACCAAATAAAATGTCATTGGCTGAAATATGACATTACACTAATTTCAAAGATGCAATAATTATCTTATTTATCAACTTGTTGGATGCTAATCCAAATTTTCGCTATCCTCTTAGTTGTAATGTCTTGCAATTGTCTTAAAGTGATGTTATACTTACCCTTAAACCTAAGATCTCTTGGTTAAAATGAAAAATTGAAAGTTGGATCAATATATCCATATTTCCTTTGAGTCGTGTTTGTAGAGCTAGCAAATTTAATCTAACATGTTAACTAACATGAACATGCATATGAATTTAAAACTGATTAACGTAATAATGGACATGCATATGAGTTTAATATAAGTACAAGTCATATTGATGCTTTGATAACTAATATGACATTCCTTAGTACTTGACATGCCACATTGAATGTAAGTTTGCTAAAACTATTTCCTATAATCATTATTTTTAAAATAAAACAATCATCAAGTTACCATTATTAAGATAAATGTAATAATTCTCTAATTGTTGAACCTTCAGTTGAAGTTGGTTCGACCTACAAAATAATATACATAACATTAACATTACATTACACTTTCTATTATTATGTCCAAAAGTACCACATATCATATATTTTTTCACTTGCCCTTTTGTAATACCTTGCTTACACTTGGTACTTTCTTTGGTTCATTTTTCTCTCTCCTTCTTGTCTTTTTTTACCTTCCTGTCATGATCCTCTTGGCTGATGGATGTATTTTCTCATAATCATTCCCTTAATAGGATGTAAGACTTGATCATATACTCTTAAAAAAGGTGCTTTTGTTGTAACAATCATTCACAAATGCCTTTGATTTTTGTTTCAAGTGATTGATAGCACTAATAGCATGTTTGCATGGGTAACTATATAGATCCCATGCTCTGTAGTTGTAATAATTATCCTTTCCTAGCTTTACAATATCCTCTCTGTCCCCTTTACTGACCTCACATGCTCCACCTTTATTCCATGCAATCCTCCATTACATTAACTCTTTATTTTTTTAAGTTTCTTTTTTATTTTGTGCATATGCATATATCCTCCTTTCAATATATCACTTCAACACCATTGTCCTTGCAGTTTCGAGCTTACTAATCATTGGGTCATCTCTTGTTGGTAGGATCCATCTAGATAAAGTCTCATTTATGCTATTATTAACAATTGGATATTTTGACTCAAATGATTGGTATAATCTAGCCCAACTCTCTTATAGATATTCAAGTCAATATAGAAACACATCCAAGTTTAATGTTATCCAATTTCTTCAACAAATTCTTGAATATATGTATACCATTGCAAATTCATACAGTTGTCTCATTAAGTCTTTACCACTCCATTATTCGTACCAATTGTGGTAAATATGTATATCAAGTTCTGTGATATGATTTTGAAATCATCTCATTAACATCTCTTATTAATATCTAGATACACAAGTCCATAACAAAAGTCAAATAATGTAATACAATAATATATCAGAGTATAAATAACACAAGTCAAACAACATAAGTCTACATTTATGTACTTTTTTCATATTAGATATTTTTGTGACTCAATCTCCATGTTCCAACTCCATATCAATTGATAGGAGTGAGTTGCCCTTTAAATTCAATCTTCAAGAAACAACCATCCATTCCAAATATAGACCTCATGTGTCTCCATCCATCTTTCATAGTTATAAAACAAATTTATAACCCCTTGGATTGTAACAATAAGGTTTCGTGATTTCTTGATAATTATAGTTCTATTATTGAATTGGGAATGCTATGTTTCAAATTTTAGATGTAAGTTGGAATAGTTATTAGCATAGTTTAATGCTATCTCCTTCCTTAACTTCCTCTTAGCAACTCTGCACATAATAAAATTCACAAATATTTCAACTTTCCCCTACATTCTTCAATAATCATTGATGTGGTTATACTAGGCTTCTCTAGAATTCTGTCCTAGAAGTGTCTAGCTAAAAACTTATTGATACCATTTTAGGCTTATTTGTTATGAAACATGTATATTTAAAACATTTGTCTTTACTATTGTAGATTGTATATAGTTCCTACTTGCACCCTTTAATACATCCTACTCTAATTTACTTAGACTCATTTTTTTCATTAGACATTAAAACCTATTCTTATTGAATAGTTAAGAACATCTTTGAACTATTTAGCATTGCCAAACTCTATATCCAATGTCCAATGTGATGTAGCACCACTTATTTCATGTCTAACACTTGTGCTAGGTATTCTAATTAGCTCCCAGGCTCATCTTCACTTAGGTACTCATCATTATTAATGAAACTTCCATAATCATTAGAATAAATCTCTATTGGTTTGTGGCCATCTATAATTGAAACATCAAATGTATTTTATATTCCTTTAACTTAATTATCATCTTCAACTTTAGCTTCAGTATCACCTTCAATTTTATTCCCATATGTTCTTATATCCTCATATTACTACTCTATTCCTTAATGGTATTTACATTAACTTAATAATTATGCATAACATCCCATTAAAGCCTAAATTCCTATCATTATGTGTTATAATTGAAACTTTTGGAGCCACAATTGAAATGTTAAGTTTGTGTGTAACATACACCTTAATCATCCCATATATTTTTAAAAATTTTATTAATCCTATGCAACTTTCATTAAATTTAGTAAGTCTTAAGGACTTATTGAATCTAAAACTTGGAGATATAAAAAAGTATCCAAGTTTCTTCGCCATATCATCAAATTTATCCATAACTAATAAAGTCAAAATCAACTTTACAAAAATAACTTGACGATCTACTCTCATAAGTTAACTCAGGATCTTTCTTAAAGTATCTACCATAATATATCTTCAAGTATCTATATTGAGTCATTATAACCCTATAAATGAAAAGTAAATAATGACTTACATATTTAAACACATATACAGAACTATGATTTACCAATCATCTCAGAAGAGTTAGAAGTTGATAATTGAAATTAGCTTATGTTATCTCCTAATAAATATAGCTTTATTGTGTCCTAAAATGAAGTCTTTAAAAGGAAAAAAGGTAGGTTTTTGTTACACAAACCAAAAAAAGAAGATAAAGGAGGGTATGGGGACGATGCCTTATTGTGACAAGAATAATGTAAAAAAAAGTACATGGTCATATGAAGAATATGCAAAGATTAAGGAGTTTATAGAGAAACATGGGAATGAAGGCAAGTTCACATATCACATTTCATAAATTTTTAATTAAGCAACCATGAAATCCTATGAAATAATATGCAAGATAATGTAAATATTGAAATAATATGCAATATCATGTAATGTTGGTTACATTTAGAGAAGTCTTTTTATATTGAAACAACTGATAAAGAAAAGTAACATACTGAGACCGTATGTTTATTTGTAAATCTACCACAATAGTTAAAATAGTCTATAATATCTCCTTCACTTTTATTTTATAAATAGATATCAAACTCAATTAAAATAATAACATATTCTTTAAGGAGTGCCCATAATCTAGAAGCCTCAATGATTACAACAACAACAACAAAAAATAAGAAGGAATTAAAGAAAAACACGATGATTGCAATAAAAAGTATCAAAGAATGCCCACAATTTAGAAGCCCCTATGATTGCAATAGCAATAGAAAATAAGAACGCACCAGAGAAGAATGCAATGACTACAACAACAATAGAGATTAAGGATTTGATTTACTAAATATACCAAAAAAGAACACGACAAGGATGGAGGTAGGACCTTCTATAAATCAATCCCACCTTTTCTAGACGACAAGTAGATGAGCTAATTCTTTTATTTTAGGCTCACTTGCTACATGAATAATAAAAAAGATCATATACACTTTTTTGTAATGGGAGGTTGATAGAAATGTTAAGTCAAGGTTCTTATTGAACCATTTGAAAATGATAGAGTTCTTTTTAAATGTTTATGAAACATTAAAGTTCTTTCTGAACATATTGAAAATTTAAGGTTTAAATTAAAATAAGGTTAAAAAGATAGGGTCTAATTTGACCATTTTCCCAAAAATATAGTTTTATTTAAAATAAAACTATATTATTTTTAATATAGTTAGGTTTTGGATTTTGGGTTAGATTAGATTGTAGCGCCTGAACTTGTACATAATATCTGTCTAAAAATATTTTTAACTAGAATTCCTAGTTATAATCTAAAACTTGCCAAAGATTCAATCATGTGGCCACTTACCTGCAATTCATTAATCACGCAAACAACTTATTCTTTAGCACATCATATTCATCAATCTAATGGAATAAGAAATCCAAACATAATACATTGGGGTTTATATGGTTCTTGATATGGAAAATGAAAAAAATGAAAAATCACAAAAGATATTTTGTAGTTTGTACAGTAAGTTGCATAGAGGAAAAAAAAAACAAAAAGTGCAAAGGCATAAGCTTTTCATAAAAAATACCCCAAAGGTTTTGAAAGCAAGATGATAATAGGCTATTTGTCCACTATAAACTAAATGCTCAAACTCTAAGATTTTTTTTGCAATCAGATCTCTATCCTACTAGACCTTTTCCATACTTGCTAACACTTTCCTTAAGAATGAATTAGCTCCTTATTGATACACAGTTAGACCCAATTCACCAATTTACAATATGAACACTAAAACAATAAATTGTAACCACAAGATCTACTAAGTAAACCAATCATAGACTTTGGTCATAGAATTTTAACAAAATTCAGACATCAAATTAAAAAAGATGTAAACTTTCTTTTGGAAATTAAAGAAGACATAAACTTGAACCAATTGAAAAGGTGTAGAAGACTCATTTTCAGACTTAGAAGTCAATATGGTATAGCGAGATCTTTTTTTCAGGTTGAAGTCAAATTTCCCAAGAAACACAAATTCTTCAAGAAAGTGATGTTTTGTAATGAATTATTATACAAAAAACAAAATGAGATAAACTTGAAGAGAAAGCTAGGGAGTAGGAATTTCCAATTTTACTTGATAATGAGTGAAAAGGAGACTAACGTGGAATGCCTATTTCCATAAGTTCCCTATTTTAACAAGTTTTCTTATTTCCATAAAATTTCCTATTTATATAGGTTCAATATTTTTTTGATTTCCTAATTTTATAAGATTCTTATTTGTTTTTGGTTTCCTATTTGCATTAAGATTACGATTACTTTTTAAAGCCTATAAATAGGCCTTATATATCTTGCATTAGACATTATATTAATAATAATCTTATATTTAGTTATCTTTATTAGTGGATTCTTATGTTTCTTCTAATTAAGCATGTTACTTAGTTGTTTTTCATTTCTTGCTATGTCAGGTGGTATTAGAGCAAGTTGAATCGCCCCCTCCATAGCTAGTGACGGTAACAAAAACACAAATTGCATTATAGATAACCTTAGGTTGAAGCACCAAGGGGGAGGCACTAAGAGAAATGGAGCAACGAATTATCATGTGATTGGAGGATCATTCAAAAGTGTGTTTTATGAAGATCCTGGGAAGGTTCAATGCCCTTAACCCTCTTGTTTATAAGGATAGGGAAGCTTATGTAGATCGTGTTAGGGAAAAGCAAGCCCTAAGGTGCACTATCTAGAGACACGATCCTGCTGGAAGTCAAAGGCAACCTACTTATTATAGCGAACTAGAGTCAGGTGAGGAGTTCCCATATGATGGGCCACAGAACCAAAGAAAGCTTGAATGCAATTTCAAGTTTTAGGTAGATATTTCATTCTTCAATAGGGTTTTTAGTATTGAAGGAGTTCTTGACTGGATAGCAGCATTAAGCAGTTATTTGATTATTATGAGATCCCAGAAGATAGGAAAGTAAAGATGGGGGACTTTAGGTTGAAGGGAGCTGCCTTTACTTGGTAGGAAAAGATCAAATAGTGGAAATGGCGTGATGAGAACGATTAGTTTTTTCATAGATGTAGATGAAATGGATGATTCGAAGGGATTTTTTAACCCCAAGATTACCTGTAGATTATGTTCCAACAATACCAGTAATGCAAATAAGGTTCTTAGTCTGTGCAACACTACACTATAAAATTCCTGAGGTTATCTCAGCGTAATGATTTCGAAGATATAGAGGGCAGATAATTTCAATATTCTTAAATGGTTTGAGGCCTGCAATACGAGACAAGATTGAGATATTACCGATTCAAACTTTTGAAAAGGCTCAGAGTTTAGCATGGAAGGTATAATTTTTAGCTCAGGAGAGAGGCAAAATTGAACCTCCCGTATAAGTTATCATAGGATAAGCTTTAGGAGTTTCCACAAAACTGCTGGAACCTCCTCTATGTGGGAATCATTTTTTAGAAGAGAAAGCTCTGGGTAAGTAGAGGATAATAAAAACTAAAGAGGTTTTTAAGAGTCAAGCCACTACCTAGTGTTTACTATTAGTGTGGAGAGTCAGGAAATTTGTCAAACTAGTGTCCCTAACAAAAAGTGAATATTACAGGGCATAAGAATGATGATGATGTCATTATTTATATACCTGATGGTGATGATGAAGAGTATGAGAACTAGGAGGAAGAAAATGAGGAATAGGAGAATTATGTAATTCAGAAGTTACTACTAGCTCCAAAACAAGAAGATAAGGTCTAACAAAATTAGTTGTTTCAGACGTCCTGTGTGCTTGTTAACAATAGGAGGTACTAGAACATGATTAGTAAAGAAGTTGTGAAATGACTAGGAATGTAGATTAAGAAACACTTAGATCCTTACACAATCGGGGTGAATTAAATTGACAAATAAGTTTTAGGTGATTGAGCGTTGTAAGGTACCCTTTTGCTATTAGTCAATATTGGGATGAGTTTTATTTTGATGCTGTGGATATGGATACTTATCACTTCTTAGCAATTTAATGTTGTTGCCCAATATGATGGACGAGAAAATGTGTACAATTTGGAGAAAGTGAAACAGAACTATGCTTCACTCGCAACGGAAGAAATTTCTGTCCAAAGCTTCCAAAGTAAATGTGCGGTTTTTCCTTATACTATCACCAAGTTAGAATATGAAATGATGATTTCAGGCTTTCCTTCTGATAGCTTATTGTACCCTGATTTTTCAGAATAGTTGAGGACGAGTTTCTCCAAGTAGAAGGGACTGACATGGAACATCCATTTCCACAAGTTTCCTATTTCTATAAAGTTTCCTATTTCTATAAGTTTCTTACTTATTTTGGTTTCTATTTCTATAATAAGATCCTCACTTGTTTTTGGTTTTCTATTTTCATTATGATTAAGATTACTTTGTCAAGCTTATACATAGACCTCTAAATCTTGTATTAGACATTCTATCAAGAATCCTCTCATATTCAGTTAGCTTTAAACTTTATTTATAAGTGGATTCTCATATTTCTTTCACGACAAATTAAGAAAATAAATGCAAAACTAATAGTAAACCCACCTTACTAGTTTATACAAACACTAAAAATCATATATAAGCAGGAAAATTAAAAAAAAAAAGCATCACCTTTAGATCCTCTACCTTGCTTCCATCATTTCACTTACTTTTCTTCAATATTTTTTGTCCTTAAAATCTTTCTAATCCAATTGATCACCATCACTTTCCTAACCAATTTTAGTGTTTTGTTGAGAAGTTTCATGTTTGTTTGTTTGTTTTTTTTTTCTCTTTATATAGCAACAATGCGGTTGAAAACTACTTTGAAAGTTGAGAAATCCTTTTTTAGGGCCTTTAAAGTTGTATCCTCATTTTACAACTTCATCTCAATTATACTTTTCACATAAAAGTTTACTAGAATTTTAGTTAATAAACTCAAGGAATACTCACAATCAAAGAATAAGTAATTCATAGTTTCATTATCTTGATTTCATAAAGAGCAGTAAGAGCAGTAAAACGCATTATATTTAAACTTGTCCTTATTTCTTAGTTTTCCTTTGACGGTAAGTCGGAGAATAAAAATTACTTTT